>VWYE01023017.1:243304-273159 GCA_013398995.1 Alaudala cheleensis | reverse complement strand
CCCCCCCTCACTTTTATGCTTTGGTTTTTTTTCACCGAGGGTTTTTTGTTGCTATTTTGTAGGTTTTTTGTTGATGGTGGTTTTTTTAAACCATGTGCCTTGCCAGTATGTTGCAATGTTTTTTGTCATTTAACAAAGCCAGACCTTCCTTGGTTGTATAGCTGTGTTATGGCTGTGATCAGCAAGGACAGTGAAAAATAGAAGACATGCTGCTCCCTATTGATCGTCACTGCATGTGGGTCAAAATGTTTGTGTTGTTCTTGTTTCTAGTGCTGTCTGAGTTCATTCATGCTTGATTACCCTTCTTAGCTTTGACCTTCAGCCTTGAAAAATGACAATAAAAAGAAAAAAATGTTCAACACAACCACCAATAAAATGCAAATAAACAATATGGCAATTTGTGGTTTTTTTAAAGCAAATGTTTAAAAAGTCAAATGTGCCTGAATGACTTTGGGCAGCTATCAATCTTCCTTGCTCAAGTAACTGTCAGCTGTATTTCTTTCACTCCTGACAAGCATTAGACTGTGAACTGAAATAGTTCAGGGGTGCTTTCCATCACATGTAAACTTACCCCTTCTTCTATGAAACCTTCTGCCTTCTTCATGTTGATATACAGGGGTGAGGGCAGAAGTGGCCACTTGCCTGCTGAGTGGGCAGAGACTGGGGAGCTGCCTGGGACTTTCTTCTCTGGTTCCTTGAGCCACTCTTCCTTGAGTCAGGGTGGGAATGACCCAGGGCACAGTTTTCAGATGGGATTCAAATTTCTGGTTTTTAACCAAAAAGGTGAAGATTCACATGATGGACGTATATGAGCAGCCAGTCCTCTGGGTCTCTGAGGGCTGCTGCTGCAGGGCCTCTGAAGTGCTTTGTCTGCCTGAAGCACTGTGGGGAAAATGTGCAGGCAGCTGATCTCGGCCATGTGTGTGCACATGTAGGAGTGCATGTGTCCTCTCCTTAGGACCTTCACTTCCCAGCATTCTCAACTGCCTGTGCTTTTGCCACCCTCTTCATCTCCATTTGTGGGTGACACTTTGCTCCTGTCATAGAGGTTCAATCACCCTGGTGTAGCATGGTGGTATGGAGAGAGGAGACCTCAGATTTGAAAGGTGGCTGAATCCAGTCAGAGATATTAGAACAGTGCTTTTAAGCTGATTCAGCCTAATAATTTTAATTTTTAGTATTTAATTAATTACCAGTAATTTTAACAGCTGATCTCTGTCAAAACTTACCTAGATATTTTTGCACAGTGCTGCTTTGTGAATTTCCTTTGCACTGACAAACACCAGGTCTTTTTGTCAGTCAGCAGCAACATATGTTTGTGGAATGCAGGGGCAGGACTATGCCTGTGAGAGGAAGATGAGTATGAACAAATCCAGACATCTGAGAGTAATCTCTGCATTTGGCATGGAGCCATGTGGCACGAGGACTGTGGGTATTGCTGTCCCCGGGATGCTGTTGTGAGTACCAGCTCTGCAGAGCACGGCCTGGGATAAAGCTGTGCAATGCCCCATGCAGTAGGTAACAAGTATGTTCAAAGGGTCAGGAGGACACCTGATGGTTTTCAGTGTCTTCTTTTGTTTTTAAGCACTGTTGGCCACCATTACTGGCCTAGTCTGTAGTGTTGCATATGTGTCCAAACATACACCTGTGCTAGGCTACTTTTCCCCCACCAAAAATTTGGAACTTGTATTGTGTCTTTAGCTTTCAACTGAAGCACTTTGAGGAGAAAGATGGCCACTGATGTGGAAGTATCTCAATTCTGTGCTAGCTGTGGGAAGAATAAGAAGTCAGAGTGTATGTGTAAGAATTGAAAAAAAAATGGAAAAAACCCTGTGGTGCACCTAGATTTCAAAGTAAACTCTTCTGATCATATTAGCCTGACTCATGAATAAGTGCAGCAGAAAAGACTCACTCCTTGTCCTGGCAGGATAGCTTTTGGATCTGTGAGTTTAACTAGACCAGCCTTATGACAGAGCTGAACCCTCAGCTCTAGCCCTCTATTAACTTGGCCAGCAAAGTAGAAAGAATTGAGGCTAGACACAGCTTCTCTGGAGACAACATCATCCTAAAGAGGCTTATGCTGTGTGTAGAATGGCACTGCTCCCTTTTTTTGTTAATCTCTCCTTACTGGAGCAGTAGTAAAGTCTCAGCTCAACTGCTGTTACACAGGGCAGAAAGCCACTCAGCAGCTGCCTGGTGTTTCTTGTAGTTGTATTTCACCATTCCTAAGGACCCTATATTGTATGGATGTGGCATTAATAACTTGACCCTGTTTGTCTGAGGAAACAGCATCCTATACCACCCCTTTGAGGCGAGAATCAAGGAGTAGGGACTGAGAGAAAGACCCAAGAGGGAGAGCTGTAGGCAACAGCTGCATTGCACCAACTTCCATTCAAGCCCCACACTCATGAAACAGGTCTGCTTCTGTTTGTGGGAGGGTCATTCGCAGTGGGATAATCTAATATCTAGGATACTGACCTTCCTGGTGGAGAAAGTTGACACCTTAACCCAACATGGTTTTTACACTGCCCAAGAAAGTAGTTCATCCATGTGCATACTATATTAAGGAAAGCACACATGGGTCTGGGTTGGGCCCCATCAATGATGAAGGTTTGCAGTTGTGCTGTGCATCGGTCAGGGCCCAAAGCAGTCCTGCTGTAACCAGTGATCACCACAAATAAAGATGAGATGAAGAGCACAGAAGAGAAAACATACTGAAATAAGGCTCTGCTGTTTGAATCTTAGGCAGTATTTTAGCCTCTGGAAAATGCTGTCTTTTACTTGAGTCTTTTTGTAAGTTTGTAACAGCTGCTTTGTCACCTGCCTCCCTCCCTCCCTCTGCTCCAGTAAGGTAAATCTAACTTTACTTTCAAAGATAACCAAATTGATACATATCTAATAATACCCCAATTGTTTTCAGCTTGTGCTTGCCTTTGAAATCTTCTACCTCAGTTTTAGATGCCAAGAGGAACTTGTCTACACTTTGAGCTGTACAACTTAGTCTAATAAAAGATACCACCATCGCTGCAATTCTTTGCTGAGACCCTCATTCATCTGAATTCCACTGCGGCTGAGTCTTGTTCTGTCTTTTGGGTCACAGCTCAAGTAAGGCCTTTGTTTGAGTATTGTCTACTGAAATGAAAAAAAACCTTAGTCAAGCACAATCCTCTCCACAGCACTTAAATCTATTGGCAGTTTGAAATGATGAGTGTGCAGCCCCCTCAGGTCTTGGGCTCGCTGATTACTAACAATGTGTTGACAGCCTGAGTGATCACTACAGGCCTTGAATGTTGTCCTTGAAAAATCCATTGCAGCTGAAGTGACTTTGGTCTGATGTGTTAAATTACTTGTCACCCTGCTTTGGTTCACAAGTTGGGAATTTCTGAGAGCTGAATTGTAAAATATAGAGCAGATGAGCTGACAGTTTTGTGTAAATGAGGGGCTGTGTGCATAAATACATTTTATCACAAAGAGGAAAGAAAAAATTGAGAGAGAAGATAGTTCTTCATTCTCCACTGTGTAGCTGTAATAATTATTAAGTCACACATGCTGTCTGGCACTTGAGAACAACAAAGATGACAGTGTTTGTGTGGCCTTGGCAGCTAAAAGAGCCCAGGTCTCTGCTCAGACCTCTATTATGACCTATGGGCTCACAGCTGCCTAGATCTCAGGAAACTGGAGCCAGTAGGTAAAATGTCACAAATAATGAGATCAACCTACAAGATGCTGATTCCTGAGGTGTGGGATTGCATCTGCACAGACAGCTGAGCATTATGCCAGCACTGGTTTGGCGTTGTCTGCCCTGCTGGCATAGCATACTACCTGAGTTAGAAAGCTGCTCCATGTCCCATTTTCTGGTGGAGTGTACTGCATTTTGGTGACCAGAGGTGGCTTATGTTTGTCTTTCTAGCAAGCAGTAGAGAGGCATTCAGATCTGTCTGCACTTGTTGGAGCAGATGGATGTGCCCTGTGGCTGTGGCTGTATCTTTTCCCTATAAGCCTTGTTCAGTCAGATTAAAAAAACTTGTTTTCTTATGTGGAGCTCTACTTTGTTCTTCTTTTAACTTAAGATAAAATCTAGTTTGGAGTAGGCTAGCTGAGAGTCCTTCCACCTGTAGAGCCAGTTCCTCTGCTTGATCCCATCTTCATGTCCTGTGCAAGCCTTTAAATGGAATTTCAATATACTTCACACTCTACTAGCACAAGGCTTCCTAAGTAAGTGAAACTGGAGTAATGTTTACCTCTGTCCAAATGGTAGAGGGATTCTGAAGCAGCTCTTGTAAAAGTCATATTTCTGGGTTTGATTTCAGTGAATTCACAGACCTCTTTTTAATTCCTGTTTTGCAACATTTCTCCTTCTTCAGAATTTCAGCAGGAAGGCTGAATGGGCATGATCTGCTATGTAGGCTGCCTGCAACAGTGGGAGCTGCTAAATAACCTACAAAAAGTTTTTCACAGATTGCTTATGTTAAACTTCAGGGTTACATTAAAATAGGAATCAATGGATTTAAACTTGTAGCATAGTGTGGTAAGTGGCCTAACTGTGATGTTGGGAGTCATATGTTGGATGTATCCTCTTTGGTGGATAAAGACTGAAACGCAATTATGAATGCAGTTGCTGCGTCCTTAGGGTAAGCTTCCCAGGTAACTTGAACAATTTGCTTCAGTATCTAGCTACTAAATGGGGTCCTTGAGCCTGGCTGCTCTGTGGGCATATCCAAACAGAAACCAGTGTCTCCCTTCTGTTGCTTATTTCAGTTTCTCAAAGCTGAGTAAACTTCCAAGGCTGTGACATTTCCTTTGCCACTGAAATACAGCTGCCTCTGACATATTAATTTCACTGAAGTGTGAAGGTGGAGATAGGATGCTGTTTCTTTTGTTTTTATATTTGTAAACTTTTTTTTTGTATTCATTGATGTTATATTCTCTGGCATGATGTTTTTATTTTCTGAAATTACAGTCTGACACTGCTTTGTATGTATTTTACTATAATCTGTCCCAGACCTGCAGTGTAATGCCTGTAAGGTGTTCAGTCAAGTGATGCTAGCAAAGCATGAGCAAATCATACCACTGTAAACTAGTCATCAGTCTGTCACTGCAGGAACACTGGTGATGGTTTTCAACTAGCTCCTGGGTGAAAAGTATTGTACCTTTGTAAGGAGAATGCATCAGCCCAGTACCTTAGTACAGTTTGGTAGATGAATAACCCTACAACTGGAGGAACTGAAATTTTTTCTTCATCCACTATTTTGTGTGTAAGGAATGCCCACAACACTGAAAAGGCACCAGTTCAGGGAGAATTTTAGTAAGGAAAACTCATGAGCCAAAAGATTCTAAGCGGCAATGAAGAATAAATTCAAGGTGAGATTGTGTTTGAAAAATCCAACACAAAAGCAATGAATACTTAAGGGGATTTTTTTTAGGATTAGGATTCTTTTCACTCTCTTACAGGTAAAATAGTCGAATTGGCAGCAAGAAGCCAGTTCTTCAGTTACAGTCCCTTATGTTAAAATCTTCAGCTCTTGTGGTTTCTTTTCCTGTCTTTGATACACTGCCTGAGGGACCAATTTTGCCAACTCAGTTCACTTGCCTGAAAAGGATGCTTATCTTGGCTTCTTTTTGCCCACCTGGAGAAGACTACACATCACTTTACAGCTGTAGCACATTTTTCCTCCCATGGCAAGTTGTCTCTGTGTCAGGATCTTTTGTACAGTGGTGCATGTGCAAGAACTGGTCAGGTCTGGGAAGAGACTCTGCAAGGGCCTGAGTGCGAACTAGTGGCAAAGCTGCTTGTTGTGACATGCATGCCACAGTACAGCTTTGTGCACATAGCAGCGATCCTCTCCCTGACAAAATACTCTTTCAGGACAATTTTTTTGCAGTTTTGTATTCTAAAAGTTTAAAAGACAATTTATTCAGCTGTATGTGTATGTGCTGCCTGGGAAGGCAGAACAATGTAACTTCACAGACTTGAAGCCTACCAGCATTAGGAACACTTTTGATTGCTGTGAAGGAGTGACAGTGTTCATCCAGTGGTTCCTGATTTGGGCTCATACCTTCTGGCTGGACCGTGCAGAGTCAGTGTGTGTCAGTGCAGCATCGTGAAAACAAAAATATCAAAATCTGGTGCTGTGATAGTCCCAGAGGGTTCCACCAGTGGTTATGTCTGCTGCAGCTTAAAGTTTTGATTGGTTATGGGTTGAATTTTATTCTCTGTTCTCACCTGCTTAGGTTGGAGATGTGTAGGAGGCTCCAGCCTGCAAACAAGCAGTGGTTTGTACTAATAGCCATTAATCCTGTTTGTACTAACAGCAAGGGAACAATAAATAATACCTGTATATACTTCTGCAGGACATTTTATCTACCACAGGTTAAAGCATTTGCTGACTACAGGTAGTGAAAGCACTATTGTTTGAGCAGAAGCTGAGTGGCGCACAGTTTGGTGGAAAACACTCTTTAAACAACCTAAGGCATTACCACTTGTGAATCATTGTTGCAATGTGTATTTTTAAAGCTATACGAGACAAGTTCCTGCTAGAAATACAGATTAATCCCATGACCACATTTGCCCAGGGTGGCTGGTCTTTTGCAATGTAAAGAGGAGGTTGCAAGGCAGAACCCCTCTGGCATCTCATTTGTTTTAGTGCTTCCTCCTGCTATTGATTTTAAATTTTACACCTAATTCCTCTTATTAGGGTCTGTGTTTTTCTGTGGTTGTAGTAGGACCCTTTGGCTGCTTACATAGAGCAGATGTATTGAGGAACTAGATTTGTTAATTGATAGAATAATGGCATGTTTCAGAGCAAATCAAACAACAAGCCACTTACTGTCATTGGAGGAGGTTTTCAGGTAAAGCACAGGAGACAGTGGCTCTGGAGTGGAGACTTATATTACCTTCACTTGACCTCGAATGCTGGGGAGGGCTGGAAGTTGTGTGTCTGCAATATCTGTGAACCTAAGCAAAACAGTGATGAGTTAAAAAGAGGAATAGTATATGTCTTTCACTTACAGCAAGTGCCATAAGAGACCACTGCTGCTACTTGATGAGTTTTAGAAATGTCTGAACACCTTTTAAAGCACAATCTAGACTGAAAAAAAAAGAAGGAAAAAAAGGAAATTAAAAAAAGAAGAGTTGAGGAATTGATATAGGAGTGACAGGCTGGTGTGGTAAGGTTTTTGTGGCTGGGTGGTCTCTAAATTGCAGACAGAAGAGCCATATGTGTTGAACTTGACTGTCTTGCCCTGTCTTTACCTTTTCTGCTGTTTCTGTCTGCCAATACCTCCTTCTCTCTCCTTTGTTGTACATGTGTCTCTCCAGAAGGAAATCAAATGGATAATATTTCTCCCTGCTTCTAAGTAACTCCCAGTTGCCCTAATTGCTCCTGGAGGTGCAGGCATGGAAAGTTTGAAAATAATTGTGAAGGAAAGAGTTTGAAGAAAAAACACAAAAAGCCTTCAAATGCTGAGGTGTTTTGCAGGGAGCATTGGCTGGATAAAACAGATAGCAATGCAGCTTAAGTGTTTTAGTTCTGGTAGTGTTACCATTTTCTTTTGACTGCTTGTAAGACATGCTTATTTTGGGACTTTTCCCCCAAGGAGAAAGTCATTACACCTAAAGAAGAGAAACCCTGGTTCTGAGAGAGACACATTCAGCTGGGGAGATCTGATGATATGCATACTCTGAGTAGTTTTTCCTGATTCTGACAATCAAAATGTCTTCCTTGCAGGAAGTGCATCAGTGGTTTTAATTTTTTTTCCCCTGAGTCAACACACTTAAAAAATCTTGCTTTTAACATTTCTTCAGGCAATCACATCTTCTTGGAATATTGCAGCATCTGGATTTCACATCACTCAGGCCAGGTTTATTTATGCTCCTACCTGGAAAGAGGAAAACCCATGCTAGCTTACTCAGTACATATTTCATTGCATCGAGAACTAAATCTTAAAATTGACATGCATTGAAACTGAAGATGGCAGAGATGGTGGAGCAAAAGTTGCATTGGAAGAGAGAAGGGAGAAGTAAATCTGCCAGCACAGTTAGCACTGTATTTACATGGTTGTGGTGAGCAGAAATTGAGAGATTCACCCTGCAAGTCATCCAATTTTAGGTATTCAGGGATTTGCCTTGATGGAAAGAGAGTAGTAGGTCAAAATTATAATAGAGACTAGATTTTCTGAATTCTTAGGACAAATGTTTTCCAGCACTTCACCTCACTCTTTCAAACAAGATAATATTAAAATAATTACAAAATACTAGGAAAATGCAAGTAGTGGATTTTTTTTCTTACAGCTGTATATAGATACTAATTTAGGTTTAAAAAGGAAAAAAAGGAAATTACTGGAAAAGAAAAGAGGGAGGAGTGATTGAAAATTGTGGGCATTTGAAAAATCCGTAACTGGTAATTCCTTCCATTACACAGTAGGTAGTGTATATCTAAAGAAAAAGAAAAAAAACAATTTGGATGTAATGATATCTCTGTGCAGCCACTATGAGAATGGAGACTACTAGTAATATTAGCAGTTTTAGAGCAGATGTGGTGAGCAAATTAAGACTTAGCTCTTTTTAAAAATCTTCATTTTGCTGTCATTTTATGGCTACTGCAATTTGGGGTTACTGATGGAATGACTTGCTGACTTGCTTCAACATATTAATTTTCTGTTTAAATAATATAGTCATGATGCATCTCTGCAGAAACTTGCAAGTAGACCAGCCAGTGTTTGTTAAATATATCAGAAAGGAAGATAAAAAATGGCGGTGTGCTTTTTGGTGTCCTTTTTGTGTGACTGAATCCAGGCAGACATAGTGACCATGAGGGAAGATTATTTACTCATACCAGAGAAAGTGAAAGTACAGTGTTTTATTTAGTACACGGAGCATTTTATGTTAAAATCAGATGTCTGAGGCATAATAAACTGTTCTTCCACATCCTCCATAAAACAAAACACTCAAGCTCTAAATTTCCTGAAAGGTAGAGTTTATATGAGGTTATTTCATATGTGATTAGGATGCAGAGTCTTCTTTTTATCCCAAGGAGAAAAAAAGATCTGTTTCAATAAAAATGTACTTTTCTAAAAGCTGCCTGGTTTTGATCAAGATACCCTAGATAAGACTATAAATGTGGCAGGGGAAATAATACTGTGCTCTGGAAGTTCATTTGACTGATAGATGTGGCTAGAAATGAGTCTGTAGCACCCTGGGAAACTGTAAGGCACAGGAGAAAGCTCTAACAAGGTACTCATGCATCCTGGAGTGTGTAATTATTCTGTCTGAATGCAGTTAAAGGATTTAATCAGTATACAGAAGGCAGCATAGCAATGAAGTCTTACTGACTATTGATTTTTAATAAGCCCAGAATAATGAACTGTCTTCAGGAAAATATTATCATAAATTTATTTCCTGTGAAAAATTAAGGAATTAAGACAGTATGACCCTGGGGTTTTCATTTTAACATGTTTTAAAACCCTCAGGCAAGAGTCCTTTTTTCATTTTTTTTTTAATTCCTGGATTTTTAGGTATTTTTTAGTTTCTTTTTAGAGTTTCATGGTCAAGATCCTGCAGTATTTTCTCAGATTCTCCTCAGTTAGCTTTTTTAATGTCAGTTGTGCCTGTGGAGCTCTTCTGTTGTGAATGCAAAAGTATATATTATGTTGCTTTTTCTGGAGAAGTGTCTCCTTTCCTGGGGAATGATAATATGGTCCTGTTGTGGTATTGGTTCAGCCTCATCCCAAGGGTGTGTGAATGCTGGAAGGGAGAAAGGACAAGTCTACATTACCTCCTCATGCCCAGAGGACTGGGAATTGGTCACCTCTTGGAATTGTTGCAGTTTGGGTGTCATGGGAAGCACCGACTCTTTTGAAGAGGTAAAAGTTGTGTTCCTGAAATGTAGTTTCTTGTAGAAATGCTGTCATGCTCTGCCAGGGGGACTTGGTTAAGGCTCTGATGCTCCTGATATCAGCTCTTAACAGCAGCAAGGTGAGGCTGTGTGAATCACTTGCACCAAGTTAGGTAAATTAGGTAGGCAGTAGAAGTCTGAAATTTTTCAGGAACAGAACCCCATAGCATTTGGTTGTAAGAGCTGCAGCAAAAAGTCTTTGGGAAGGTGCAATGCCTTGAGATTGTTCACGTTTTTCTGAAAGGGTGGGGAAAATAATTAAAGTGCCAGGAGAAAAAGGAAATAGATAATCTGGCTTGCAGTATATAGAGCAAGAAGTAGTGGCACTCCTGCACTGGGCTGTAGAAGCTGTGAGACAAAATGCCTGTGGATATGGTGGGGGTTTTTAGGGACTGCTTGAACAAGCAGTTGCCAGGAGTCATCAGCAGCCTGCCCTGGGCAAGAAGAAAGATTAAAATACCTCTTGCACTCCCTTGTAGCAGGTCACTGTGTCATCCCAGAATGGGTGCACATGGGGTGGGAAGAAGTGGTGTTGGGGAGTGCAGGAGTGACTCAGAATCACCTCTCTCCTAATGTGGGAGTGAGTGCTGTCACCCTGTGCAGGATCTGGCAGTCCCATCCTGCAGCTCTACGTCCTCTCAGAGGCTTCCTGAAAGCCTGTGAGACCCCCTGAGCTTTCTCCTATGGGGGAAACGCAGCACAAGGTACATCCTTTATGTTGCTGGCAAGGAATGGGGGCTTTGAGCCTGTGAGTGTGGAAATCCTGAAGACAAAAGATGTACAGGAAGCAAAGGGGGAAAAACCTTTTAGCTATTGTATCACACTGCTGCTGTTTTGAGCACCTCGGTAGAAGAGGTCTGGTCAAGAAGCTGTGCTGGTGAATAGGCTGTCAGCAGTGAGGGGGCTGGAAAGATTTTGGTCCTCTGTAACTGCTCCTCCATATGTGGCTTTGTTGTTTTGATCCTTATGAAAATGCCAGAAGGAACATCCTTTTAAACATATTTTTATTTTCTGGCAAGTAAATATAGTTTATCTGTATGCAAAAGAGGCATCTTGATGCTCTATGCCTATTGTTAAAAATGCCTTTTGTGACTGTTTGATATTCATGGATTGTTATGTCAAACACAGCCACTTTTGAGGAAACAACTCACAGATCCCCTCAGTAGAAAACTCCTCCTCTGAGCTATTCAGAGACTGATATTTGGATAAACCTGTGGAACAAAGGATCAATTTGTAAAATAATTCACTGAAATAATCCCCATGAAAGACATTAACTACCCAGTAATTTTTCATGGCTGTCTTGATACACCTGTTTTATTTTGATAAATGCCTGTTAACCTGAAAATCATTTTCAGCTGATATTTTGACAGACAGGAAGTCTGTGTAGTGTTAGTCTGTTTGTGCCTGCTCTTAAGACATAGCCAGCTCCTGCTCACAGTAACAACAGGGTGCCCACTGCCTATAAATGCGGAACATTTTTGTTCTTGTAAGCTCTGCTTTTTTTTCTCTTCTCTTTTCTTTAGGAAACTGTCATAAATTAACCCAAGTGACAAGATGTGGTAACAGTTTCTCATGAGGCTTCCTCTCAGCTTGGCTAGCCAATTAGCTGTGTGCTGTCTGCGTCTTTTAACATTGCTTCTCTCTACTTGCTTTCCTCAGAAGCAGTTTGACAGGATGTAACTTCTTAAAAGAGTCACAGTCTGTAAAAACTGAACCCACCCCTTGAATAACAATGTTACTTTCCCTCCTGCTCCTCCCACGGGCTTCAAATGTGCTCACTTTTAATCCCTACTATCAAAATAGAAGTAATGGTCACAGGAAAATTTGGTTTATTTTCATGCAGTATACTTCCAAGATCACCAGTTCTGGATGGGAGTAGGGTATATTTTGTCATCTGCCTATAGGAATGCATGATTGTGCTCCTTTGGACTCGATGAATTGCTGTCAGGGTGTTACTAACAGCTACAGTCAGTAGTGAAGGTCTCTTCTGACACTAGCTCTCTGCTTGCTGCCGCAGATGAAGAGGTTTCTTCAAGCTGAAATGCTACACATGAGAACAGGAATACGTTGGGCCGTCTGTGTCCTCCAGGGAAGAAACCACGTTTTTAGAGACAAGAGTTTAAACAGAACTTGCACAACAGATGCTAATTAGCTGCCCTAGAAAGCTCCCTTATGACAAAGGCCCATTCATCTTTGCAGCCTGTGTCACAGGGGGTGTCCAAGGATTTTCT
Organism: Alaudala cheleensis; assembly: GCA_013398995.1. NCBI lineage: Eukaryota > Metazoa > Chordata > Aves > Passeriformes > Alaudidae > Alaudala > Alaudala cheleensis. Next base: position 261,035 of record VWYE01023017.1, on the reverse strand, counting down.
CCTTGGCACTGTGTTCTACCACTGAGCAAATCTTCATGGCTTCAGGTGATGCAGATGCACAGGGATGTTTCTCCCTGTGATGCTCAGCTCTTTGCATTCAGCCAGGCTTCTTCTCATTGGGGCCGTCTGCTCATACTCTTGGATTTATTTCAACACTTTCAGGCTTTCTTTGTTCCCTCTGTTTCTCTTGGCAGCGCACAGATTCATACAACTGTGTTTCAGGCCACTCTAAAATCCTTTCATTTGCAGTTGATCCCCAGAAAAAATACCTGAGTTCTGAGTTTGGGAGCTTGGGTTGAGGGCTTTTTTTTTCTTTTTTTTTTTTTCTTCTTTCTCTTTTTCCTTTGCTCAATTCCTGAATTTTCAGTGATCTGGGACATAAACACCCTTGATTAAACTACCCTGGTGCACAAAGGATTTTGTTTTCCCTACATGGATGGAGGAATGGTCATCAGAGACCTGTCATCTTTCACAAGGTCTTTTTGACCTCATGAATGGAAGAGAGCTTGAAGGTAATTAATTTATATCACAGGACAGGTATAAATATGTTCTCCCACTAACTTGAATGAAACGTTAGATTAATTCTTAGTGTTGCAGTTTATCTGCTGCATCAAATATCCTTGGTGGGTTTTGGTTGAACTTGCTCCAGAGAAAGCCTGAACAAAAGAAATTAAATTATGCTTGGTTTGGTCTTCAAACCCTGAGCTGACCCTAGTTCACTTGACATTTCTCTTCAGTGCTTTGAGGATTCTTTAGACCTTCAAGCATGTAATGCAGCTGGCCTGAGCATGCAGCTGTGTTTTCTGATGTGAGGAATACTTTCATCTAAGTCCAGCAGAGCACTTGCCCACCTTTTCTATTCTAAGATTACTAATAGTTTCTCTTCAGTTTTTGGGACTATTGGCAGGCAATAAGCTGCAGTCATACTGCAGAAGTACAAGTCTTTGTATGGTTTGGAGACTATAGCTTTGTGCAATTTGATAAACATTTTAAGTTTGGATTGATTTTAGCAGGATTTGGGATTTTTTTTTTACTGTTTCTGTAATATTTCCTTGTTGCGGGAAAATCAGTAGTTTCATGAGTTACAACCTGTTAGTAGAGCAGTCAACACCTGTAGCAAAATTTGCAATCTAATTCTAGGCAGTTATTATTCCAGAAGATGTTTACTTAACAAAGTATGACAAAGGTCATGAAAAGGAAGAGAACACAAAATAAAACTTTTTGACCTGGTTTGTACTACTCTTAAAATGGTCAAAAAAATCCTTCTGACTGTTAATTGTCAGTAATTCTGTCTCCAACTCACGGAAGGTTAAAATTATGAACAGAAACCCATCCATCCAAACTTAAGGCACAACCACTCAGGACAGACTCTGTCAAAGAAGGAACTGCTGCAGCACACAGTGGCAAGAAAAACAATTACCCTTTATTTTGTTGCTTTGTTTTTTGTTTTGTTTTGTTTTGTTTTGTTTATACACCAGAAATGTGATTTAAAAGAGCTAAGGAAGTGATAATAATTCTGCTCGAACACCCACACATTGGCACTATCACTCTGAGGCAGATCAGGATGGAAAGGGAAAGAATTCACTGCTTTGAGGACAAAAATGGGCAAATGAGCTAAGCTGTCAGCTCCAGATTTCATGTATTTTTATATAAGGATTTTGGAAGAAAGGAATATGAGTTGAGAGGGAAAGTGAATGTGAATGGGAAAGACAATTACATAGTGATTGGAAAGTGAATGTGAAAGACAATTTTCAGGTGGTTTCCTATTTGTGCAGGTGCAGAAATATATTCAATTGCACTTTATTCCATTTTTCTTTTTGTTTAGAGAGACTTGTTCTTTTATAACTTTGAGGCAATTCTGAAGACTACTTCTAAGTTTGGGGCAGACTCATCATCTTCATAAAATATGCAACATTGTGTACTCAGTAGCTGCCTGAAGTCAGCTGTCAAGATCCACTTTTTAATTACAGACCATCTACCATGTTCATAATTATGATCATGCTAAAGTTCTCAATTCTCCCTTTTATTTCTGCTTAAAATATTAGAGAGCACCTGAATGAAACACTCTTATCCATTTTCATTCATTCTCCTATAAGCTGAGCAGTAGTGATTTTAGCTGTAAAATAAAATGTTGTAATCTATCGATGATTAATGGTTATTTTAGAAATTGAGCCATCAAAATGCAAAAACATAATGAAGGATTCAAGAAACCTATATATAAGTATTTTAAAATAAATATGTACTTTACATATATGTATATATATCTAAATATAAATAATATATATATTTAAATAAAAGTGAAAAATTCATGCAATATTCTTGTTTTCTAGTTGGTGTGTAAGACCTTGGAGTCTATTCAGTGTTGCAGCTGATAGGTGAGACCCTGTTTTGGGATTCATCGAGAGTGAAATAATCATAAACTATATTGGGAACCAGGGTTCTTCTTGCCAGCAAAGCTGAGATTTTATGTGGAAATAGTTTGCCTTTGGAAAACTTTGCTGTGACAAGAGCTTTGATCCTGCTTTGTGGAAAAAATAATCTCAGGAAAGCCCTGCAAGTTAGGAGCATTAATTCCTTTCTGTAGGCTGAGACAGCTAGCTTTTACATTGAGCACTTCTTCACAAAAATCACACAGTGATTGATTTTTCTAAGTCATGGAGATTGGGAGAGGCCCTTGGAAAACCATGTAATGATTTACATGAAAAGTCTGTTTTGTCTCATCCAGCAGGAAGTATGCTTATCAATGTGGCTGTTAAACTGCGAATTTCTAGGGAGCACTCCATGTTGAAGTTGATGATCTTGATCCATAAAAGCAGGCTCTTAGACATGACTCATAAACTTGTCTGTGATTCAAATGTGTTCTTCACTTTTGAATAAATGAGTTGTCCAATGACCTAAATAGGCCCTGTCTATGCTTTTATCTACAAGCAATTAATAGGGTTAACCCTGTGATAGGTGTAGTTGTATTGCACATGGTGGACAGTGGGTCAGTCTTACAGGGGCATGAGTAAATGCTATAGCAGTAGATTCTAATTACAAAGACTCTATTAATTAATATGAACATGTATCTTCCACTTTCAATTCTTTAGTTTTCTGGGAAAATTACCACAATATTATCAAAAATAATTTCCCCCATGTGCATGTATTGTGTTGATTAACAGGTTTAATGACTTTCATTGTTTTTATAGCCTTCTAAAGTCTTATCTGTCTTCCTGGCTTTTCTGCTTTTTCTAGTCATTTAGAAAATCCTGAAAGGAAGACAAAACAAGGGGTTTTGAGACAGTGAAATGAGACAGCTGATTAGTCCTAAGGAAGCTTCAAAGTAGATAAGCAGACTAGGTCAGGTTTGCAGTAATGACAAAGATAAATCATTCAAAAGGATCATTCATTCTGGGTGCAAAATATTTTGCTGGAAGATTTATGAAATTTATAAAAGAGCATGCTCAGGAACATTTGGATTAATAAATAACACAACTTGTATGTCTTCAGTTCATAGTTTGTTCTTGAAAAATGGAGAGTGCACTGAACTACGAAGCTCTGGAAACAGCTTTTTAATCTTTTTTGATCCTTTCCTTTCTGTGTGTAAGAATTTGTTTTCTTTCTGACTAACCTAAATATTTTTTTTTTTGTTTTTGGAGAGCTAAAGAATGGGACATAATAATGTGGTTTTTTCCACAGTGTGCACATGCTTTTCACCATGCCAATCTGTGTTTATCCGTATCTATAATGTGAGTTTGTGGATCTTTTCCCTTCTCAAACCGCATCTCACTTTTCCACCCACTGTGACTCAATTAGGACAGTCACATTTTTCAAATATTCTTGTTATTTTGCTTCCTCTCTTTGAGTGAGAGTGCAGAAAGTGATGAAGGTCTTTCTCAGCAAACCTGGCTCTTCTGAGCATATCAAGCAGGATGATGGGCAGTGTCAGTGCCTCTCAAATTACCTTTCAAATTCCACATTAGCAGGATTTTTCTTCAGGAATTTTCTTAAGGAGCAAGTAGCAGGTAGAATTTCACCCCATTCACTGAGGCAGAATCTCTACATAAAAGAAGACGTTTGCAAATCTTTAAAAATCAAGTATTGAGTAGAGTTTATATAGTTTTTGAGATGTATTTAAATTTGTCAAATATGACTACTTCCTGTCCATTCCCCTCTCAACCTCTAGTAATGTAGGTAGGAAGATTTTTCTTACTAGAAGTTGATCTCCTTACCCCTCATTGTCCCCACAAAGGTTCTAAAACCAGATAGCAGATAAATGCATTAAAAACCCAGAAATGACTCAACTATTTGAAACTGGAAAGAAAACATTTGTGCCATCCACTGGCTTTTATTTTCTGTGCACTGAAGAGGAGTTGTGTATTTTTTTTTCCTGCCGGGATGCTAGGCAGGATATGTTAACCATTAAAACTTCCATTGCAGACAGAACTCTGTTTTGAGCAAAAATACCTGCTGTGGAAAGCTTATGTATATTAAATTATATATAATTTCTAAGGTAATAATCACCTTCCCTGAGAACTGTGTCCTTGATAGGATAGCACTCCTACCCCTTCGTAACTCCCTGCATTGTCTTCAGTGAGGTCAGATCAGTACTGTCTTTATTTGAAAATGATAGTACCTCTGAGAAAAGTACTAGCTGTGCTTAATCACAACCTGTATGTTTTTCGGTGAGGAATGTTTAGCACATAATATTAGATCAGACAAATTATGTTTATGTTGACTGCTGCAGCATCAGCATCGACTGGGCAACACTTGTCTGGTGATCTGTACATATGCACAGGTGCATGTCCACATCTCAGCAGGTCACTTAGAACTTCTTTTTCATCAGTAGAGGAAAACAAATGAAAATGGTCAAGCACGAGTAGTGCTTTGGGTGTCTAAATTTCTGGTAGGTGAGTTTCATTTTGCACGTCACTATTACCTGGTATAGTTAACATTGCAATACTGGGTTGTTTCTGCGGGCCACAGTTCACTGAAATACTTTTACAGCTTGGAATTAGGGTGTTGCTATTACTCTAGTGTGAGAAATCCTTTTCATACCTAAGGTTGTAGCAAAAACGTAGTTACACAGTTGAAGTTCTTCCCAGTTTGAGTCATATCACTGGATAGTGTGTGTAACCCTATGGCACCTGGCTCTCGGGACAGGAGAAGCAGGCTGTTAGAGGCAGCAGTGCTGCCTTCATCACCAAGCCATTGTCATGCATCCAGATTTGTGCAAGCCAGAGAGAAGGGCAGGTGAGCAGACATGGTTCTGCCAACAGGATAGTGAAGGCTTTCTGACTACTCCTCAGGGTTTCCTCACGTCCTTCTTCTCATCCCATCCTTCCTGTCTCTACTCCCAAAGTCAAGCTCTTGCCTCATGACTGGGGTGTCAAAACTAAATTCTGCTGAGAGCAAGCACCTAGATAAGTTCTTTGAGACACAAACCAGCTTTCAAACATTTTCCTTCTTTGTGCTTTTTCTTAATAGTTTCCTATTTTCCAGTATCTGTGCACTAACTTGCAAAGCCTGACATATAGGATATTTCTCTGGTAAAATCTAGGGCAGATGAGAAAGTTACTGTGCCTTTAAGAGATGTTGTGCTCTGAATCAATTTATAAAGACCAGACTAGCATGATATGCACATAACTGTTTTCAGATAACTATGACATATTTAAACATATTTAAAATATTTCAAAATACTCTTCAGTATCTTTTCAGCAGATAGAAGTTGTAAGGTATTAGAAACCAGGCCAAAAAAGCTGCCTCCTTCTGTCTGCAAATGAATCAGAGCTTCTGTAAGTGAACAGGCTTCTTTCTAATGATTAAAGTTAGGCCATTCCCTGGAAAGGGAGGAACAGCACTTTGTTTATATCACTTTTTTTCCTGTCCAGGCTTGGGTTTTTATTCACTGGGATATTTAAATTTGAAGGAATTCCTAGCCTTAAGGAAGTCCAAGGACTCTTTTTACATAGTGCTGTCCTCATGTCAGTGTTCTTCAAACAGCTAAACAACGTGATCTTTCTGCTTTTTAATTATTTCTTATACTTAGTTTCATTAATTTTATTTTCTTGACAGTGAACGTTGCCCTTGTGTGGGAGTTTTGTTGAAGGACTCCTTGCTGTATTGCAAACAAACCACAAGTAGTTCAGGAATCATCACTAGAGAGATTCTGGCATGGCTGATCATGCACTGGGCTTTTTGCAGCAATCTGGGGTGAATAAATCTCAGTGAGCTGGAGTATTGCAATGTATTTACACAATGTATCCACAGTCATTGGTGTGTCTATGAACAAATGTGGTGTGAGAAGAAGGAAGATAATTCACTTTATAGAATAAATTGTACATTGTGTTCTTCCCCTACTTCCCAGCTGAGAAACAGCAGGCACACTTAATGCATATACAATTTCCTCTCCCAACCCCTTTCCTTCTTTTATGATAGCTTGGCTTCTTTTTTATGTTCTTCAGCTTGTAATTTCATTTGGATGTGATTTGAATTAAGTATAGTTCACTAGAGGAAGAGAATTCATTGTGCAGTGTGTTGGGAAGAGGAAAGGGGAGAGAAAGACAAAGAAGAAAAATGTATTTAAATTTCACCTGTACAAGAAGCTCCAGCTTTTCTAAGCTATGGTGGGCACATGAGGAGAAAATAAGGAGAAACAGATTGTTGTTGCATTTTGCCATCTGCTCAGTATGCCACAGATAGCTTTTATCAGCAGGGAGCTATTATCACCAGTTAAAAACCATACTCTCTTTAAATAGTCTCTCTCTGTGTTTCTCACTGTTAAAAAAAAAGAAGTAGTATAACAAAAAAGATAATTTCCACCATTTAAATACATTGGTAAATTTTTTCCCTACTGGGCTGAGTTTTTGTGCTCGCAGAAGAGCCCTGTCTCATGGGTTGTCTGTCCTGGACTGTGAGGGATTGTGAGAGCTTCCCAGCAGAGCCCAGCCAGGCTGGACGTGGCTCCAGCTGCTCTGTGCCCACATGACTTGGCTTACAAGTGACTGCACTGGATTGTAGTGCTGTCATTGTGTAACTGTAGGACTTTGCTTTTATAACCATTCACCATTACCAATTTATGGGTGAGCTGTGCTGAGATCACCATGCATGCACATTTCTGATCCAACCAGTTCTGGAGCTTAAGTTACCAAAAAGGGAGTGTTAAGATTTACGCAACAGAAATGTACATAAATCTGTTCCTCATTCCCTATTTTTATCATAGCAGCTGCAGCAGTAACAGCAGCTGCAGCAATGGATCTCTCCATAGGTACTTCTGTGCCATTTCCACTGAGATCTCCTTTTGTCCCATCAATACGTGTCTTCATTTTGGAGAGACAGAGGTACAACTACATGCTTGGGTAACGCTATGTATGCATTTCCTGGGACCCTAACTGCACCTGAATGTAGCTCTTCCCTCTGCCAATACCCATTGTATCTCCCTGAGGCTGCTCCTTTACAACAGGAATGACTCCATTTCAAATCAAATAGTTTCTTCCTGCACCAAAAAGTTCCCAGTTTAAGTTAGCCAGCTCTTTTTTTTTTTTTCATCTTTGCATGTATTGCTTCAGATGCACTCCTTCCCCAGAAATTTTAACCAAATCCCTGTGTAAACCTTCTCTTCTTGCTTTCCATGTATGTACACTAACTAAGAACATGTACCTTTCAGCAGATGATTTCTCTAAAGCAGCTATTGTTTATTTTACCGTATTATAAGTGATGGCTACATTCCCTTTGGAGAAATTTACAACTACAAGTAAGACATTTTTGAATGAAAATGATACTAAATACATAGACAAAGATAGAAAGAATAGAGGTACTGGCTCAGTTTTTTGACAGAACCCTCCAGAGATTAAACCGGTTCAGTTCCAATTACTTTGTCTTACAAGATAGGACAACAAAGCAAAAAAAAAAAAAAAAAAAAAAAAAAAAAAAAAAAAAAAAAAAAAAAAAAAAAAGAAGAAAAAAAAAAGAAAACTAAACTAAACTAAACTAAATGTGTGTTCATTGCTCTTTGTCCTTGGATCTGTCATGAGTGATAGGACTGGATGAAGAGAATTAAAGTCTAAAAAAAAGTTACTATTGTTTTTATTTATAGGTTGATTTGGAGAACACTGATAGCTGTTTTGATATTACCTATTTGGACTGGACCATTGGAAACCATTGATATTGTTGGCAAGGACTTTTTTCTTAAATTTAATCCAGCTCTCCATTGGTCTGAACATTCATCAAAGGACACTGCATCATGCAAAGTTAATTCCTATACTAGTTGAAATTAGTTGAATTCTTCAATTCTCATAGTGACATAGCCCCTGTCCCACTGAAACTTCTTTCCCTACTAATGCAAACCGTTATAAGTATTTTGTAAGGCTTTATTTTTTGATTGGTCTCCTCTATTCAAGGAATGTCAACATTGAGGATTAATGAAGACTTATGAAAACATATATTTATTAAAAGCATACTTCTATGAAATAAGTTTTTTAGATACATTAGCCACACTTATGTTGTAGATTTTCTTGGTGTGGTTACTTATTATTACATTTTTAAAAGAGCAATATAATTTGTCAAATATGATATGAATCTCAAGTAAAAACAAAACAAGGTTGCTGAGAAATTTGTCCAGTTTACAGGGTGTCTATATTGGATAACACTCAAGCTTCTTATTCATGATTTTTATAAACATGAAAATAAGATTCTTTGATTGCAGCCCAGTATAAATGAATTGGTAAAGATCTTTCTTTGAAGGAGATTCCAGAGCAAGGAGTATAGAATACATAATGATAGAAGGAAGAAGTTCTGGTTTTGTTTATTCCTTTTGATATATCTCTACAAAGACCAGGACCCAGTTACAATTGAGAGTAGCCTGAAATGCTAGTCTTGTATGGGCAACTTCTGACATCAATGCACCAAGGTGGAAGTCAAGGATAATTTTGGAAAAGAAATGCCTTGGCCTTCAGCTGATGCGTGATGTCTCAGAGGGAAGGTTCCTCCTGTTCATGCAAACAGTGATTCTGTCTGTGATGGATGTAGAAATGATGTTGGGGCAACTGATTTGGAGAACCAGAACAAGGTGGGTAATTTTCTAGTCTTCATTCACAAAGTAGTTAACTCATCTAAGTACTATCTTGTCACTTTCCTGTTTATCTTAGTAGATATTATTAATTTATAACATATAACTGCTATATTGGATATGACAAGTATTTCTCATAGAATATGGTCCTTTTGTATTGTAAGGCAAAATGTTGTCTCTGCTTTGACTAAATTACATGGTCGTTTCCATTTTGAATCATTCTATGACTATGTATATTTTATTTTGCAGGCTCTATGAGATATAGTAATGCCATATCTGGCTATTCATCTAGGTCAGGCATTTCCTGGTTGCACCACCATTTGCTGTTTCTGGAGAACCTATAACCTTGGCTGACCAGTATTTGTAATTTATTCTCAAAGTTGCTACCAACACGTGAGCTCTACTGTTCTTGCTTGCTTTCAGTTGCAAATCCTGCAATACAGATAGAACTAAAAATTAAAATAGCACTCTGCCTTGTGTCTGTACTGCCTTTGTCAAACTGTTCTTCCATTGCATATATCCCTTCTATTTCTCATCATATGCTGGTAAGAGCTACAAGTTCACTGTTGGGTAAAGGCCATGTGAGAGAGCTTGTCCATCCACTCTCCAAGGAAAAGGAAATTACCAAAATTCTTGGTACGTTGCTCTTGTTTAGTGGATCTTGCCTACACATATTTTGAAGAAAGGATTATATATTATGCTACTGGTGTTAGTGACCATCACAAATTTAACTATTATTTTGAGGGTATTTGAGACACATGAGTTTTCCCCCTTGCATTACAGTCTCTGTCTGATTTTATTAATTTGTTTCTGTTGATGGTTGCTTTTTTAAGTTATGCCAGCTCCCAATAGATGCTGGAGGTGGTCACACCATGCAGAACAAACTAAAATGTGACAGTGTTCCCTCCTCCTCTAAACAAGTAGCAATGGTGAAAGCGACTCACTCTATGCTTGTCCCAAATCTCGGAATTATAGAACTGTTTAGGGTAGAAAAGACCCTTAGAATCACTGAGTCCAACAAATGCTGAGCTTTCTCCTGGGTCTCTGGGCTGGTTTGAAGCCATGCCAGCAGCCATGTTTGGAGTGCCAGGGGGCAGCTGGAGGAGTGTTTTGGGTCTCATGGCTCAGGTCATTTTAGGACAGGCCTTTCAAGTTGATTCACCAAACATTGGCCCTTTTTCTGCTAGCATAAAGAACATGTTTTTTCAATAATGTATTTATAAGACAGGCTGGATTTTATCTCCACATGAAATGTTAAAATATTAATCCTCCCTCTGTGCTTCAGAGTTGAATGTGGCTGTCAAGATCTTTAGGTCAGAGCTCAGGAAAGATCTGATTCAGCACCCACCTGTGGGCAGGGAGTCCCTGCCCTGGGCTGACCTGGTCCCAGCAACAGATTTCCAAACTCTCTCTGGTGTGTCTTGCAGCTGCTTATGTTCCCTTTTATGGCTGTGTCCATCTGAAGATGGGAACTGAGCAGCGTGTCCTAATGTGGCTTTAGCCACATATTGCAGCTAATCTAATGCCTGCTCTCTTGCTGGCCTGGTTCTGACATGTCATCACATCTTATTCCCTCTGAGCTGTAATGCTGTCATGCTAAAATGTACAGAGAACTGATGTTTATGGAAGCACCCTTGTCCCTGGGTACTTTACATTAGTGGGGCCAGGTGTCCCTTGCATTTTTCATCTTGTCCTGCTGTTATGTCTCTAGAGTAGTATGCCTGAGCCTGTGTTTTCTATACCTACTAAAAAGGAGGAAAAATAGCCTGTAAGGATTTTTTGAGGGTGGAGGTGGGTTAGGAGTAAAGACCCGACAGGGTTGATATTTATCCAAAATCCTGGAATTTTTCAGGAATGATGTTGAGTTTATTTTAGGGTAAAATGTTTTTTTCTTTTCAGAAGGATGTCTCAGCTTTGGATTTGTGCCCCAGGGGTTGGGTTTGTGCCCCAGGGGTCGAGTTTGTGCCCCAGGATAAAATGTTCTTTTCAGAGGGATGTCTCAGCTTTAGAGAGCAGAGATAATAAAATGGGAAGAGAAATTACTATCCATATAACATTATCAGTCTGCTCAAGCAGGTGCCAAAATTTATACCACCATGTCTACACATGTAAATCTGAAAACGTTTCTCAGCATGTTTGGCAATCTTTGCTGTGCTCCCAATGTTTTCAAGTTTAAGTAATGTCATTCTGCAAAGCAGCTGTTGGGATGAGAAGGGGAAAGTTGCTTTCAGACACAAAGTATAACAAATTTCTGATTGATATTGTAGTCTGACTGAGCTTTTGACTAGAAAATTTCAGGGGATATATTTTAAAAATCCTTAAATAAGAAGATTCTGAGGAGGAATACTTCAGAGTTGAAAGAAAGAGAGGAATAGGTTAGAGGAAAATAAGCCAAAGAAGAAATATTAGAAAGAATTTGTTAGGGGTTATGGAGAGGAATAAAATTAGCTTTCAAACAGTAAGTACCATGACAAAAAGCTTTCAAATTTTAAGGAATTTGACTTCAATGGATTGGCATAGGCTTGAAGGAGCAGCAAAGATGGCGAGACTTGGACAAATCCCAAAAGTCTCTGAAACAGATGTCTGAGTACAAGCCCTAACACCTAAAGGAAGCAGCATTTGGCTGCCATGTTCAGAGAGCAGGGACACCTGAGGGGCTGTTGCCTCATGTTGGGGTTTTGGAGACCAGTGACCCTCCATATCCTGCCTCCAGGGTGTCATAGTGCTGTGTCTGTTTTGGCCTTTCTGGTTTGGCAGGTTTTGCAGAGTGGTTGCAGAGTGATGCTCTGTGCCACAAATTTCAGGCCTGCAACTAGAACCAAGCGTGTAGGAAAGCCCAGTTCCTGCTGAGATGTCTCTCTTCAAAAGCACTGTCATTCAGACAGTCCAGACAACAACCTGGGGAGCTTCTTTCTGCATAAATTATGCTGCAATCTTTAACCTTTCCAGTTTTCAACCTCTCTTCCAATCCTGTATGGTGTTTTTTGTAGCACCTCGGGGGCTAGCTTGTTTGGGAGCTTTCCTGGTACTTAGGCTTTCTCACACCTTTCCCTAACCCCATTTTGTTCCCAGAAATCTTCCTGACTGCAATAACTGTGACAACATTAGGCAGCTGCTCAACCAAGTATGCACTTGCTTACATCAATCTGTGTATAGCTATTCCTCATTACTTGGTGATTAATGATCTTACACCTACATAGGAACCGAATTTGCAAAGACACTCCTCTTGGTTCTGATACTGCTCTTTTGCAACTACTAAATGAAATCTACTCCAAAAGACCTGTGTGCCAGTGGAACGCAGCATCTGGTGGTTGGTTACTTAAGAAGAGATTTGAAGACAAAATTAACTGAACAAATTATCTTTAAAACCAGTTTCTGGCTCCCCTTTTAAAAGTTTTCCTTTGAACGTGAGAATGCTTGCAAGCCTTATATTTCCTGGACATGATTTCCTAGCATTAACTCTGCCTACGGGTCATAGTCTGAAGCTTCAATAGTTCTTCCCTTAATGTGTCAAACAGATCTGGTGTGATGGAAGTGTTGAGACATGTCCAGAAAGTTCAGGATCTGAAGCTGGAAAATTAGCATAATGGAACATTACTGGCGGTTCTTCCTGTTTCTTCAGACCCAGAGAAACATTTGACACTGTTCCCCACACTCAGACACTGCAGAGAAAATATTATTTTCGTACCTTTTTTTTTTTTTTTATCTGGACAGTGCCATGACTATAAGAATTTATGAAGATGCTCCATCTCTTCACAGATGACTGGATTTCCTTGCTTACAACTGCCCACTAATCTGCTACAATGCAATTCTGTGCAATTGTTAATTGCACAGAAACCTCCTAAAACTACCTCTGGCCTCAGTGAAACAAGCATCCATGGGACTGGGATTCGGATGGGCACAGAACTGCCACTTTCCCTTCAGAGTCTGTTTACACTTTGACACAGAAGACATGGATTTCCCCATTTTTCCTGCAGTGCTTTATGGCTGGTGATAAACTTGATATCTATTTAATGAATAATCAGTCATTCCCATTAAATCCATTAACCTGTAATGCATCAGTGCTACCTGTGACAACCAAATAACACACACCAGTAGCTAAAGGGCATCTTTTCCCTGACACATATGATATAACTTTATTTCTATAAAGGTGTAAAGAAAGTACAGGAACTTAGTTGGTTTGCATAAATCTGTGCATTTCAAAAGGTGAAAGAGAAACCAGATCAAAATCAAATTAAAAGGTTACTTTTGAGTATTATGAACTCATCCTTAGATGAGTGTCCCTCCAAACTGTCTCAGTGTGGGATGGTATTCTGGTGGTCTCTTTTCATGGCTGGATGCATTTGCTGAGCTGTGCATCTTCTGGGGTGATTTGCTCCTAAAAAGGCCAAGTCAAGTGGATGTGGCAGCAACCAAGGGCTTTTCCTAAAAATGATTCCTTTTAAAAAGGGAACCCAGTAGAGATGAAGGAAAGAAAAAAAGACTTTTTAAAATGCTATAGACCTTCAAGCTAAACTAATTAAAGAGCCTGACTTAATAAAAGATGGAATTGGATGATGGCATCAGCTGTTATATCATGGTGTGTTAGCTGCCTCTGGGACTCTCAGGGATTTTGTAGAAGAAAACAGTCATCAATATATAATGCAACATCTCAGTCTTTGCAGAGACTTCTGAGAAGGAAATTACTGACCTTTTCCCTTAGCCATTTTCTCTGAGATGTTTCCATTCCATTTTGCTTTTAAACTAATTAAATGCATTCCTAGCAGCCTGTTGAAACATCACAGAAACGTAGTGATGTGGTCAGATAGACTGACAGAATTCTGTTCCCTGTACTGGCTCTGGCAGTCACAGAAACATTTCTCCCTCTATAGCCACAATTCTTGAAAATCCATGATCATACAAAATGAGGCAGAAAAAGATAAGCAGGTATGTAGCCCAGTCCCCATATAAAAGACAGAATATAGCCCAGGAAAATATTTGCAAGGTGTCCCTGAAAACAAAATGGAAGAAGATGCTTTTAGGCTCAGCACCAGCAGAGGGAAGTTGGAACTATTAGCAGCCAGTTGTTTGATGTATATTGCCACTGAAGTTTATCAATACTTCCTATATTTTCTATACAGAAATAGCAATGCATGAATGAAATATCTTTTATTTATCAGTTTTTCCTATAAAACCCTGTGATATCTCCCATTTAACTATGTCTAATGGGCTAAAAGTAGCAATGTGGTGTCATGCATGGGCTGTAGCATGGAGGTTTCTTACTGAACTCTGTACAGCTGGAAAAACACTTGCCTGTTCCTTTAGAATGAGCAAATGAATCAATTAAATCAGGCTCCTGCTCACCTCTGCCAGGCTGCAACACAGCACCTTTTGCAAAGCCCTGGAATATGCCTGGGCTCTGGCCCTGCAGCCACTGGCCACTTCCTGGTGTGTTCAAATGATACTGGTCCATCTCAGGGTCTCAGCACTGGGATTAAAGCATGCAGTGGCTGTGGCAGGTATTTCTTCTTGCACTGCAGTTTGGCTTGCTTTTAACCTGGAGCAGGTTGATTTGCATGAGAGCACAGTGGTTTCAGCACTGCTGCAGCTCTGCCTCGTGGGCAGTAATGCAAAATTGAGGTCACTTACTCTCCTTGGTGTTAGTCACATCCATCCTAGCCCTTGTGTCAGATTCCTAAGCAGGAGGCAGGGGAGTGGGGTGGGGCAAGGGGACTTCTGCTTTTAAAGTCTGCAGTGTCCTGTCTGAAAATTAGCACCTGAGTTTTTTGCCAAAGTGCAGCTCTGCCCTTGAGGAGCTGCATAGACTCAACAGATGAGGAAAAAGAGAGAATCTTTAGGTCTACTGATTTTTCTGATAACTGGTTTTATTTTAATGTCATAGGCCATAGTGTATGTGCCTTATGTCTTGCCTTTGCTTTAAATTGCAGCTCAAAGAATTTCCATTTGAGAACTGAAAGCAGATGTTGAAAACAGATCTTTTTACATCTCCATAATCTGAAAATGGACTATGTCTGTATAATATAGCCTTTTCAAATTTGTTTGAAAATATATTGCTGCTGAATTGACTTTTCTTTTGCCAAAGCTTCGAATCTGACACATTTTTTCAGCCAAAGCCCTAATCTAACCCCATTATTATATTTTTTAATATTGGAAACATTGAGCAAGAGTTGTTGACAAGGTTTGTTGTATTTTTATAGTATTATTTTCACATTAGTATTAAACAAGAAATTACCTATAAGAAAATAGACTTTTTATTTAAGTAGAATGAAATTTCTGAGTACTGTCCTTGAAAGTCTGGAATTCATGGTATTGCCCTAGAATGACTTCCCTTTTGTGATCATTCCTTATCTGTGTGAGTACAAAATTTATGCTCTGTGCATTTCTAGGCTGTGTTTCCTAGAAGTTATCCTTAATACTGATAAAAAAAAATTGGATTTAACATAGGGATTAAGAAATAGATAGTTCTTAGGATTCCATGTGAAAACTGTATATGTTCCTGTACAGAGTAACTTGTCAGACACTTGGCAGTTACTACTCAAGTGCAGTTTTCTGAATTACAGTTTGCTTACAAGACTCAATATTTATTTTTTCTTAAAACCCCACAAAATTTCAAATGAGCTTTTGTAACGAAGGTCTTGTTCTCATGCAATTTAACAGTTACATACAGATTAATTTTTGAAGCTGAAGGACCTTCCATTTGAGCCATGCTTTGAGAGATCCAGGTGCTTTCAAGGAATAATAGCATATAATTGCAGTGTATGGTAGAGCATACAGGTAATTTGGGATATAATTGCTTTAAAGCATATATAAATGGACACACTTTGCTGAAAATGCGTATGTTAAAGGGTGTTTTCTTGGAAATGAAAATTATTTGTTTTGTTGGGTTTCACTAGTATGCCCTCCAAAAGCTCTGGTAAACATGCACTTGCTAGATATTTTCTCTAGAATGATGATTTATCTTTTTGATTACAGAGACTTATAAATCACATTACCCTGTACACTTCAGTCATATTTGCTGATACTGTATTTTGGCTTCCATGGTACTAATAATTTTAAGCTGCTGGGTTTTTAAAATTAATATTGAGTTATTTTTCTCTGAGTTAAAACAATTCCAAAAAATCTAATAAAAAACATGTGCCTCTCTAGTACTAAATAAAGTTAACTTAGGAACGTCTGTAATTTAGGCAGAAGTCTGTTCTTACAACCTTCCAGCCTGAATTTATGAGATGTGATGCAAACAACAGAAAAGGTAGGCACGTATTTGGAGACAATGCAAATTTAGGATGGGAGTGAGGCAACAGAAGCGTAGGGTTGAGCATGAAATTATGGAGGACTGAGAGGTATTTTAGTTGCAAAACAATGTTAGTTGTTTTTAGTGGAGATAGCCACTTGAAAAAAAGCCCAAGCTTAGGTGAAAGAGGTGACAAAATTGAGATGCAGGGAGCAGGAGGGGTGTGCTGTCTGTGATACAGAAGTGCAGAGGCCACACGAGCAGATTTCCTGTCTCATCTCTGTGTGAGATTGTGAAAGGCAAGTGTGGAGATTGTGTGACGTGCAGGATGTGTGGGTAGACAGTGCTGGTCAGGAAGATGTGACTGCAGTAACACAGAGCTGAGCCATGGCCAGAGCTGCAAGCTGGGCTCAGCAGGTTTGTATCATCCTCTGAGTTCCAGGGTCTGGGGTCAGGCAGGACTAGTTCGAGTCCGGTGCTTTGTCCCATGCAGATCTCATCACCATGATGAGCTGCTAGGAAACCAGTATGAGAAAAATATTTTCAGCAGCCACTATATAGGGAGAGAAAAGGCAGCAAATGAATAGAAAACCTGTTGCTGGGAGTGGATGCTGAAGAGACAGATGCAGACCCTACTTTGAACAAAACTTTGATAAGCACTCGGCTATTGGGTTTCTCTGTATTAACCTGCTCTTTTTGTTGCATTGAACACAAACAAAATGCCAGTGCCAATGTCTTGCTAAAAAGGGGCATTGGTTTCCTTTAGACATCTATTGCAATGGGCAGACATGTCAACATACTGGCCTGTACTTACTGAAAGTAGATGTGTTTTTTTAATGTGAAAAATGAGTCTGATACCCTCATCTATCCCAAAATGGTAACAGGGAGACTCTTTCCATGTTGTGTGCAGCCCCTCTAGACAGACTTCAAAGATCACAGAATCACACAGAATCACAGAATCAATTAGATTAGAAAAGACCTCTGAGATCATTGAATCCAACCTTAAACACCTCCAGGGATGGTGACTCCACCACTTCCCCAGGCGGCCGTTTCCAATACCTGATCGTCCTTTCTGTAAAGGATTTACTCCTAATGTCCAATTTAAGCCTTCTCTGGTGCAGATTGAGGAGGGTATGTCCACTTGTCATGTTACTGCTTGCCTTGGAGAAGAGACCAACTCTCACCTGAATACACTGTCCTTTCAGGGAGGTGGAGAGTGATAAANCATTGGCCTCAGCCCATGATCCAGACTGTCCAGATCCCTCTGCAGAGCCTTCCTGCCTCAGCAGATCAGCACTGCCACCCAAACTGGTGTAGTTTGTGAATTTCTAATAGCAGATTTAATCCTCTCATCCAGATTATCAATAAAGATATCCAGGAAGATGTGGGGGGAAGGCAAAAATAAGGTGGGTCACACTTTGTGACTGATCTGGATCAAAGCTGAGACCCTAGTC
>VWYE01023017.1:0-242501 GCA_013398995.1 Alaudala cheleensis | reverse complement strand
TCCTGCTGCCCACACTATTGCTGATCCAGGCCAGGATGCCATTGGCCTTCTTGGCCACCTGGGCACAGCCTGGCTCATGTTCAGCTGCTGGCACCAGCACCCCCAGGTCCTTTCCAGCCACTCTGTCCCAGCCTGTGGCACTGCCTGGGGCTGTTGTGACCCAAGGGCAGGACCCAGCACTGGGCCTTGTTGAACCTCACACCATTGGCCTCAGCCCATGATCCAGACTGTCCAGATCCCTCTGCAGAGCCTTCCTGCCTCAGCAGATCAGCACTGCCACCCAAACTGGTGTAGTTTGTGAATTTCTAATAGCAGATTTAATCCTCTCATCCAGATTATCAATAAAGATATCCAGGAAGATGTGGGGGGAAGGCAAAAATAAGGTGGGTCACACTTTGTGACTGATCTGGATCAAAGCTGAGACCCTAGTCCTAAAGAAGGAAAGCTTTCTGGGCTTCAACAAGCTCTATATTTTGTATTTTTGGGCTTCCAGCTTTCCTGACTTTAGGTTTGCAAGAGCAACTGTTTGCATCCTTCTCTACCAGCAGAGAAGGAAGATTCTTTGAACATTATGAAAATTGAAAAAGTCTTTTGTATATGATGGAAAGTATTTCCAGGATGGCTCTTGTATCTCCTTCTTCTCTGCTGATGTGTGTGAAAAGCAACAACCTGAACTGCTGTGAATCTGCTTTTGGCTCTTCTGGGGAATTATAGAAATGTCCAGAATTAAGGTGCAGATGTCACGTTTTGGCAAAACACCAAAATCTTAAAAGTAGATGTGAGGGACAGCACTGAGGGCAGCTCAGTGGTTTTAGAGGCAGAAGGAATCAAGCATCTCAGCATCCCCCATGTCCCTGATGATCCTGAGGCTTTCAGTGCATTGGCCTCAAAAGATGAATGTTTAGCCAGAAATGTAGGTTGACAGGCAGGAGAAATAGGAAAATAAAAACCAGAAAATCATACAGTTGAGCTGAAACCCTTGGAGGGCCAAATTCTACAGGTTTTCTTGTTTTCCAGATTTTCTGGTTTAATTGGAAAGTAGTAAAACCGCTGCAGGGAGAAATAGGGCTGTAGCAATTACAGAAATATGATATTAAAGAAGATGTGCACTTAAAGGAATAGTGAGTAATAAAAAATTTGTTTTTCAAGGACCTTGAAACTGAGTTCATCAGGGCAGTCCTAAACCAGTACTGTTTATGAGAGAAATGGAAATGCATATGAAGAAAACATCATATATATCTGCCATGTTCCTTTGCACTGTATAACAGAACTGCATGAGAGCAGTTGAAAATGAATGACAGCTTTTGCATTTCTGACTGTGTGTACTTTAAAGTAATAATCTTTTATCTGAGCTGTGAATTTTGATGTCTGGATTTTAATGATGCAGCTGAAAACCCATGCAAATAGAATGTATTTTCATTTATATTTATCTTTATTCAACCATATTTACTTGTTTCTTTCATTTCTTTGTTTGAGTCCTTATTTATATGGCTCCTTTTATGCTATCTTGAATCATGATTCATATTTAGAAGAGTGAAAATGTTATATAGAATCATAAAATCATAAAACCAAAGAATGGTTTATGTTGGAATGGACTTTAGAGATCATCTAGTCTCACCCCTCTGTTCCCATGGGCAGAGACACCTTCCACTAGACCAGGTTGTCCAGAGCCCAATCCAACCTGACCTTGACACTGCCTGATGGGGCATCCACAGCTTCTCTGGACAACCTGTGCCAAGGCCTCAGCACCCTCACAACAAATAACTTACTCCTAATATTTAATCTGAACCTACTCTTTTTGTTTGAATCCATTCCCTCTTTTCCCATCACTACATAAAAAAGTTAANGATGTGTCAACAGCACCACTCAACCTGTGGTCATCTGCAAACCTGCTGAGGGTGCACTCAGTTTCTCCCTCTATGTCACTGATGAAGATATTAAATGGCTNCCTTTCCATCTTCCTTGTAGGCTCTCCTCAGATACTGAAAACCACGATTAAGTCACTCCAAAAGCTGCTCTTTTCCAGGCTGAACTATTGCAACTCTCTCATCCTTTCCTCCTACAGGGGGTGTTCCTTCCCTCTGATCATTTTGGTGCCTTTCCTCTGGACTCACTCCATGTCATTCCTGTGCTGGGGACCCCAGAGCTGGATGCAGCACTACAGATGGAATCCCATCAGTGCAGAGCAGAGGGACAGAATCCCCTCCCTGCCCTGCTGCCCACGGGGCTCTGGATGCAGCCCAGGACACGTTTGGCTCTCTGGGCTGGGAGAGCCATGGCTGGGCCATGTGCAGCCTCTTACCCACAGCACCCCCAAGTCCTTCTGGGCAGGGCTGCTCTGGGTCTGTTCATGCCCAGCCTGTGCTCTTTTCTGGTGCTGTCCTGGTGCAGCACCAGCACTTGGTCTTGTGAGCTCCACATCTGCCCACTTCTCCAGGTCCCTCTGGACGGCATCCCATCCTTCAGATGTGTCAACAGCACCACTCAACCTGTGGTCATCTGCAAACCTGCTGAGGGTGCACTCAGTTTCTCCCTCTATGTCACTGATGAAGATATTAAATGGCTCTGGTCCCAGTACAGACCTCTGAGGGCACCACTTGTCACTGATTTCCATCAGGACACTGAGCCCTTGACCACAAGCCTCTGGATGGGACTATACAACCACTTTCCTATCCATCTGATAGTTCACCCTCTGACTCCATCTCTCTCCAATTTAGAGAAAAGGGTGTTGTGGGGCTTTATAGAAGTCCAGGACATCCACAGCCCCTTCCCTTGTCCACTGATGCAGTCAGTCCACCACAGAAGGCCACTGGGTTGTTCAGGCAGGGCTTGACCCTGATGAAGCTGTACTGGTGTCTTGAATCACCTCCCTGTCCTCCATGTGCCTTAGCACAGCTTCTAGGATATTCCAGGCACAAAGCTGAGGCTAAGNTGTTCATGCCCAGCCTGTGCTCTTTTCTGGTGCTGTCCTGGTGCAGCACCAGCACTTGGTCTTGTGAGCTCCACATCTGCCCACTTCTCCAGGTCCCTCTGGACTTCACTTGACTGGCATGACTTTCCAAATATCATGGAGAGTGTCTTGGCACCGACAGCTGCCATTTCCCTCAGGGCTTTGGGATGCATCTCACCAGGTCCCATTGATTTATGTACATTCAGGTTCCTCAGGTGGTCACGAATCTGATCTTTACATACAGTGGGAGAGACTTTGCCCCTCCAGTACTCATTCTGCCTTCCATCCAGTCAAGAGGTGTGGGAAGAAAGGTTTCCAGTGGAGACTATGACAAAGAAGTTGTTGAGGACATTTACAGTTAAAAACATTTAATCCCTACAGTGTCTGTCACACCACTTAGGCCAAATACAAGACAGATCTGAGGTATCAGTTAACATCATCTGATCTTTATCTGTGAGACAGGACTAATAATGCTCATCATCCCAAGCAGGCTATGAAAATTACCTGTTATTTTTATATATTAAGGTTGAATCCCTGCACAAAACTTGCACATGTTTGGCTCCAAATGTTTGTAGATCCCAAATTATCAGAAATGTTTTCTACACAAAACTGGTGGGTATTTTCCCCTATGCCAGCACAGGCAGTGCAAAGCCACAATCTGGGACTGGTCCTAGAAGCTCTCCTAGGTCCGTAGCCCACAGGGGTAAACTTGACCTCCCTTCAGTAGGGAAGCCCATTCCTTGAGCAGGCTGCACCCACCTGGACCTTGCTGGCCTTTAATACCTATGATTTGCCATTTCAGTGTGGCCTTTTAATATTTGCAAAGCCTGTTGTTGCAAAGGAAATAAATTGTGAATTTTTAGTTAGGCATGGGTATGCTAACATCACAATGCTATTTTCCACACACCACAACCCCATGCCTCCATTTCAGCCAAAGTAAAGATGGGATGGACACCTAGAGAAAGGAAGTCAACAGTAGGGTGTTTTTTTGCGGTGGGTTGTGTTTTGTTTGTTTTTGGGTTTTTTTTTTTTTGTTTTGTTTTTTTTTTATGATGTAGGAAGATTAAGACTGTGAGAGAGGGAGGTGGTAAAATGTGGCTGAGCAGCAGATTGGGTGTCAGAGCAATACCTGGTTGTTGGCTGGGTCCTGCTGCAGGGACAGAAGTCCTGAAACCCACCCATATAGATCACCACCCAACAGAGGATGGCTGAGAGAGAATCCAGACCTAGCCTCTGAGAGGGGGACCACATCTGCCTTTTATCTGCTCAGACAATTCTGACTGGGTTTTTTCCTTTGTTTTAATATCCTAGGCCCAAGCTTCTGGAGGTAGCAGAGTGCAGCAGCTGCTCCCATGCAGACTCTGAGGGGCCCACTCCTTCTGCCACAGCACTGCCATTCCCTTTGAAGCCAGGTGGGAAGCAAGTCACAGCAATATGCTCGTGGATGGTCTTTGATCTCCTGCTCCAGCTGAAATTCATCCTTGTTGGGGAGGCCTTTGACAGGCCATTCTCACCATGGTCTTGGGCAGGCTCTGTCCCGGTGGCAATGAGTGCTGCCCTGCAGCTGAAGCTAGAAATTCAAGGTTTTAACCTTTTTGTGAAACAACAGATTCAACTGATGAAATTTTACTCATACTTTAAAACTGTAAATTTTACTCATACTTTCCCATCTAGTTCAAAAAACCCCATGATTTTAATAACTCAGTTCATTGCTTGGGTCACTTCACTAGACTTCAGGAGAATTCATAATTAATGACTCAGAGTAGGCTTTCTTTTTTCACTTCTTATTTTTCATTTGAACTTAGCAATTTTTACTCTATCTCAGCATAATTTAAATGATGAACAAATGGTATATTAATCTTTTGATGTGGATCCATGTTGTTTATCAAATTTCTCATAATCATATACCAGTCTGTCTTGTTATGTTTTTAAAGATATTAATCTTCAGAAGAAGAGAACAAAAAATGAGGCTTTCCTCTCTGAGTCCTATTATACCTATGGAATCACACTACTGACCTGCTGTAAAATCCTGATAGTGATAAAGCATTTTAATTTCCTTACAAGACAAGCTAACAAATTGTGGTATATCTGACTGATATCTCATGGTAGGTTTGCTGATTCCTGTCCCCATTTATAGTTTGATTAGTAGCTGATAATTAATTGCACAATAATTTCCTTGTGAAATACACCACCTTTCTGGAAGTAAAAGCAAATGTTAGTGATAATGAGAAATACTATAGAAATGTTTGCATTTAACTAGAACAAAATTTTGGCTGCAGCCACAGCTTTTCAGATTTGTTTGTATTTTTGAGTGAACTTTTTTTTGTGCACAGGTCCTTCCATAGCATTTTGGGTACGTGATCCCTTTCTTCCTTTCTTTCTTTTTCATTTTCAATTCCCTTTTTCTTTTTTTTTTTTTTTTTTTTTTTCCTATACTGGGCAAGCTTCTTGTTGTCCTTAGAAATGTGTGTTTCCCTCTTTTTGGACATATGCATTTGCATGTCAGTGGCTGGAAGTGGCACATGCCCAGTTCAAGGAAGGAGGTGTATACTGTGGCTGGCTATTATGGCAGTAACCAGTGCCTGTTGGCCTTGGGTGGGGGAGCTGATCATCCACTTGACCAGGAATGAGCTCCTTTTGGCAGCTAAGACAAATCCACAGTTTTCTGAAAGCCTAAATTGAGGCAGGTTTTGGCATACACTCAGATATTCTAGGGATAAGGCTTTTGTTGTTGTCTTTGCCTACAATATATAGAGGAAATCAAAGAAAAGCAACAAAAAGGAGGTTATTATTCCATGTCCAGAGGTATATGGGAAGAATGGGCTATGTCATTATCTGTGTGTATATTCAAAAGACAAATATTTCTTCTGCTCCCTCAAAGAAGGAAGTTCTGACAGACTTTAGAAGTTTAGTTCATTGCGCTCAACAGATCATAGAGTTTGAACCAGGATAACATAATAATGTAGCAGAGGTGAAAAAATTCCCATCATAATATTTTTACTGCTGCTTTATCTTGGTTTTTGATTAAAAGTGCCTTTTTAGTCTTTCAATCAACAATGGTCTGCTTGCCAAACAAAGTCCAGGAGCCTGGATTAATTATTTCTGCCACACAAACAGGCTGAGTTTTGAAATGTCCATGCTGCCTTGGTGCAAAGCACACTGGCCTTAGCTGCTGGTGTGTTGTGGTCAGCTATATACCAGCTGATAAAACATGTTGGTGGAAGGATGTAACCAATACTCAATGAACAATATAATTCTAGTATTTAAAGGGCTTATAGCTACTGCAAAGTTGAAGAAAATATTTTTCCCTTCAGACACTTGACACTTCTAAAAACTCCCAGACTGGGGAGATATTTTTGATTTTCTGGAGCATTTCAGGATGCTCAAATGCTGTCAGGAACTGTTGTAGACACTGAAGTGCTAACTTGGGACTAAGTGTTGCCTTTTTGTTTCACAATAAAGATGTCTTTAGGACTGAGATAAAATTTGGTATCTTCTTTGTATAAGGGAAGGTGAAATACTGTTGTGTTCTGTTTGTGAATACTTAAGAGGCTGGACTGTGGTTAAGCTTCCTACATGTAATTTACACCCATCAAACAGCTGTGATCTGTGTGAGCAGTCCCATGTGACATGTAAGGATTTTCACATATCCAAGTACGCTGATCTGCTCGGAAACACTTGAACACAATTGACCAATTAGGATGCATACCTGTCCTGTGACATCTGTAGGTTATAGAAACCCATATGTTTTGTAGAGTTTTCTGGGTCTCTGTATGACTAGATGTCTCTATGGCTTTTTTACATTACTTCTCCTCATGCTCCTTGGATCTTGTAACATCTTAATGTAAATGGCTCCATCGTATTTTTTTTGTATTGCAACTAGTCTTAAAAACTTTTCTTGAAATATTTTTTATTTTTTGAAAATGTTTGGGAAAAAACATTGTATTTATTTGTGCAAAATTTTAAAATTTTTTAAATGTTTGTACTAGAAAGCTGTGTTCATTGAAATAGAGGAAAATATTTATCACAAAGCTAACATTTTCTTTCTTGGGAATATTTTACAGGCTCATTTTATCTTTGAATATTTTCCCACAGATTTTTTGCTGATTTTGTCTAAAAATACCGTAACTGCCAAAGTAGCTGTTTATCCCTTTTGGTAAGTTGTAATACCCAAATCCAAAATGTTTACATAGACAAGCATTTCAATCTCTGAAAAATCAGAGCTCCAGAATGCGGGTTGAGTTTGTCTTTTTTCTGGAGGTCTCTATGAGTTTGGGAAGGGATTATCTTCACCGACTTTCACCTGTTTTTCACCTGACGGTGTTTCCTAGAAGCGGAAAGGAAAATGCAAGCCGTAAAGACGCTTAACTACATTTATAATGTTCTAATCCTGCCAGGTCCTGAAAATCCAGACACATTTAATTTGTTCCTTTGTGAAAGCACCTATTTGTTGAACCTGTGTCTGCCTTTAGTAACAGAGCATTTTTGCAGTCTGAGTGCTAGATTTTAAAATACTTCAAGATTCTGCTTACTTTGAAATGCTCTGTTCTTACATTCATCCAGTTGTTTTGGCTTTGTATTATGGCAATTTGGTCTTCCTGGGGCTCAAAATATACTTGTGATATCTGTTGAGGCCTGAGCAAGGAGAGAGCAGGTAGTCAGAAGACACTCTCCTTTTCCTTCTCAGGCACTCATTTCCAGCAGGACAAGGATGTAGGATGGAGCCTCTCAAGGGAAACCTACAGGGACCTGCCTCTGTGTGCTTCCTTTACATTGCTACATCTCAAGTTTGCCTTCTCAAAGGCACCATGTGCTTCCCCTCACAGCTGACAGGAGTTACAGAAGACATGCAAAGTAAGACTCTTGCAGGCATTGGTTCAAAACAACAGCTTTTATTGGAATACAGTAATTGCTGTCACCTTGTTAGGAAATGCTACCATTGAAAATTTTCCTGTTAAAGTCACTTCTTCCATCAAAGTAACTTCTTCCATAGTAGGTATGGTGATATGATATTTTAATACAATTTTTTTCCAGACAAAACCCAGCCATTTTTTCACAGGTGCCTGGGCTCAGGCCTGCTTCTTTTCCCTTGCCTCTCTTGCTGCTGGTAAGTCTAGCATGTTAATTCTCTCTGGTACTGTGCTGAATACTTTCACTCCTGGGGTAAATCGGCTTCTTTGCTTAGAGGGGTGCTTGGGCTCATGGAGTTCATGCTGTGAGATGTCCAGTCACTCTTTGTGTGTACAGTGAGTTCAAAAAAAGTGAACCAGAGGCAGATTTAGTTCAGAGAAGATGGAAAGTTGTTACCTGTCATTCTTCCCCACTTGGGTGAAGTCAAACAGAAACCTCTTTGATATGGTGACCTAAGCATTGGGACCACGTTTGCTTCAGAGTTACTTTGTGGTCTTGGCTCTTTGTCATCATTTTTCCTTACTTCAAAATAGGCAAATAATCCTGTCTTGTAAAGCCTCAGAGGGCATTTAGAGGACTAAAAAAGTATTGTGTGTGCCAAGCTGGAGATTGGGTACACAGAGGTATGCAAAACGCTGGTAGCATGGGATCTACTGGAAAAAGTAAGAAAAGGAAGAAAAGAAGTATTTATTATCTAGATGAAGCAAACACTTTAAAAAGTAAAGAGGTCCTAAGAATGGGCCTGGTGTCCCTCAGGGTCTGTGCTGGGGCCAGTTCTGTTCAGTATTTTTATTGACAACATGGTTGAAGGTATTGAGGCTTTCATTAGTAAATTTGTTGATGGCATNGGGGTTGTTTAACCTGGAGAAAAGGAGACTCAGAGGTGACCCTATCATTCTCTACAACTTCCTGAAAGGTGGCTGTAGTCAGGTGGGGGTTGGTCTCTTTCTCCAGGCAGCAACTGACAGAAGGCGAGGACACAGTCTTAAGCTCTGCCAAGAGAAATATAGGTTGGACATTAAGAAAAGTTTTTTTACAGAAAGGGTGATAAAGTATTGGAATGGTCTGCCCAGGGAGGTGGTGGAGTCATCATCTCTGGATGTGTTTAAAAAAGGATTGGATGCGGCACGTGGTGCCATGGTCTAATTGAGGTGTTAGAACATGGGTTGGACTTGATGATCTTGGAGGTCTCTTCCAATCCTGTTCTGTGTTTCTGTAATGATAAGTTAAACACCACATGGCCATCTGATACTGCCAAGGCAATGAGGTGTGCAGCCAGCCAGTCCCTGGGGTAGTGTGTCCATGCTGCCTGCTGAAGGCAGTGGGAACCATCAAGATAGCTCTAAGTGAAACAATGGGACAAAACCCTGTAACACGCTGCTGGGTTTTCCAGGGGCCCAGAACAAGAAGTAGTCTAGCAGTGTGAAATTAAAGAGGCAGAGACATCCAGAACCAGCCCGAAGATCTGGCTTTGGACTATGGGATTAGAAAGGCTTTCAGCCTTGGATATAGGTGCCACTCTTCTCTCCTGGACAAAAAGTTTTGTTCTGAAGCAGGCATGGTTGCTGATGGTAGGATGGGATGCGTCCTCCACTACATCTCCAATGGATGATTTGAAATTTTAAATTGGAGTTATGGCATGTTTTAGGCTAACTTGTGTGCTGAGCCTCAAGTGCCCTGCTTGTCAGTGAAAATTAGGCTGGATAAAGTATCAGTTAGCTCCTTGAGCTATTATTAAAGTTAGTTTTAGTATCTCCAAAACAATTAATATTTATATGCCAGCAGAGAGGCTGGAATCATTCTCTCAGCTTGCACACAGAAGCCTTGTAGTGCCTCAAGCATCTAAGCCATCTGTGTCTGGGGCCAAAGTCTGACCTAGTGTGAATGGCATGACTGTAGCATGACATGTGGTTATATGTTATGCACTTAGACTTGACTTCACATAGGAGAAAAGGGCAATTCATAAGGAAGTCTTTGTTTAAAGAACCTTCTCCATCTTTCTGGTGAGGCCAGGAGGTTGCTCAGTCTCCCCTGGCACTGGGACAAGGACTGTGCCTCCGTGTCTTTGTTTTGCTTAGGAGAGCTCTTGGAGCTGGTTGCTCAAGGCATGGCCACGAGCTGCGAGGCCAGCCAGAATTTCCTTGGCTATGCAACATGCCGATTACTTGCCTGCTTCCTGCGCAGAGCTTACGTGGTACAGAGGACTTTGTCCAAGCCTTCTACGTCAAAAGGGAATTAAATTTCAATGCAAACACAGGTTGCATGGTTGAGCCCTTAAGCCTACAACAAACTCTGCAGTTTAATCTGCTGCTGCTGTAGACAGGCTATCCTTGTTAAATAGTTTAAATTTAGCTGGTAGAGCCCTTGAGAGATTATTTTTGGGGCACATTGTGTTTACTTATCTCCACTAATCATGTTATCTATTAATTCTGCTGTTCAAGAGCACATGCTTAGACCTTGTACTTTGTTGCTGATTTGTCTCTCTACCATATGAAGCAGAGACTCAAGGAAATTAGAAAATTACTCTGACTGTTTCTACCAGGTTCCTTGATTAGTGCTTTGAGCAGTAGATCAGATCTGCACAGTGAGGCTGAATCCTGGCTGACCTTTTCTTTGCTCTGCATTTACAAACATAAGAAGGAACGTTGTTTACTGCAGATGTGCAGTTTGCTGGATGCACTAAGAAATGTCAGCAGTCCAGCAGTCAGTGCTTCCCTCACTCAGCTGCTCAGAAGTACTGTGTTGTTGGGTGAAGGTGCTCAAACTGTGGCAGTGGGCAGCACAACACTCCCTGCACTTTGTCCCCTATTGTAGCCCCCTTTCGCATAAGTGTTTCTTACAGAAGCACCAATACTNTTTTTTTCCTTATCAGGGAAAAAAGGCAGCCAAAACTTGAAGGAGTGCCCTGAGAAGCAGATGAGGATGCTATACAGATAAAACCAGGTGTGATTTTCTTTCAGGCATTGCTGAGGAATGGACCTCTGCTTCTGCCAGGATTTAGATGCTATAAACTATCCCTGTGATGGAAAGGGTGTTTTCTTCAGCCCTTCTGCTCTGGGAGACAGTGCAAGCAAGGGCAGAAAGAGTTTGGAGATTAATTAATAATGAGGATTTAGTTATGAACTGACAAACTGTCATGGAACAGATACACAACTGCTGTGGGCATGCTGCTGCTGCTCCAGTTAGTGTGCTATGACTTGTCCTTGGAAAATCCACCATGCAGTGTTACATACTCTCAGACATAATATTTGGGACATTTAACATATTACACTATCCCTGTTTAAACTTCCTAGTCAAAGCTAAGTTTAAAATCCCAGTTGGAGCATCCCAGACCTTATGAAAAAGTATACTGGTTTACTGCACACCTTGGTAAATTGTAGTATTACAGCAAACCCACCTCAAACTCCTCTGTAAGGTCTATATTCCACTTTTTTGTTAGCAGTAAAATGACAGCTGAAATATCCAGGTGTAAAGGGAAGAAAGGGAAAGAGTATATGAGGGGAAAATAGGAATTATTTCTATTATAGAAATTATTTCTGCAGATACATACATTGGCAGCTCTTCTCTGAGTACTTTGGTGGGCTGTGGAAACAAAACAATCCGACTTTCAGGCAAGATGGTCAAGTATGGACAAGGATGTGCTGTGTTGTGTGGGAACCAAGGGATAAGGGAGTCTGTGGACCTCAACATAGCAAAAAAGTAGGTTTCTGAGAAGAGGGGGTAAGAACTAGAACTGGTGCCAGGAAGACTTCAGTCTATTTTCTGCTTGTCCTGGGGAAATCATCTTGGTACAAGTAGAAGTAAGACCAATAAAAACCTGTCCAACTGTAAATTCTCTTATTGGATAATAATACTTCAAATTTTCTTTTTACTAAAACTGAGGAAGTTTCTCTTTCAAAAGTAGTAGAGACCAAAGGCATTTTCTTTTTGCAACCACAAAGTTTTGTTTTGTTTATGTAGCCTTTTGTAAAATGTTTTTCTAAGAGTGCTTCATGCAAAATTAAGAAGTGGTATTAAGCAAATGCCTTTGCACAAAACAGAGAAAAACTATAATCCACAGCTACTTAGTGGCTTGTGTATTATGCAAAAACTATGAATGTATCTCTTCTAGTTATTTTATTTCTGTACTCTTCAACTCCCTGTATATTTCAACAGAGCACTTTTCATGGACATACCTTGATGATTGAAGAGCATTGTGCTGAATAGTGAATTATATAAGTGTGAATATCTGCTATTTTATCTGGAGGGAGAAGTCTTCCTTTCCTCTAGAAAATTTGCCCAGCAGAAGACAGTGGGCTTAATATTCAATTTCCTTATGGAGGAATTAATCAAATGGGGTGATGAAATGGGACTCCAAATGAGCACTGCAAAAATGAATAAGCAAGCAAAACAGTTAGTAGATGAGTCTGAAGTAGATGAATATAAGGCCATCAATCTAGGAAACTACAATCTTAACCATGTCTATAAGATGCTGAACTTGGAAAGAGGTCTTGGAGTCACTGTTGAGGGTTTTCTTCAGTTAACTTTCAGTACACAAGAGCAGTATGCTAACAAGCCCAACAAAATACTGGTCAGCATTAGAGGAGTGATGAGAGGGAAAAAGGCACTTTTTTATTTGGCATGTGCACAACTTAAGTCCTTAAGTGTGCAATTCCATTCTCTACATTGCAAGAACTTAGATGAAGGCTGCAATCAAGATCACTGTCTTGCAAGGAGATATTAAAATAGAGGACATTGAAGAGACTCTTCATTTTGGAGCAGAAAAAGCTGGAGAGCTACAAAATCAGAAGGTAGGTGAACAGGTCTAATGCACAACTGAATTCCCAAGTACTGGGACTTGGGTCAGTCACAGAATTTGGTCAGAGATCAGTCTAAATCTGAGAGAAAACACTCCACTGTGTGAGTAGTGACCTTCTGAATTTGATCTTGCAGGAGGCTGTAGAAGCAGATGGTATCAGCACATTCAAATATACATTAGACAATTTAATGGGTAATAAGAAACAGTTAACTTAAAGAGGTCTAAGGGACACAAAAACGGGCATGAATCCTCCAACAACCCTGACACAGTGTCTGAGGGTGTGGGAGGAAGGTGCAGGAGAGCAAAGCCAGAGGAGCAGCAGGCTTGCGTGACTGGTGTCTCCTATCATGCTGCTGGAGGCAGGGCATGGGGCTGGATGCATCCATCATCTGACCTCTCCCTTCATACCCAGCTGTTCAGCTGGCCAGTGTCCAGATCCAGACAACTGCAGCCAGTGCTCGCAAAAGGGCAATAAGGGATAAAGAACTAGGACCTCACACAGCTGACAAACACAGATTGGTTCCAAACCAGCTTTGCCCTTTGAAAGAAACTCTTTGTCACTTAATACTTTGCTCCAGCGCCACAGTGGGGAGGGAAGAGCTGTATGACCAGTGCAATGTCTAGATGTCTCATGGATATCTAAAGTAAATGACATATACTTAAGCTAGGCCAATTTAAACTTATCCTTGTGTGCAATGATGAACTGAGTTTAAGTAGATCCTAGGTTTAATCAATGAAGGTAGTCAGATCCAAAACCTTGCCTTCTCTCTTCACAGGAAACAAGGCAGTCACAAGGATTAGATTACTACATACTGAATTTATAGACATTTTTATTAGAAATCTTCTGAAATATCTTTTAACAAAACCCTATTTTTCTTTAAACAGGAAATACTTGTTTCTATTGCTGAAGGTTCCACTTGATGCCTCCATTTTTTTAGTGGAAATGTTTATGTTTTCAAGAAAATTATTCTCTTCTTATGTTTTGTTTTGGAAATTTTAAGGAAAGGCTTTGGCAGAAGTGTTTTGGGTTTCACTGTTGAGGTCATGCTCTGTTTTGAAGTGGTTGTTTCCCCTCTGACAAGCCAAAGCTGAGGACATCTGTTACCAGAACAGATCTGTTGTGTCACCAAGAAACCTTGTGGGGAGCTCTGCAGTGCTGGGTACCTACAGCAAGGCTTCCCCTCCTGCCTGCACATGGGTTGGGGTGGAGAGCTCATGTGCTAAAAGGACTCCACGTGTGTATATGCAGCTCCCTCTCTATCCTTAAATGCAATGCTTTAATAAAATATTCTTCAAGTAGCAGTTTTCAACCAAGTGTTGTTTTGTATACAGAATGAAGAAAAATTAAAAACAAAGTAAAACAAAACAAGACCATACAAGAAAAGTTCCAGAAAACTTTGCAGCTCTACTTATTCTGTAATCTGCTATAGCTACCCAGGCAACCTAAGAACTCTTCAGTTAAGAAAGAGGCAATGGAATTGACTTGAATGTATCACTTTTGGAAAAGCAAGATGATATTCTATCATTTGCCACAACATCAATTGAAAAGCTTTTTCTATCAACATATGAATTCAGTGGACACACTTATTGACTCACAGGAGGGATTTGTCAGCAGAATGTGGGGTTTCTTTATTTATCCCTCTCTCTCTCTCTTTTTTTTTTTTTTAATTAATTTTATTGGGACTCCCTTATCTGGTGAGTTAATATTGGAACACACTGGTGCATCATCCTCATTTGCTGCTCCATGAAAGGGTAGAATAAACTTAAGTTAGAAGGTGTGATAGAGTGATAGACTTCTGCTTCCAGCTGAGACCACCTTGCCTCTTGGCATGAAGATGAGTGCTCTTTTCCTCTAATCATAAGCTGTACTTCAAGTTTAAAAGATGCAGACTGATAGGACATTTCATCAAAACCATATGTTAAAAGAAATACTCTCATGATCACTTGCACAACTTTTTTATACTTTTAATTATGGTGACACTGGAATAAGTTGTCCTCCAATTTCTGCATTTGTATCTCACTCTAAGAGCTTCTGCAGAGCCTTTTCTGCTGAACAACTCCTTTAAAAACACACCAGCAGCTGCCTGTCATTTCAGCAAGCCCTTCATTTGGCAGCCTTGCCAGGAGTGTGTTTGTTGGAATAGAAAATCCTTTTTTTTTCCCTTTAAGATCTTTTATCAAACAATATTCAAAACTTTGGTAGTAGGAAGCCGAATAGCAAGAATTGGCTGCCATTATATCATAAGGACTCTTCACATCCATGGATTTTCTGGTGTTTGCAGCAACCTCCTCTGCTTTTTTTTTTCATGTTAATTCCAAAAGTACCTGGTATAAGTCAATGATGAAATAATTTCCCATTTATTAAAGAACAGATTTGGATATATGCCTTGTTTACATATTAAAGAAAAATGCCTTTCTTTTGGATTTTTGGCTAATTCTGCTTTAGGCTTCTGAAAATAACAAGTCTTTAAAAGCTTTGAAAGCAAGCCCTATCCATCCCAGCAACTATGTATTGTCTCCTTCCTTGATTATGCCCACTACTTCCTCTTCATATAGAAACACATATGACTCAATTATCCAGGCACTCTCTGCTGTTCTCTCTGACTGTAATTTCCTGAACAAGTAAGATCTCTTGTGGGTAGTTTGTAAGGAAGAGGAGGACAAGCAACAGAAGGGATGAGTTTTCGGAGTTTCTAATTGAAATTATCAGCACAATATCACCACAGCCAGAAGAGCAGTTTGTCAGGGACAGCAGTGCAGGTGTCTGCTAAGAAAGTGTACCTAGTTATTAGGACACTGAAACCTCTGCAGCTGGTTGAGGTCACCGTGAGCTCAGCCTGGGCAGAGCGGCCAGCAGCTCTCATGGCAACTGGTATGTCTGCAGGAAGCTCACTGGACATGAGATGTTCCAGACGCCTCTGTTGCAAGCAAGAATAACTTCAGACTGTTTTAGCTTCCAGAGAAGGTCGTGAAGGTGCTTGCAGGGTTGAACCACCTGCCCTATAAGGACAGGCTGAGAGGGCTGGGGAAGTGCCATCTGGAGAAGAGAAGGCTCCAGGAAGACCATACCTAAAGAGCAGCTACAGAAAAGATGGGGAGGAACTCTTTATCAGGGCCGATAGTGATAGGACATGGGGCAATGGTTTTAAACAGAAATAGGGTAGATTTCGATTAGGTATTAAGAATATATTCTTTACTATAAGGGTGGAAAGGCACTGGAACAGCTTGCCTAGAGAAGTGTCAAGGCCAGGCTGTGTATTGTTTTGAGCAACATGGTCTAGTGAAAAGTGTCCCTGCCTGTGGCAGGGGGTTTGGGACTAGATGATCTTTAAGTTTCCCTCTAACTCAAGCCATTCCATGGTTCTGTGATCAATAAAAGGCCCTTTTTTCAGCATTTAAGCCTTGTCAATACATGTTGTTGATGAAACATTTATTTTTTAATCTATATAAGCTAGATAGTGATTTTCATAGTTGATTGCCTGTGGTAATTCTACTTCAGAAAAACTTCTGTCCAAAGTCATGTCTATTTAAACTGAGATTAAAGCCTCTTTCTGTAGCTCACAGGTCACTTTTATTTTTTGTTATTGAAGGAATAAGGCAATTTGAGTGAGATTTTAAAAAGCTATTTTCTGTTTGATAGAGTACTCTATGCCTTTAAAAATTCAGAAGAAAAACACCTCGTATAAAAGGGATTTAATTTGAGGTTTTTTTTGATTCTGATAATGGTTTCATTACTTTTTAAATTCTTTTTCTTTTGTGCTAACAAAAACAACAAAAAAGTTAGGAGGAAAACATATAAAGAATCTTTTAAGCTGAAGGCCAAGCTAGAGAGAAGGAAAAGAAACTGTACTGGTGGTGAGACTAGTGAGTAGATGTGAAATCAGTATTAAATACAGGACTACAGCCTGAGAGATCCTTACTACATAAAGAGGAGTGGGAAAAGATAGATCCTATCTTTTTCCATTCCAGGGTGGAGAATGAGAGCNGTAGAATTAATATAGCCACTGGAAGATCTGCAGTAAATTCCTGTTCTTTCATATTATCAAATGACAATGTAGAGATATTATACATAACTGTTAGACTACATGGTGTGTGTGCAAAGGTTACCATTAATTGTAAAAATTCTTGCTCCATTGACTCTCATTGAATTGTTGTTATCAGCAGAGGAATGAGAGGAATCAGATGGGGCATCGGTTCTAGAGGTTGTGGATCTGCAGTAAGGAACAAGGCTCTGATTTCACAGCAGCTTGGGGAGTGACAGGAGTTCAATATTTCTGTGCACTAGCGTGTGTGCTTCTGAGCGCCTGGCAGCCAGGCAGGTCTGGAACAGGCCAGCAGCACTGTCATTGCATTAGCAAGCGTGGGTAACACAGACTGTGCTGCCCGTTTGCTCCCCTGGGAACAGGCATTGTACCTGATCTGTCAGGGTGTTTGGGAGGAAAGGTTACCCCTCTAGGAGCTTCAGAACAGGTTTGTATCAGCAAAAGTGACTTTGCATAATGCAGCAATTTGTACCATGCAGCTGTGGTTTGGTTTGAGATGTGATTACAGATGATGGTCTGTACAGAGGCCAGAAATGCCAATATGGGGCTTCCATGCCTATGACTGTAGTAGGAGCTGTTGATATGGAAGTAGGGAGCAGGGTGAAAGGCCTCCTGTGAGGGTATTAGTGTCAGGGAGGCTCCTTAGATCCTGTTTGTGCTCTGGATACTACGAGCTGCTCCCTCTGCTGCTGGAGTTTCTGGATGAAAAAAGGACTGCAGAAGTGTGTCTCCTGCACTGCAGAGCAGTGAGGGTAGAGCACAGGCTGTCCTTGTAGACCAGCCCTCATGTGGCTGTGAACAGCTCGCAGAGGCTGCATGCACCTTTGGTGCAGGGCCTCGGAGCGCTGAAGAACATGAAACTATTTTGTTGGGGATTGGCAGAGGAGTGGTCTATATGGAGTCTGGTCTCCTGAGATAGTGCAGGTAGAGTGAGCTTTAAAGTGAATCTGTTCTTGTCTCCTGAAGTAATTGCATCTGTGAAGGTGTGTTCAGATCCTTATCTGACTTACTGGGTGAAAAAAGATTTGTCTGATGATGTGTATTGTCCTAGGTAGCTTTTTGCATAGGAATTGCAAATTGTTTCTCACAGAAAAGCACTGGTACTAACTGCAGATTTTTAAGAAATCATGCAAGTAGTTATGGCCTAAAAGTTAGTAAATCTTACTCCATACACTCAATAAAAACTCAGTATGGAATATTGTCCACTTCTATAATTCTTTCCTGCTTTCACCATGCAACACTTAAAACATTTTGTATGTAATAATTGTGTGGTTCTAGTAGCAGGTGATGTACCTGGCTAGCTGTAGTAAAACCTTTGCTTAATATGATCCACTAGACCTAAACTTTCTTAGAGTTTTACCTGCTTTTGTGGCTAGTAACACAATGCACAGACAATGACTCTAAATATTGCCCTCAAAGAGCCTCTCTCCCCCTGAAGTCACTTGGCTTGGGACAATGCTGATGCCAACCACAGGTCCTAATTGCAGCCCAATTTTGTAGCAGCTTTTAGTTTGTAGCCAAAGAAAAGAAACTACTCCCATTTACCCGTGGAAAAGATATTTTTCCAATGAACTATGTGCTACGTCCAAAATCTGATTTCCACAAGTATTTATGCAAACAAAATCCTTATATTCTTTCTTGGTTGGATGGACCTAAAAGCTTGGTCAGGAATGGAAGGTTTGCAAAATCATATAAAGGAATGATTTTTTTCTGTGTTTCTTTGGCTTTTGTACATTTGAAGGATGAAGGAAAATCTTTTCTGACAGACCTGTTACTGTTTCAAGAACTACTACTAGACTCATTACTTTGGGATTATAGGTGAGGAAGGAGATGGGTTGGCTCTTCAGTACTTGCATCAAGATTTTTTCGTACTGCTACATTCAATTGCAAAACCAGTTGTGTTTGATTAAGTGATTGTCTCCTTGTGAGAACCATGGACATGCAGGGAAAGGGTAATAAAAGGAGTATGTATGGTAAATCCAAACTTGAGGTTGTATTTTTGAGAACTTGTTTGTATTAGCTTTTTATTTTCACAGCTCAATTAACCACTGTAGTGTCTATGTTTCAATTAAAAGAGAATCATAATTTGTAGTCATAGTGGGGTTATAGTTTGCTCTACTTACAAGGTGTTGAAGAGTCAGCATTTGTGAAGAAAATATGGAGATCATACATCATTTTCCCTTTTCTCTTGTGTCTTGTGGTTTTGGTGTCTTTGTGCTGTTTGGAAAGAATCAAGATGATGTATTCAGGTCATGAAGAGGCAGAAAACTGCCTTAAAATTTATTGGCATAAGGATATATAAAGAACGTATTTTAGAAAAGGACTTTTTTTTTTTTAATCGGCTGTTCTGGATAAATTGGGACAAGAAAAATTTGCTTGGTTGGGCTTTGCTTGACTGGTGAAAAATAGTCTTTATAGTTATGAAGAAGTCATGCATGTAATGAGTAATAGTTGTGCAAGCATAAACTGGAAGTCTGAGGGAGGACTGAAGTTTGAAAAAGACAAGTGTAATGTCCTGTGTAAATTATAAGTCTATTGTCTTGCCATCCCTTGCAAGGAAAGAAAAGAAGAAATATGGGGATTCAGTGATAAAGAAATTAATGGCTAGGGAATGTATTTAATGAAACTCAGCACAATTTTGGAAGAAATAAATTATTTTCCATTATTTGATAGAAAGAAAACTTAATTTGACTATTTTTCATTAAAATGATTACAAATACAATGACACTGTTAGTGTGGAATAATATTCTAACTTAAAACTAACACAGAATGGTATCAGTAAAACAAGTACTACATGAATTAAAAGTTGACCCAAAAAGGGAAACCTTACCAAATGCCATTATTTCTAGCATGTTCCACATCCTAGATTATTACAAAACCTTCAACTATTCTGGGTTGTCATCAATAATCTAGGTGCATATATTCTCATGTTGTACATAACAGTGATTTTATGTTGTGAAGTCTGGTAGGGTTTTAATCAATAATGAGGACATTAAAGCTGAAGGGAGGAGTCAGGCTGTGTCTGCATAAGAGGCCTAAATGCAGACAGTTTGCCTGTACAAACCAGGAAATGAAGGTGTACCTTGCCCAAAAGTTCAAAGTGTTAAGTCTGTAAAGGTTGTAGGGGGCAGTCTGTCCCTTTCCATGCCTTGTCTCCACAGTTCTAAGGTAAGAGGGGCTGATGCTGCCATCAGAAATGCAGTGAAGACAAGGAGGGAAGGGAGAAAGGGAACCAATGCTTCCATACCGTATGCAACTCCAGAGTCTATCTAAAATGCAGAACAAATTTGAATACAATGATGACAGTGGATACAAAAGCCACTGGAGAGCTGAAAGGACTCTGTCACTGACCAGCCTAGATCAAGTTCAGTCTATTTAGCAAAATAGGATTGAGTAAGTTTGTAAGTATCTTCAAGTAACTTTTACTTGCCTGTGCATTGCATATTTTTTTCTTGGAAAGCAAATGGCAAGAGAGGAAATGAAGAAGAGGAAAACTGAAAGTTTCACTCCTTTAACAAAATAGTGTTCATTTTCACAGGAGGTGAGCTTCAGCTGGGGAGATTTATAATTTAATCAGATGCATGTGGTTGAGTTCAACACAGGATAATTAAATGAAATTTTTTGGTTAGTGTTCTATAAATGAGCATTCTAGGTATTTGGGTGTGATGTAATAGTCTTCTGTTTTATACATCTGGAAACTGGAAGGAGAAACATGGATAGCACTATTGCATTCTAACTTCTCTTTGAGTGAGGCTGAAATGTGCTGTGCACAGCAGGCTCTGAATGTGTGCTGCCTTGGCTTTCAAATGCTACAAATATTTGACTACATAAAGCTCATGTAGGAACCCAACTGAATTTCCTATTCCTTCAAGCCACATAAAAAGTTAACCTCTGATTTATTGTTAACTAAATGGTAATGAAGGTAAGTAAAACACATCCTGAAATGGAAAACACTTGAGCCTGTTGCTTGCTGCATTGTGCTGAAGACTATGCAAAGATGCCTTGGGGAATTTCCCCTTGTCTTTTGCCAGTGGAAATCTTTTTCCTCATGCACTTGTTGCTGCCATGCCTCAGAGGTTGCTCTGTATGCTGACATGGCCTGGTTCCTCTCTCCGCTGCAGCAGCTCCCTACAGAGAAGTCATGGGCCCCAGGGTGAGTGGGAAGCAAAGACATCATCAGCTGCCTCAGAGCTCAGGGGAGGAAGGCACTCAGCAGCAGTGCTCTCCCTTTGTGGTGTGTCCACATTATCCCAGGAACTAGCTCCCCCAGATGCTTTGCCAGGTAGCCTGGTAATCTGCCTAGGAGAGCTGGAATGAATTGTGAAAAGCCAGAGGGCTTGGGGGTTGAATGCAAAGCTGGTGTTACCTGTCTGGTCAGGAATTGCAGAGTGGGTGTGAAGTGAGGCCATGAGAGGACCAGCAGAAATGGAGTTTGGGAAATGATGGATGCTTATGTCTACTGGATACTATGTGCACCCAGCACTGATCACTCCAGGATGGTACTCGAGGCCAAGCTAATTTAGTCTGCTGAGAGAGCTGGGGTGCAATGACAGGATGTGTTACCTTGGGCTTCCTGTAATGGTAACATGGTTACATTACACTTTTCAGGCTGGGAGCATGGGCAGAGCTGGCCTGCATCCACTAGTTTGTGTTGCAAATATTCCCAGTCCAAACCCAACCACAAGAGTGGGTGCTTGGCCATCTTCATGATGAGAAATCAGCAGCGAGGGGCACTGCTCAGATTGTATCACTTCCTGTGTCCTGAGCCAGCATGTCCATGGGAACATGATTTCTTTTCAATACACATTCTATGGATCAAGGGGTTTATGCCCAAATGACTGGGAGCTTTGGACAACACTGAATGGCAAAATAAACTGTACCAAATCTTCAAAGTATTCTGTAAGCAGGGATTACTCAAGATGGTAGCCTAGCTGATGTGTTGCTCATCTCTGTGTTGCTCTACATGACCTGTATTCAGCAAGGATGGGCACCCACATTAAAGGCTATCTTTCAGGGTGAAATCTGAAGCCCTAGCCTACCGATACCTAAACCCTGGTAAATGGATTCTTGCATGCTCTCAGAAGGACTATAAGATCTGCAGGCTTTTGGCAGAAGTTCCTAAAGAGAATGCAGAGATTCTGTTTTATGTCAGGATTCACAGTTGACATTGCTCAATAAAACTTGGTTTCTTTGCATTTTTCTCTCATTTCACAGACAGCTAATTCTGTGGTAGAAAGTTCTGGAATAACATACTGAAACCTGTTCTGCCTGTCAGCTGAGCTGCTCTGTTAGTCTCTGATTGCTATATATGAGTTTATAATAGCAGCCACTCCCACGTGAAATTGACTCTGTTTGTGTATTACCTACCAGAAGAGAACAGTATTAAAACGCAAGACATAATCTATTGTAAGCACAAAGAATTTTTTTGCTCTGGTTCTGCATCTCCTCATTTGACTTTTAATTTCGCTGTATTCATGCTGGTGCACATAAGACCAGATCTTTAACACAGAATTATTTGAAATTATGCAGGTAATTTTTATATTTGTGCTTCTTGGTTGAGCTTTGCCTTTAGATGTGGGATCTGTTGAAAATATGAGGCTGTGTCTGCACATGCATTTTTATAACTAGGCTGTCTTTGTAATAATGGAAGGCTTAAAATAGCTGTGCAATATGATATCCCCACACATTCTTTTCTAATGTTGATACATCTATGGTGAGATTGCACATTACGTGGATTTGTTAGCAAAGCAGGGAAACTTTCTCTAGAAATAATCTTTCCCCAGATATGACCCAAATATGGGCAGCTACTCAAAAAACCCTGACGAAGCAAAAACCTCAGGACAATTCCACAGAAAATTTTTGATTCTGAAAAAAAAAAAAAGCCCCAAAACCTTATCTCACCTGATTTTCTTTTCATATTGGAAAACATTAAACCAGGAATTCCCAGCTCCTTCAGGCTAGATGGTGATAAGGGTGCTCAAATCTATCAGATCTGGGCAGGTCTCTGTAGCTGATACCTGATAACACACTCCTTGACCTGTCTTGCCAAATAGTGCAAGCTGCCAGCCTTCATTTCCATGCTAAGGCAATTTACACTAGTTTATGACATGAAAATTTTCTTCACCAAATCTCTCAAGGAGAGTGTCTATTTTTCCTCTCATTTTTGGGGAGATATGTTATTTTCCAGAGAGCTGTCTGTAAGCTGGTCTGTGAACTGGACAACTGTAACAGTTATATCCATTCTTCCAGACAACTGTGATTCTCGCAGCCACTGGTTCTGGTCTTAACATGAAACTGGAAAATACTCTCCAAGACAGAATTTTTGTGTTCTCATTTTAAATAATCTTTGTAAAACCTCACTTGAAAAATTATATTTGGTCAAGGTAGACTGTGTTTAAAATTTCTGGATAAACAGATATCCTTTTTCCATGCTATCTATTCATGCTGCCTGCGAAGCAGTTTATCCCTACGTGTGGACAATTCAGATGACCAGGATATTTTAGTCATGACATATTCAAT
Organism: Alaudala cheleensis; assembly: GCA_013398995.1. Taxonomy (NCBI): domain Eukaryota; kingdom Metazoa; phylum Chordata; class Aves; order Passeriformes; family Alaudidae; genus Alaudala; species Alaudala cheleensis. The sequence goes on along the minus strand of VWYE01023017.1, from coordinate 219,280 downwards.
GGTTGATTCTTTCACATGCATTGAGTGATTTACTTAAAATTCAGGTACTCCTCGAAATTAGCAGTGGAAACCAAAGCAGCAAATAAAAGAGGTATTTTGGTTACTAGCAGTAATTACTTTTAGCTGAAGCTCTGAGTTTGCATATGGTAGAAAGGATTCTCTCTCTCATAATGCCATCTGGCAATATAAGTCATCAGAACCTGCTGTGAATATGGTGCTCAGGTATACTTAAAATTCATGATTTTTCAAACTTGTCAGAAAAAAACTGTTAGAAAGATGTCTTTAAAAGTGAAGAGAAAGGAGTAATAAGTCACAGTATGTGGGCTATATCTATTTGTAACAGGGCCCTTACAAATACTTGAATTGAAATTCCCCTTCTATGCTTTTGTGTGAAGACATAATTGCAGTCAGCAGGAGAGGAAGAGTACTTGCCTTTGTCTTGACATTTTGGGAATTCACACTGGACTAATGAGCATAGGGCAGTGTTGGAGCAATTGTTGCAGAGGCTACACTATGGTATATATACTGTATAATGTGTATATAGCAAAAAAGGGTTTTACAGGCAGGAGACCATATGCTCCCTCATATTCCCTGTGAATAATCAATTATACTGGGTTTATACCGAGCCTTTTGTCATACTTCAAAGTCAAAAGTTGCCATGAGTCCACAAGATTAAGTAAAATATCAATGTCTTTCTTCCCTAATAGTTGCATAATGTTGGCATCACATATGAGGAATGAGACTTCCCTCAAGTTTACTATGGCTTTTGCTGGAAAAAGTTCTAAGCAGTTAAAAATCCTTCATGAAAAATCAATTTATCTGATAGCAAGTGTGTCATCATGAACTACTTGCTTGCGTGCTATCTATCAAAGCAAAGACAAATCTGAAATGGAAATTTTATTCCTTCAGGGGATGAGGGGGTTAAAAGTCTAAAGAAAAATGTGTGGAGTAACAGAATGATGCTTTATAGCTAAGAGTCAGCATAGGTTTTGGCAAATATTAGAGAAAATGTAGAAAATGAAAAGAGGTTTTTTTTTTTTAATCTGAGAGTCTGATGGGTAGTTTCAAGGGAGTTTTATTTTTCTTTGGAATTTTGTGGGACATTTAAAGACTAATTGGCAACTGAGGTGCATAAATATTGGGTCTGTCTGTGATCAAGGAATAGTGGGGTCAAAGGACTTTCTGGAAGCTCTTTCTAGAAGTCTGAAGGTCAGCAGAAAAGGCTTTTCATCTCAAGTACCACAAGCCTGGAGTTGATGATTGCGGCAGGATTTGTTTTTCTTTGTTCAGGGAATGGAAACATGCCTTTCAGACTATTTCTTAGCATTTTCTATGTAAAACAAAACATGAACAGGAATATTAACACAACTAGAACCTAGGTAATAGCACCAATTAATCGTTAGAATTTATGTTGTTCCACCAGAAGTAAATAGGAATAAAAATTCCTTTTGTGCTCTCCACTTGCTGAAATACAGGTTACTTTGCCTTTGTAGAGCAGCTGAAGGCAGAATGTCAGCCTGTCTTTCATGTGACCCATTCTTTGTTCTCTGTTTTCCAAGAAATGTAATTGCTGGCAGTATTTACTGCAGAGTATCTGTAGGAAAATCACACTTATTTTTCAAAGGCCAAATGAATAGCATAAATATTATGAAAAAACACTTTATGTGGGGATGTGAGACAGTGGCATCACTATGATATCATATCAGTATGGAATCAACTCTATGTTAATATCATGCAAATATTATTCTAGTTATTGTGTACTGCTGCCCTTCCTCTAAATATGGTGCTTGGTCCTGTTCTGCTTTTATTGCCTACAGCATATTCCTCTGTGAGTGACCTTCCCAAAGGAGCTCACTGAGTATTTTTTCTCTCTTGTAAAGCTGGAGACTGCCTACTTCATCCTCTAGTAATGACATTTCTCAGCATGTGGTAGCATCCCATAGTCATGAAAGACAGTGACACAACAGGCAGGGAGACTGCAAGCCCTGGAGGAGGGATGCAGAAATTACTTCCAGTTCCCCCTGGCTGTGACTGGCTTAGGTGCAGGATTCACCCACAGGCAAGGATGCGGTCCCGGCCTCACACAGTGCACCTGTGCCCTTCCAGGTTGTCCCTCGGTGGCAGTGTTCACACACAGCAGAACTGGCCCCTACATTTTCATAGCAACACATGCTGGCCCAGTGAGTTTTGAAAGGCCTTTGCCAGCTGTTTGATGCAGATAGCTGAGCTGTTTTGGCAACCACCAGAGATGGGGATAACATGGCAGGGTGATTTCCAGGGCTTTCAAGCCTCCTGGCTCTGGGAAGGGTGTGAGCTCTGGCTGCTGCCTCCTCTATCACAGTTAATTATTGCAAAGGTTTGAAATTGGTGTCATAACAAATGCTGAGGCTTGGGAAAAAGTTTTGAGGTCAGACCTGAAAGGAGGGATAATACCCTTTTCCCAAGACTGTCTCTTTCCCACAGAGGTGCTTTAAGATAGCTATATGATGCTGAAACTGATAAGATAATTAAGATGCTAAAGGCAGGCAGCATATGAGGATAAACCTGGCAGCTGCTCTGTGAAGTGGCTTTGGCTGAAAGCTGTGTCCTGGTGGGGTGAGCTGTACATGCCATGCTCCAGACCCACCTTTTTGGCGCACAGAGAGTGTCAGAGGGATTCACTGGATCACAAGTAGGTCATGGCCTGAGAATCACTTTATTAAGCAAAGCTGTCAAAGTGTGATCTTGTTTCTTAGGAAAATCAGTTTCCCAGATTGAGGGTGTACAGTGCAGATATATCAGTCCCAGAGGACAGGACTATCAGCAGCCTCACAGGCAGGTATCTGGAGGGTCCAGTGACTTTGCTGGCAGTTGTTCCTCGAGTTTTCTACGCAATCCCTATTAAAAACATCTGGACATTCATAACTAGATATTTTCCACTGGAAAAGTGTTCTCCCAGAAGTTCTAAGTTATTTATCCATGGTTTATTAAGTAAAATAATTGCTTCTAATAAGGGATAGCCAAAACCCCACAGCTGAGTCAGCATTCCTTCAGGAGCAAGTAAATAAGTCAGTATTAATTCTTTAAATGTTCTCCACTATTAATTGGCCTGCATGAAGAAAAAAAAACCAAAACAAAACACAACATTTAATTTCCTGAGTAAACAATCAGATAACCTAATAGAATATAATAGTAACACTGAAGGGACATGCTATTTAAATTTTAAGCCTGTTGTTGAAGCACAGATCTCAAGCTGTTGTCTTTTATTTTTAAGACTCCCAGCGGCCAAATGGAAGCTAACTATATTAACTGGGAGATTACTGCCATTAACCAGAAGTGTAGCTCTATCCCAAGCTTTGTTTGATGCTGGCAGTCGGCTTATAAGAGTTTGTGGTTCAATATATGAGCAGATGTAAATCTCAAGCAACTGTTGTTCTTGAGACTGTGGGAGATTCCTCTAGTGTATTGCCTTGCAACTGATTTTCTAAGAATCATCTTAGTTTGTGGATTAACTCTCATTTTTAATCTTGTCTGTGATTAAAATTAAACATTAATTCTTATTTTGTTGAACTGAAAAGAGGAAAATGTATTACTACCCTAGGAGTTTTTGGTTGGCATTTTTTAAAATTCAGTGTTATATTCAGAAATATTTCTAATCAAAGTTATTTTTAAAATGAAAAATCAAAACATTTCTTGACATTTCCCCTCTCTTCAGGCTTTTTCAGTTGAAGTTAATCAACTAATCACATCCCAGTCTGCAAAGTTATAGTTGTAGCCAAATCTGCATTTTTTGCCAAAAAGATTATTCAAGTGAAAAATCTTATCCTGTGTTGCATAAGGTAATTCTGCTTTTTTAACTCTTTGAAAGAAAATAGCACACCAGCATACGTGCAAAACAGACTGTGAAATATTATCCTGTGTACTTTTGTAGAAGAAATTATATCCGTGATGGTGAAAGATCATTTTTCAGAGCTGTAAGGGTCTGAAAAAACTAGAATTATATACCTGTGATCTTATTTGTTCAAAGTATAATGAAATAAAAATGAGTGCTTGCATCAAGTGCATTGATGGAATTAGTATTTCCAGACAAGATTTTGAAGAGCCACCCCTCATTTCACCCACAAGATCTGTCAGGTGGCCTTATACATGTGAAGGGCAGGAACGGGCAGCTCAGCAGGAACGTGGGAGCTGGCTCTGCTGCTGATGTGAAAACACAGGAGGAGCACTGGTCTGGCGTGTAGGAGGAGAGGACAGGAACTTCAGGAAAGGCCTTTGGGGGAACAAACTGTGAGGGGACACTACAGAACATGTCTGGATTAGAGAAGTGGGTTTGTTGTCATTGGAAAATTTGGACTGCATTCCTTTTCTTGTTTTCAGGAGATCAGCTTACTTTCACCTCTTGAGCAAGTGAGAGACATAGGAAGAAAAAGCTTCCTTAAGATAACAGCAGGAGCCTATGTTGTACGTGCACTCCGTGGATCAAAACATGAAGCATTGCTGACAGCATTTCCTTCTCCATCCACAAGGCTGGTATCCTCTGCCTGATATTTCCAAGGTGTGTTCTCACCTTCGACATTCAGGTTATCAAGAGGCTAACACTAGCTCGTTATCACATCATTTTTGTTACTACGAGGGGATTTAGACACAGACTGAAGAACTGCAAAATAGATAGAGGCAAGGGAGTTACTGTAAAAAATAATCCAGCCTCATTTTTCCTCATTTGACTCTTCAGTCACTTATTTTTTTTCTTAGTTGGTTGATATCCAAACTTACTCTTGAGCTTGGTTTGACGATTCAGCTTGAACCCTCAGTATTTTACTTCAAAATTGCTCATGTTTTGATGAGCCTGAGTGATTACAGGAGGAACAGTACCCTGGTGGGAGCTTCAGGAGCACTGGGCAGGGGGATCACCCCTTCCCTCAGCCTGCCACTGCAGCCCAGCCAGCCTGCACTCTGCCTGTGCCCACAGCTGCCCTCCCCTGACTTGCTGAGGGCGCACTGTGTCCCACTGCCCTGGTCACTTGGGAGGGTGCTCAGTTCCAGGAGCCTCCTCTGAGAAAGGTCACATGTGACTTGTAGCCAGCTGGGCTGCGAATTTCTCCTGAGCATCCCTTAAAGTTCCTCAGCCTACCCTGTGGCTCCCTCAGCCTGCCCACATTTTTAGTTTGTTTGCAAGAGTTCTGCATGTCAAAAGCTCTGAAAACTTCAAGGTATACTTTGCTACTGCTAATCTTGACATTTGTTCTTTTATGCATTTTTACTTTTGAAAATACCTGAATACTTAAAAATGCAAACAAAGCTTATTTGGGAAAATAAAAAATAACAGATAGTTCAAAATTAAAACCTGTATCAAACTTTGATAGCTTTCCTGCAAGATGTTGCTTAGTACTCATTTGTAATTCTCAATGGCTTCCATTAAAATTTGACAATCACATTTCTTTGTGGTGGCTAGTTTTGTATCTGTAGTACATAGGTTAATTAAATGAGGGATAAAATTATTATGAACACTATCAGAGTATAATTTAAAGAAAACCAGGGGAGGTGGAGCCCAAAAGAAAATGCAGAATTACTGACACTTGCTGTTGATTATTGTTCATACAGTTAAAATGCAGAATGAAAGACAAAATGTGAAATGGTATTTTTGACAAAAAAAACCAAAAAACCCAAAAAACCCCAGGTTTAATAAAACCAAGACAGAACATGAAAAATGTCAGTATTGATTATAGAATGTTGTGGGTCACTTTTTGCTTAACAAAATTTGTTGTTATAAATATTGCATTCCACTTCATATAAACAGAAGGGAAAATTTTTCAGGAGTGTTAGAGGTAGAAAGCCCAGGGATGATGACAGAAAAGATCCTCTGTGCTTCTGTTTCACCAGCTTTTTTTGGGTTGTTTTTAGCCACATCTAGAACCTTTGGATGTCAGAAATATTTCTTGCTGCCATTCTTGGGCCATCAGCTCAGGCTTCAGTTCAGCAGAGCACATGCCTGCCTGTGAGTCTGGGTTTCTGATCTGTGAGGCACATGAGTGATAGCTGGGAAGTGCCTCAGCCCTGGGCTTGGCTTAGTCCTGTAATCAGTAGTGTGATTCTTGGCCCTGCAGAGGGAAAATCCCATGTGTCTGTTTGGAATGTGGTGAGAGGAAACTGTGAGCAAACAAAACCTTCCCATCCACGGCGCACAAGGAGCCTGGGGGAGACCTCCCCTGCTCCTTGCTGTGCCAGTGCAGCCAGACAGCCCAGAGCTTCAGGGTAACACTGCTGTACTATCAAAACATGAACTTGTCGTTTATCTCACTGACATATTTTTAAGCTTCAGCCACAGTCAGCACTCCACAGTGTCTGCCTGTTAATCTGCTTTGTTTGTGCTTTCACAGGAGGGTGACAGAGGCCCTCTGCAAGCAAAAAAGAATTACTGATTGCTTTGGTCTCTTCCACTGAGCAGTCACACTTTGGCTTTGATTCCTTTTCCTTCCTTAAGGCATGGCTGTTTTGGCAGGTTTTTTTTTTAAGTTTGCATTGTACATTGGTCAGTGTAAGTCTTATCCATGTATGTCCTTCCATCCCTCTTTTTCTGTCGTCCACCTCTAGACTGCACTGCCAGCACAAAATAATATAAATTGACTTATTAGTCAAAATATACATTCCCAGCTTTTGGTGGAGCAGAGGATGATTCAGGTTTTTCCAAGCTTTACAGTTGTGGCAAAGCTATTTTTCATGGTGTATTCAGCATGCCATTTCCACAGGTAATTGCACTGATTCTTTGCTATCTCGTGCAACCAAATAAAGACATTGTAAATCCCTCAAAAATGCAGGACATTTATGGAAGTTTGAAGTAGAATCATACCAAGTGTAACAGGTCAGTGTTGGTTTGCCTGCAGAAGGAAATGTTTGAGCAGCAATTAGAGCTATTCTTAGCACTAGGTCTTACTCAAGCTTGCAGTCAATCAGGTAGAGCTGGGTAAGCACCAGGAACAAGTTCCAGCAGATAACACAGAAATCAGTGGCCATTCTCAGAGTTTCCAGTACCACTACTGTTTTCTTTACTTCATCGCAAAAGAAACAATGCTGAGCAACAGCTTTCATTAAACTATTTCCTGTCAGTGTGCAGGATAAATGTATTTGGAAACAAACCTTTTTTAATCCCTGGCTGAGAAAACTCAACATCTAACCCTGAGCATGGTATGATTTCTCCAGCAGACTTTCCTGCACGTGTTTCAGCTGGGCCTGTTACTGCACATATTGTTGTAAATAGATTGTGGTGGTCTGGATCTGCTTCTCTTTCCTTTTTATTTTTCTCTGATTTGCTTGTGTCCTCCTCCCCTCTCCCTGCCCATCCCTTAATGTAGAAAAGAGTCGTCAACTTATGCACGGGAACAAATGGACTATCTATCTATCTATCATCTCTCTGTAGCTTCCATTTTATTCTGGAACTTTTCTGATCTCCAGGGGGAATTCTCTGAAGTCACCTGCATGAGCCTGAGAGATGGTTTATTTTTTGGCACTGAGCTAGAAGCACTAGACAGTCTGAGAAAAAAATTCCTCCTCACTGCCTTCCATGACTAAAACTTTCATTTTCACATCATGACATCCGAACATGTTTTACTCACAGCTGTAAGATTTCACTTACGTGGATGAAATAATTCCAGTTTTCCGCTCTGAGAGCTGGGCTAAAACATGAAAACCATAAACAGCTACCTGGAGAAAACAGGGAAAATGCTTCCCTTTGCAATAGCCTGTTCACACAGCTTTAAATGCATAAACTTGTAACAGATAGGAGGTTTTGTTTCAGATACACCGTAACATATGACAATTTCTTAGTCTACTGAAATGTCATAATGGTTTCTTTTCTTTAAGTTTGTAGAGTCTTCTTCCTCTGTTAACAGGTAATGTTAAAAAATTAAATAATGGACTACTTTATTAGCTCATTTTGTTTTTGCTTTGTGCTTGATTGCTTGATAAGAATTACATTTACTGTCTGACTAAATGAGAAATTAATTTTCTATTTTGAATTTTTTCTAATTTATATTTTAATAGATATTATTAGCATGAACACTTGCTTTGTATAAACATACATATTATTATACTATAAATAATGGAAAAGATATAGTTCTTGTATTTCTAATTTATAAAAAAAATGTTGGAGTGTTTTAGAGCTGCAAGATGTAAGAAGAGATGATAATTCATGAGCAGCTTGAATGAAGGCAGTGTACAGAGAGCTTTTACCCAGTAAGAGCCAGGCAGCTGATGGACCCCCACCTCTGTGGCACTTGCTTAACAACCTGCTTAGGAATAACCCATTGACTTTAGCTGCTCTTGTTTTGGTGCTGAATGGGTCAGACTGGATTTTCCATCCTGACTGTGAGGATAACATATTCTGCAATTCCTCTCCTCTGGTCTAGATTTGAGTCAAGGGTCATAGAAAGGGGTGGCCCAGCTACTGTGTGATGGGTGGGTTTGGTTGGGTCAGCGGTAAAGCACAGAGCAGGATGTCAGAGGCAGGCCTGAAGGTGATTGTGTGAGTTTGCCTGCATGATGGAGCTGATGGGAGCAGCACTGGCAGGTGCTGATGTGGCGGGATGCACTGCAGCCCTGGGTGCTTGGGATTAGGTAGCTGGGTGCTTCTGTTTCAGCCAGGACACTCTAAGAATTTGAGGGCTTTGTGGAATGCCGGCATATGCAAATGCCCTTCTCTAATCCTAATCAACCCTTCCCTCTTCTCCACCCACCAGTGTCATCTGGGGCAGCTGTTACACAGAAAGGGACCATTTTATGAGGTGTAAGAACTGTGTGTATACTATGTATATTTACCCAGACCTCTCTTCTGCATGCTCAGGGTTTTGGAAGTCCTGCATCACCAAAGCACTTTGGGGATTTCTATAATGGGAAATGAACTTGGTTAAACTCATGCTCAGGCTTATGTCTACTGTGGTTGTATTACTTGGCCCAGTCACTGGTGCCACATTTTATGGGTCAGTTTGTCATGTCTGACTATGGGCTACTTTGTGCCTGTTTTGTTCCCTCTGTGTGAGATGCTTATCCCACAGTGGTTACGCCCAGAAATTAGCATCCCAAGCTGCCATGTGTTCTGAAAACCCTTATAACTCTATGAAAACATGAGAAAAAAAGGAGTCTTTTAATGGAAAATGAAAATTTTAAACATAAACTACTGGAACCTGTGGACTGGCAACTGCATCAGCAACTGTTGACCCTTCCAAAGCAGAAGCCTGCAGCTCAGAGACCCGCTCTTCAAGATGTGGATATGCCTTGCTTTGTGCCTATTTGTAGTATGAGGAATGGGAAAAAAACTGTGAAAAGTGAGCATACGATGTATGCAGGATTCCTTTGTTCTTGATTTATTTGTTTTGTTGTTTTTGTGTTTTTTTTTCCCCTGAAATATATATATATATACAGGATGAGGATGTATGCACTTTCATTTGAGAAGAGAAGCACCAAGCTTGCTGGCCAGTGTGAGTATGTGTGAGAGAGGGAATCAGCACAGTTTTTGCCTCCCTTGGTAGTGAGCTATTCCGTGAATTCCGGCAGAGGTTAGGTGTACCTAGAGCCTCAGTCAAGGTGTCTCATCGAAGCTGCAAGCGGACTGTGGTGCTGTCAGACGTCCAGTGCCTTTGCCGTCTCCTTGCTTAACAGAGCACAAGACCTTCCTTGGCTGCTCCCTGCAGGAGGTTGGCGCAGTTTCCCAGAGGTGTCCATGCCGTTTCCCCAGCTGTGCGGGAGCGCCACCGCATCGCCCCGCTGCGGGCAGCTGTGCCTGGCAGTGCCTCGGCGCAGGGAGCGCTGCCCGCCGCCTTTCTCCTCCCAAAGCGGGCCGTAGGGGCCATGTTCCGCGGCTCCCGCAGCCAGGAAGGACGAGCAGGGCCCGACGGCAGCCTGTGCCCGAGCAGCCCGGCCGGGCAGAGCCGGGGCCGTGCGCCAGCGCTGCTGCAAGGACGTGTGTGGGGAGAGCGGCCGTGGCTGCCCCGGGGCAGTGCCGGTGCCCGCGCAGGCACCGCACAGGCCGCGGCTGAGGGCCCGGCCTGTGCCCAGCGCAGTGCTGGCGGATGGAGGTGCAGCTCGGAGCTGGAAGGAAGGGCTGGAGCCGCGTTGCCTGGGTGTGGGGCTGACATCCTGAGGGAAACCTGCTCATCGCTGTGATGAGCACCTGTGGGGGTGCAGCGTGCGGTTGCTACACATGAGCAACGCTTGGATCCACCAAATCACAAATGTGTCTGAGGCGGGTATGATTAATTGATTGGTACAGCATCTTCTTGCACCTCCCTATAAGAAGTACAATCTGATGATATCAACCCAGTTTTGCCCTCTGTGAGTGAAACCAGCCCGTACGGGTATCAGCAGAGGAGGAGGACAGTCAGACAGAGAACTCTGCCCGGGGATGAGGAGGGAGCGGTGACAAAGGGGTGTTTGGGCTGGGTAGCACCTGGGGTCCCCAGTGCCGGCTGTGGGGTGACCACACACTTAGCCCAGCCCCCTGGAACATGCTGCAATAACTACAGGTCTCCTTGGGAAAGAAAAGGTGGTTACATAGATGTCAGCCAAGGAATGCCTACTAGTGATGCATACTGTCCATATTCCTAAGCAAATTTAATCTTCTAATGTGTTTCCCCTTGAAGTCACTAAGCCAGACAAAGAAATAAAGCTCCGTAGTTCACAACTGCGAACGTGTAAATGTTACTGAAAAGCCAGGACGTGGTGGGGGCTACCGCCCGTGGGGGACTGTCCGTCTCCGCTGACCTGGGCGTAGCCGCCTGCCTTTCTCAGCATTGTTCCTCCTACTCTTTGAGCTGGGGGGGGGAGAGGAACTCTTACTCCGCAGCTCCCACTGCCCGCAGCCCCTCGCCCGCCCCTCCTTCCTCACCCTCTGCACGAGACTTGCTGCCTTCAGTCAGAAAATTTGCTGGGCTTGGCACAAACACCTTCTAATGTAAATATCAGAGGACTACAGAAAGGTTCTCTGTTCGTGCCGGTTCTTCTGAGCCATGCCTTCAAAGTGCTGACTGTGTTGGTTCTTATCGTAAGTCAGTCTCAGCAATTAACTTTCTTTTGATCACTTGGGCGTGTGCTTTTTTTTTTTTTAAGTGTACTTTTAAGAGCAGAAAAATGTAGTGACCAAATACACAATCACGAGATTTTTAGTTTAAAGGAAGTGATACTTAAGCAGATGTTATCAAGCTTCTTCATAAAAAATAGAAGAGTTTTGAATTACAATTTTATAGATGAAAATAGTAATGAGGATTGTTACTTTAAAATAGGAAATTTAGGTGTGTGTAGGATCATGAGAAAATGGCAGAAAGATTTTGAATACAATGTGCTGAAGTCTGGTGTAGACTACTATGCTGTTTCACATAAGAAGCTGTAAGAATGATTGATGAAGGTTTTTTTCCCCATACAGATATGGTAGGTGGGTGCTAACACCCCTGAATGTGTAGCTAATTAGGTGTGGGCAAGTGCTGCACCTTGTTTCCAAGGGCTTGTACTCCTGGCAACCTCATGCAGCCTTCAGTCTCTGCTATTGAGTCCCAAGGAACACAAAAGTTTTTGTTAGGAGACAGGTACTCAGTGGAAGTCCTTGAGATTTTCTGTCCTGGACTTTGTCCCTCTGGACAGCACTGTGTGTAACAGAATGTTGCTGTACTACCCCAGAAACATTCTGCTCCCTGGATTATTAGACTCATCCTGAGTAAATATATGAGTGGATTTATGAACAAAATTAGAGGTTTTGTTTTCGTATGAAGCCTGGCTCTTGCTAGCAACAGTTTGCCTTTACAAATTTCAGCATACTAAAGCGTGTCCCATTGTTCACAGTTGTCAGGAATGCTTGTGGTTTGTTTTGTTGAGCAACATTACATTTTTGGGGTTAGCCCTCCTGAGTCACAAGACTTTTTTTTTGTTTGTTTTTTTTTTTTTTGCTGCAACCATGAATATGAACAGCCTCTCCCATCCCCCCTTCCCCATTTTAGGGACTTAGACCCCAATCTTCTTGCAGGGTAAGATAGCATGTATCATAAATGTTGCTGTAAACTTTTTGATGAAGATGTCACCAGAATGCTCAGCTTTTCATGCTGTTAGTGGCAGCACAAGGACAGCACAGCATTTGCTGGTGCCTACCCCAGTTTGAATTCTTGGATACATTTGTTTGGCAATGTTTTTGATATATAGAATGGTATTTTTGTTATTTGACAAAGACTATACATAGTTCAGATTCATATAATTAAAACTAGGGATTATTTATAGATAGCACTCCCAGTGCTCCTCCTTGGAAAATTTTTGGGTAAGCTTGGGCAGGTATGTTTCCTAATTGTTGAGGTTCAACCCAGGCATAGATCTCCATTTGGCTGCTGTTCACTGCAAAAGGAGGTTTTTGTCATGCAAAACTTGGGGCTTCCTTGATGTAGCATCTCTCTTGCAAGCATGTAATTTGTAGTTACTATGAATTTTCTTATGCCATCCTCAGAAAATCACATCTCTTGCTTTGTGTAACTATACAAATTGCAGAATTTGATTTCGCAGGTTACTTGGTGGTGGTCACTCACCATGTTTTCTGACACAGTGGTAAATGCAATTTCACTTAAGACCATAACAACTCCTATATGAATCAATTTAAGGCCTAGCCAATCCAGTGTCCTATTGCAAACAGTGGCCTGCAAAAAGTGCTTAAAGAGAAGGATGAGAAACAGGGGATGTAGGAAACTATTATCCTCACCTCCAGTAACTGATAGTTTAAGAATTTCCTGTGCTAAAATTTGCATCCGGACCATTGTGTCTAATAGCCACCAGTGGGTTTATCCTCCACAAATTCCCCCCTTTTTTTTCAATTCCTTTTATGCTGTGGCCTCCACAACTTCCTGTGGTAATGAATTCCACACTCCAATTAAGATGCTATGTGGAAAAAGCATTTCCTTTTGTTTAAACTGGATAATTTCTTTTGGTACCTCCTTATTTATGTACTGTGAGAAGTCTTGAAGAATCCCTCTTTACAAACCTTCTTTGTGGCATTTATCATTTTGTAGTCACCTACCATATTCTCTTCATATTTTGCTTTTGTTTGTTTTTTTCATTTCTTTGTTTTTATGGTATTTGACTTCATTTTCCTGTCTTCATGGGCCTTGCCAAGTAGTCCTCTTGAAGAAACCTGAGGCTAACTTGATTTAATCAGAATGACAAACTGGAAAGCTCAAATGAAAAAATAGAAGAATTAATTTAGTCCTTCTGTTTAGAGAAACTCTTCCAAAACCCATCATCATCCTGGACTTCTCTCTTTACAGTTCTAAACATACAGTGAGGTGGATTGATATGAACATTGAGCTCTGATTTTTTTTGTGTACCACATTTCCTACATGGTCCAGGCTAGCCTAGTTTATAACTATGTATATCTATGTAAGGCTGTATATTCACCCACATATAACATTTTGCATTCACTAGAATTTCATTAATTGCTTTCTTCAGGTGACCCTGCTGTTTTCTGATATTCTTCTGCAGATCTCCACAAGCAGTTTAAAGCTGGATAAGCTTATTTCAAATCAATTTGATTATATTGAACAATTCAAGTCACAAAGACTGTACATTGCCCTGTATGCTGGTCTGCTCATTGCATCTGTGCAGTAGTAACAGGTATTATTTAAACCATCACCTGTTACCTTTTTGGTACAGACTGTTTCTTCAGATACAGATTTACATGAAGACTGTGAAGTCTGGGCTTGAACAGAACAATCATCTGCAATTTACCTGCATTCAACCAGATCTTAATACCAGCTGCTTCCTGAGCAAGGCAGAGAAGCCATATGAATGCAACTTTCCCTCTAACACACAATCCAAATGCAGACGGGGAAAGCATATGGTGTTTGAAACCGAAAAATGTCTTATGATTTGTGTATTAGTTCACATAACATAGAGGAGACACACTTCTGCTGCTCCTAAAAGTGTTTTTGTAGTCATCCTGCATGAAAAGTGTTGTTTTCCATGGCTGGGTTAGACCGCGTATCATAAGAAGCTGATGTACGTATAACTGGCCAGCCAAACATGAGGAACTGCAATATAGCATGATGACTCTTGGCTTTTTTATTTGCTTGTTTACAGGTAACTTTTACAACCTTTCATTATCTTTGTGGTTGAATTTTGGGAGTATGAGTTTTAATTTACTTACATTTATCCCTGTGGGTGAAGGTGCATGGTTGACATGTCCTTTTCTGTAAAACATTATTATGTCCTGGAACGAGAAAAACTTCTGTCAATATTAATGCACTTACCTTTGTTTTCTGCCTGCATGGTTAATACATTATTAAATCCAGTGAAAGAGAAGTATTGGTTTCTCTCTATTTAAGACCAGCACATAAGATTAAAGCTTCAGAGCTGTCTGTCATGCTGAGAGATCCTGTGTTGATAGAAATTACTATATTTTAGCATAAAAAACAATACAAAAGGTACAACAGCCTGACTGAAGAGGTATTTCAAGATGTTTTTCCTTCTAGGGAAATATTTACATCATTTTAGTTAAGCAGGGTTTTAGAGATCATTGCATTTAATTACCACCATTTAACTCTTGTACTAACATTACATTCAGAAATAAAAAAAAAAGAAAATTTTTATTTTTTACCATAACAGATGATAAATAAGTTCACTTATGTACAGAACTGAAGAATCAAAATCCTTCAGATAATTTTTCTGTTCCTGGACATATGTTAAACACTGAGAATATAAAGGTCTATCAGCTAAAGAAAATGGTGTCAAACACATGATACACTGAAAAATTCAGGGCACAGCTCTCTTTTTAAAGGAATGATTACAAATATTTATTAAGATCTTGACAACATCACTGTGGCTTATGTATGTGACAGTACTGGTGTGCATCACTGAAAGAAAGGGTATTTTTGCAGAAGAGATTTTAATGAATACAGAGTGGTACAGGTTGCATGACTTTCAGGTAGGCAGGTTTCCTAGCTGGCCTATTCAGTATGTGCATAATTTGCTTCCAGTTTCTACCTGCTAGAGAAACCTGTTCACTCTTCCTATGATCCTAAATGTATCAGCACTCCTGGAAATACCAGTTGCTAAGAATAACAAAAGAAAATAGAGCCAAAGGGCTTAATGTGTTAATTGTTTGCAGAACGTTCCCAGTGCCGGTTTCCTTACTTTCTCCATGAGCTGGGACTTTTTGTTAAATTCATGGAAATTCTCCCTGCTGTTTCGATAAAATGCGAGTACTTTATCTGAACTGAATCTCCAAGTAGTTGCGTGGTGTGGGTGGCAGAATGCTGAAATGCCTTTTAACTAATCTCCCCAGAATCGTGTTTATGGGATAATGCAAAGGCACAGTTTTGGAATTACACTTTCAGCACAGCTGTCCTGTGGGAAATCTCTTGCCAGAAATAAACTTATGGGAATGACATGGAAAAAACTCACCAGTGATTCTAGTGACTGAGGTATTTTCTCTGCTAGCCATGGGTCTGCTGATGAAAAAGATGACATGCGAAGAGATGTGGGAACATAGGGGCCCTGCCAGCTCCAGAGGGAGAATTGCTGATTTTATGTAATCAGAAGAGACTGTAAAAAGATAATAGCAAATGAAAGGATTTTAATGGGAGAGAAAACCAACTGTTTTTACCAACTGTAAAGGTCAATTTACGTGACACTGATGAGATGTCTGCTTTATAGCTTCTCTTAAACCTGAAATTTTCTGCCTTCTAGCAGTTTGTGTGTGCTCCTTGGGGTTTGTAAACCTGACAATATATTAGTGTTTTCAACAAGAACTCTGCAGAGTCCCACTTGTAAGCAGTCCATTTTTCTCGACACAAAAAACCCTCTAGAAATTGCTTCTTGGGCTTGCTACTTGGACTGTGTTCATTTCCAGTCCAGACTCTCAGTGGCAATGATTGGTGCCAGAGGCTCTGAAAGAAACTGGCTTCATTGAAATATTTGAGCTGGCATGTCTTCCTTCTCCCAACAGTTAAATGTGGAATCATAACATTTTATGTAAGCTATAAAAATGAGTGCATTCTTTAAAAACTGTGGGCTGATGTTCTTAGTGCATAAGTTGCTAAGAAAAGCCTAAAAATGTTAGAATATGGCAAGTAAGTGCTTGCCTGTGAATTTATACTTCAACCCTTCACTTTTCAGTACAGGACCTATAACAGAGCAGCCATTGCAGTCACCCAGGCAATGTAAAACTAATTGCACAAGGAATTCAAACTCCAGCCCAAGACCATAACATGTTAAGGATGAGCTTTGAAACTAGGCACATTTTAAGGCAATCCATGTCATATACATGAGATAGATAAAGTTACTTAAGGCTCTTGGAAGTCATCAACTTCAATGCCAGGTTGTTCAAGGTTGTGCTATTCTTATTGTGTCTTGTGTGTCTTGTACAAGGCCTCACTTTTTGTTGCTCTCTTTTAAAGCTTATTACTGAAACAAAGTTTTTAAGCCGTACTTATTTTCTAAGTAAGGTTGAACTTCAGGTACAATAAACACCCATGAGGAAGGCAAATCTTAACAGGCCCTTGGCTGCCTCTTCCAGGCTCTGTGCTCTTTGACAATGCTGCCCCAGTTAAGGACAGCTATTGGAACAGATCTCTGTGCTGAAATATCTGGACTCTGGTAGCCTCTTTGTTGTCTTGCCTGATCCACATGCATGCTCATCCTGATTATGTTTACAGTGAAGGCATTCTTGTCTTGTGTGCATCAAACCCTTTCCCTTACATCTTCACAGGAATTGTCATTATCTGATTCTCTCATTGAAATGAAGTTGAGGTGCAAGAGGGCAGCGGTCATAGCCACTGACAGGCCTAGCAAGAAAATGTAATGGAGTCTTAATGGAAAGAGGGAATAAAACTGCTTATGTTATCATACCTGAGGGAAAATGTGTGTTGAGAAAACAGGGTTCAGAGGCTAGGTAAATATGAGACAGGTTTTTTTGTCTTTTGTGGGGTGGAAAGGGGAGGAACAACAGAATTAAATTGTCTACACTTAGAGTATGAAATGATGATTTCAAATTCTTTTTTCTGTCTGCCAGTGAGTTATATTTATTTCCTTCTTGCTGTGTCTTTTCCTCCCAGAAAAATTTCTAGTTGTATGGCTTCAAAGCTGTTAGTGCTTACAACATCAAGGCTGTGCTGGTCGTCTTGGTTTTCCATGGAGAATTTACGGTTCTGTGTAATCACAGTGGATGGTGGAGGTAGGAAGGTGAGAGAGAGGTGATACAGGTACACTGCAGTGTTACAATTAAGGTCCAACATTGCTTCAAGTCAGTCAAGCAGGAAATCCCATTCCAGCCTGCAAAGGCCTAGTTTTGATCCTCATATGATTCTGCATTGATATAAGTTTACTGGAAGAGGAGGAAGGAACATTTAAAAATCAAATGTTCCTGTTACCTACATGGTCTTTGAAAAGAGTTTTGTTTGAGTGTGGCTATCTCCATCTCTCCCTCCTAAAAAATCCATACTGTGTTTTTCAATCACGTATGTGTTGCATGGATTGATAAGGAGCAGTGTTTACTGTGCTGCTCAGTTTGACCAAGCTGAGTTAACATTGAAGGTAAGTCACTGCCCATCCTGGAAATCTTGTGGCCCCTTTTAAGCGTTTCTGAAATGGAGGGGAGAGACAAAGGTCATAAAGTAAAACAGACTTGCCTATATACTTTATCTTATTTTCCTCTGTTACGTTTGTATGTGGTACTGTTTGATTTGCAGGTGTGTCACCCCGAAAGGTGAAAATTATTTGAACTATGAGTTAGTGAATTAGTGTCTTTTATTTTGTGATCTTCAGTGACCTTTGTGGATAGGTACATTCTGAGGTCTCAAAGATTCTTAGAAAATTTTTCAAGTTCTCTTGTTTACTCATGTTTACCAACATATCTTATCCAATAAATATTTTAGATTAAAAAAATTAAAGTGCTGCCTTGCCTTCTCCACTGCTTATTTGATTGCTTGTCAGCTGCCTTTGTCTGTTTTTATAATTTTTATGTCAATATGCTCTGTCAGTTACAAAACTGTTGGCATTGACTTAATTAATGCCTATGAATTTTCTTTTCTGCTTGGCTCATTATTCTGTTTCCCAGACCACTGGTTGGGTGGTAGCTGCTGTGTGTGAGAAGTGTGGTAACTTATGCAGAGACTTGTGGTGCCTGGTAC
The DNA here is from genome assembly GCA_013398995.1 of Alaudala cheleensis. Taxonomy (NCBI): domain Eukaryota; kingdom Metazoa; phylum Chordata; class Aves; order Passeriformes; family Alaudidae; genus Alaudala; species Alaudala cheleensis. The sequence goes on along the minus strand of VWYE01023017.1, from coordinate 201,158 downwards.
TGACCAGGCATGGCCTAAAATAACCCTGACCTGCACTGCTCAGCCAGGAGTTGTTGCTTTAGGATTTCAATGAGTCCTCCCAAGAGAGGCAGGCATATGCTGGATTCCTGAGGCCTGACAAAACCTGTCCATGGAGGTAACATTTGAGAAAGTCAGCTTCATTGTTCACTTGCTGTTTCGACCTTTCAGTTTCATTTAGAATCCTTCAGTTCAGTAGTTTTGAATTTCCAGTTTAGTATGTGTTTTGCTGTCTGGCAGAAGTGACAGTGTTTCTCAGTGTTTCAGGAAAATGCAGTGGGAATGGGAGGCAATGAATGAATATTTTCATGAAGTAAATGTTTCTTTTGAAGTTAGAGCTACAAGTGATATTTAAACCTCAAACACTGGTTTGATAACAAGCAACCTAAGCCTATCAATAAATCAGCTTTTCTGCTATGAAGATTTTTTTTCTTTGAAATTGTTTCACAAATAGTGTACTCTCATCTCATAGGATAAAGAGAGGATAATGTTTATGCCAAAAACTTCACAAGGTCTCCTCCCTGAGTGCAGATGAATAGATAAATTAACTGAAATATCTCTAGGGAAGAGATTCTACATGGAATATAAAACAGCCTATGCTTACCCTCTATGATATTTAGAATCTGCAATCATATTTTATTTTCCAGAGTGACATATGTGTTGGTATTTTACAATAAAATTTTTATAATGAGTTTATTTGTCTAATGAGCAAGGATGTTCTTGCAAAAGAGCTATAAAGCTCTAATGAAGAGTCATCACCTTTTTCATCCTGAAAGGATGGGCCCAAGGATGCTCTTTCTTTTTTGCTTCTGTGAGAATGTCTGTAATCTGGACTGTGCAGAAGTCAGTGTACCCAGAACACATCTTATGGCCAAAAGCCTCTGAAAGCCCTACTGTGGTAAGTTAACAGATAGTCCTCTCTGAAGCAAGGAGCAGTTTTGCCTGAAAATATATCCCCAGATATCTGAAGAGGTCCCTAAGCCATCTAAAATTCCAGTATGACAACCATCTGTCATATTTAAGGCAGACCCTAGTCTGTGTGATATAATTCTAAATTAAATTAGTTTTTCCACAGTAACAATCTTTTCTCTCAAGTACAACTAATTTTGCATTTAGCAGTGTTGTCATCTTTTGTGTAGGGAAAGTGAACCCAGAAGAGATGGACCTTTCTACTCCAAGAACCATACTAATGAGATCTGGCTCCAGTTTCTCAGTTTTCACAGTAAGTGCTTTATGTAAAGACTGATTTCTTAATTTCAAATCTCCTTCCTCCTAAAGAGAAAAAGGCAAAGCAAAAATCTAGTCCTGCATCTTGGGCTCAAAGCTGAGCAGCTGATTGACATTATTATGTCATGTCTGAGATCAAAAGTAAAAAAAGGCCCTCACAGAAAGACCAAAATAATCTGATTAAGTCTTCAATGTAGCATCATTACCTGTTTAAACAGCAGGACTTGTTTTTGGCCATCACATGGCCTCTCATAGGAGAATGCAGGGAAAACTCACAAAATCCAAATTCTTTCAAAACACAGCTGGCTGTATAACTGCCAGGAATATTCTTAGGGAAATAGCTAGAAGGTTATTTGTTAGCTTGACAGCAGAAAACATGCTGGGAGCCCTACAGAGCTCTGAGTTTCTGCTTGCAGGCGAAATCCAAACACTGGGCTTATCCACAGGATCATCCCCTAAGACGTCCCCAAGACATGAAGTCCTTACTCTTCCCACAGGCCAGGTTTTGCTGACAGTTTTTGGTATTCATGTCAAGGGCTTCTGGGAAGAGATATGTGCTAGTAAATAACATTCTGCATTACTGAAGCTCTTTCAGTCTTTGTTTAAGTTCTTCTGTGTCTTCCCTCTGCTTATATGAAGATCCCTTTGCCATATTCTGTTTGCCTCATGAGTCCTCAAGCTGTAGAGAAAGCAAGGTTTATTAGGGATAGAAAATAGATAGGAAGATAAGGTTCTGTATTTTTTTGCATTTTGACATTTTTAAAGTGATGGAACTAGCTTTAAGTGACAGTAATAGCTGAAGCTGAATGTTTTTTCTTTATATCATTGTCCACTGATACTTTATTACTTTGCATGCATTATTCAAGTTCTCATTTTGACGTATTTTCAAATTGTGACCTATGATTTTTAATGATGACCCTTTAAGGCATAAAAAGCAGACAGGACCTAACCAAAGAGAAAATGGACCTCTCAGATCTTTGCTATCTGATGTGCTTTAGTACCAGTCTGTGGATGAGTCTTCACAATATTTTCTACATTACTGTCAGTAAAGTTTCCAGGCAGTCCCCAGCAGGCCTCTCTGTAGACTGTGCTCAAGTGTCGAGCTCAGTGCTCTTCCACTGTGGGGCAAAGTTTGGGATGAGATGCGGAGTAGTGTCCCTTTGAGAGTTATGCTAATAAAAACCAACTGGGATCACTTGTGAGCTGACTTCCCAAGAGGAATTACTTGTTGCAGATTTTATAGCCTGTCCTGTTTGCTGGAATTCAGAAGGATGCAGCTCATCAGTCATCAGCCTTCCAGTGCAGTACACAGGCTTTTGGCTCCTGGGATCTTTAGAGTGTCACCTAGTTTTCTGGAACAAAAATTGATAGCACCATGACTCATACCAGTCAAATCAGACAGATCCCTTTCCATCAGGGAATATGAGTATATTGTGTGTGTATGTTGGGAAGAAAGGGAATAAGGGGTGGGAGAGAACACTGAACTGGAGCCATACTGGCTCCTGACTTACTGCTGTAGCTGACTCTTGCCAGTATTTACAGAGAAGGTTACAACAAATACTTGATTGATTGGTAGTTAATCTTCATTTTTTCATCCTATTGACCACTTTAGATTTGCACTTGGAGTCTGTGCCCTCATAGACTACTGGTGAAGTACTTCACATCCCCTGCTTTTTTCAACAGCCACTGCCATTGCTTCCTGAATAGAGTACTACTCTGTTGAGCGAGCTCAGTATCTCTGATCTGCATGACTGCAGAGGTGTCACTTAGGTTCTGTTTTGGCAACGAAATTACTAACTGGACAGGTTCCAGGAGAGAAAAAGGCATGGGTGGTTTTAGCACTTATGAAGCTTGGGTAGGTACACTCTGGGCTCAGTACTTAGGGATTTGGGTGTGTACATTGAAGCATCCTGCAACCTTTTGTGCATGTGGGATGTAACAACTCTGCTAATTCAGTGTAAAAAACAACTTTTCAATTTAGCATAGAAGTCTCTCTTGGGAGAGAGCAGAACCTGACACCAATTTGAGTGAGATTTGAACTCTTTTTTGTGTTGTGTTCTCTGTTACATAAGGGATGTTAGTCAACTGGGCTGTGTTAAGTAGCATCAATATTTCAACAGAGGATGGGGATGCTCTACTACAGATGGAAGCAGTATATTTCTGAGATCAGTGCATGAGTCTGTGTCCTTTCATTGGTGCAAAAGTAATTTGTTTCCACTTTGGTGTTTCAGTAGAGGACTCTTACAGCTGGGAAACTTTGCGCAGAACTTGTTAGAATGGCTGAAAGAATAATTCAGACAGAGCTTCTGAATTAGGGAAGCTGTATTGCCATTCTTGGATTTGGGGAAGAGGAAAGCCAGGTGGGAATGAAAAGAGAATACTTAAATATTGTAAAAAGAACAGTTACTATGGTGTTAAAATGCTTCGATTTTGAGCTGAGAGTTGTGGACTATAAACAAGAAAGGTCTTAAATCTCGGTGGATTATGGAGTTCAGTCCTCACCTTGTTAGAAGGATTTGGTAAATGATATGTGCCCTGGGTGTAGATCCTACGTTTTGGAGTAGATGATCTCCAAGATATGGTAGGTGAAAAAGATAAGAGATACAATAATGAAGAAAGGCAATATTCAGCTACAGCCTCTTTGATAAAGATTGTTTTGTCCCATAGTAATATTAAGATCAGAAACTGTTTGAGGCCATAAACAAATTTTAACAAGTGCGATCTGAAGGATTTGACCCTGAGTTTCTAACATTAGTAAACATGAATTCTACTGCCGACACTGAAAACCTGGAGAACAATTTGATTATCCACATTACATGAAAGGTTGTAATGCAGGCTACATACACTCACCAGGCATAATCAAAATCCAGAGTTATCAAATTATGTATTTATATTTGCTGAATGTATTTGTCATAGGTCTTCATGTAATCCCAACATTAAGAAAACCTTATTCAGTAATCAGAAACATTTTGTAGGTAACAGACCAAGCTGCATTATCATCCATAATACCTGAATGTTTGCAGTGACTAAGTAGTGTGCCAATTTTCCTTCCAACACAAAAGCTTGTTATCCTTTTTCTTATTATCTCCACCTTTTTTTAAAGTTTCCCTTGCATAATTATTATATTTCAGGGGGAGCTACAACAACAGAATTTTCTTTTTGTGTCCAATCTTCCTTTCTGTCCCTTCTTACTTGCATAGTGTTTTTGAAGAAATGCTGAAATGATGACAAAATTTCCATAGGACAAAGGTGTCACTGGAAATTTGTAATAGTTTTGATCTTGAGGGTCAAATTTTAATAATAAGTAAATCAGAACTCTTTGTGTTAATGATTTCATGTATAATGAAAAAAGCAAAATAACTTGTTGAGTTTTCTGTCATTTGGTGAGGGAGTGAGCTTCTCTACCAACCACTGAAGAAACTGGATAGAATACTGGTCTTCTTGTATTCAGTAACTCTATGGTTGTGGTTGGATGCCAGGTACCCACCCAAGCTGCTCTCTCACCTTCCTCCACAACTGAATGGGAGAGAAAAAGTGTAATGAAAGCCTCATGAGATAAGGATAGAAAGAGATCACTCTTCAATTACCACCATGGGCAAAACAGACTTCACCTGGTGAGAATAACTAAATTCATTACAGTCAAAATAAAAATCAGCACAGTATAATAGAAGTAAAACAAATCTTAAACACACCTTCCCCCATCCCTCCCTCCAGGTTGTTTATGCTGCTGCTTAGGCAGAGGAGTCCTTTCACTACTCTAGCATGGGGTCCTTCCTACAGGAGACAGTTTTCCATGAATTTCTCCAGTGTGAGTCCCTTACCATGGGGTTAAGTCCATCAAGAATAGATTGCTCCAGCATGGGTCCCCCATGAAGTCACAAGTCCTGCCTGGAAACCTGCTCCAGCATGGGTTCCTCTCTCTGGGTCTACAGGTTCCTGCCGGACCCTGCTCCAGCACAGACTTCCTATGGGATCACAGCCTTTTTCTGAGCATCCCCCTGCTCCAGCATGGATTCCCTCCAGAGGCTGCAGGTGGATCTTTGCATCCCCAGGGACCTCCATGGGCTGCAGGGGCACAGCTGCTCCCCATGGTCTGCACCAGGGGCTGCAGGGGGACCTCAGCTCTGGTGCCTGGAGCACCTCCTGTCCCTTCTTCTGTAGTGACCTTGGTGTCTGCAGGGTTGTCTCTCTCTGCCTGTCTTCTCTGGCTGAAATTACATCTGCATGATAACTCCTTTTCCTTCTGCAATATGTTAATGCAGAGATGCTATCACCATATCTGATGAACTTGGCCTAGGCCCGTGGTGGATCCGTGTTGGAGCTGGCTGGCATTGGCTCTGTCTGACATGGAGGAAGCTTCTCACACCTTCTCATGGAATCAACCCCTGTAGCACCCCTGCTAGTTAGCACAACTTGGTTTTAGTTAAAGAGGAAACAGTTCCCCGTAAGGACCTGGGAATTGTTTTGGAAAGCAAAACCACCTATCAGGAGCTAATCCTAAATATTGAGACCTTTTTCAGCCAGTGAGAAAGTAAAGTTCAGCTTTGTGAATTACCCATATGAAGCTGAGTACCCTGGGAACTGCCCCTTTTCCCTGCCTGCCTCTGATGAGGTAAGAGGGCAGCTCAACTCCCTCCTTCCCAAAGGAAGCCGGGGCCTGCTGGACCCTGCCTAGCCCAAGCCTTTCCCGGGATGCCCACCAGGCTCAGAGAGTCCCGGGTAGGGAGCGGGCAGGAGAATAAGCCCAGATCGGGTTTCCAGCGGCTGTAAAACATCTGCAGCTAGCTGTGGGGCCTGAGCCCCCCTCCTCCTCCTCTGGTGACTCCGGTGGAAGGAAGAGGGAGAGTGAAGCCCAGCTGCCCGAGAACATCATGCAGTGGGCCAGTGCCCAGTCCCAGCTGACAGAACCCTGAGACTCCAGCCTAGCTCAGTGAGGACTAATCCTACCACCTTTGGCTACCTCCTGGGGAAGAAATAGCATGCACTCTGCAGACCCGAAAGATTTTAACCCTTTTTTTGGAAAGGTGAAGCTTGCAGAACATTGATCCTCTCTAGAGTGGAAGGAAAAGTCATAGTAGGGACATTTATTGAGACTGTATGAACATACTGAGGTCTGTGAAAGAGAGGTATCTTAAGGGATGAGGAGATGAGAAAACGCCTTAGGCTGAAAATAATTTGTGAATTGTGGTAACAGACTATAATATGCTAGAATATATCTTTACATCATGGAAAATATGAACTGGGGAAAATGATTGTTCGGATTTGTGGTCTGAGCAAAAGTATTTGTAATGGACTAAGTGAATATTTGATGTAGCAGTGACCCTGTGGTTCTCAGGTATTTGGACAGAGTGTGAGATGTGATGAAGTCCTCTGCGCCAGTGAAGAAGTGAGAGACATCTCTGCCCCTGAAAGGGATGAAGAACATCCTTTGTGTCTGAGCTCTTCATTTTAAAATGAAACCCCAGCAGCATAGAGTCCATGACCCATATTGCAGCCATGGGAGGCTGTATATGGGGGAACCACAAAAAGCAGGTTCTGGGCAGTTGTTTTTTGTAAGAGCTAAGAGCCACAAGTACACAGTGTGTACTTTCTTGCGGAAAGTTGCCATAACCAGAAGAGACTTCTCTCTCTATAAAGACTGATGAAAGATTATTTTATAAGTGGTACAGACCTTGAGTTCTGAGTTTTGTCTTTATACATTGTCTGTGAGAAAGAAAAGAAGCTGGTGAGAGGGGGGGAAATGTTTTGAAAGTCTCATTTTGATTCTTTTTTTCTTTTAGTGTGTGTGAATAAAACTGTCTTTATATCTTTATGTTTGAGCCTGCTTTGCTTCTCCTAATCCTATCTCACAGCAGAAAAAGACACTAAAACCACTACACCCTGCTACCAGAAACAGGCTGTGCAAAACCAATACAGTTGTTTAAATAAGGCCAAGATTTCATTGGATATGTGATGCCTGGCTTTGCAGTCTGCCTCATTCTGAGGGTCACTTGGTTCTAATGTGGGAATAGTGGTATTTACCTCCATTTTAAGAGCAATTTTTATTAACTAGAGCAATATAAGCCATTCTTTAGTTCAACAGGTACCCAATCCTGGGAATTGAAGCATATTGAAAAAAAAACCAACAAGAATCGTCCTGATGGTTTGTCCTGTGCTCAAAATGCAAAGGGAAAATTGAATGATCTTCAGGTTGACTGAAGATGATCTGATGGTGAATAATGGGTACGTAACTCCATTATTAAATTCTTTAAAAAACTTATATTTTCCCCATGAATTTTTTTCTGAAATTCGTGACATGGGCAAACCCATGAGTTCTACAGGAATGGTTGTGACAGGGTGTCTGAACTTGCAACTTTCTTGGTGGGGCATTTTGTCTTGCTGTTGAAGTGTATATTCAGATTTCCAAATTCATGGATATAGTGCTGTCATTGGAGTCTGTGATTGAGAAATGGCTGCAGGCAAGCAAAGGGGCATGTTCTGATTTCACCATTGCACAGCTCTTGTGGTTATAGCTGTAGAACTCATTCTAACTCTCAAGGTGGCTGATCACCATGCATTTTCTTCTTGTGTAATGAACATCAAACAACGAAAAAAGACCAAACTCATATAGGACTGGAAATGCTCAAACCTTGCAAAAAGGTTTAAGCACCTGATTTATCCAATGAGAGAATAACAGAACCCTTAATGCTGGAAAAGACCAAGATAATCAAAGTCCAACCTTTGAGCACCAAATTGTCAACCCAAAGTGCTGTGTTTAGTTGTTTCTTGAACATCTCCAGGGATGGTGAATCCACTACTTCCCTGGGCAACCTTTTCCAATATCTGATCATCCTTTCTGTAAAGGATTTCTTCCTAATGCCCAGTGTGAACATTCCTTGGTGCAGCTTGAGGCCATTTTCTCTTTTTCTGTTGTTTGGTGCCCAGGAAAAGAGTCCAACCCCCATCAGGCCACATCTACCCTTCAGGCAGTTGTAGGGAGTGATAAGATCCCTACTGAGCCTCATTTTCTCCAGGATAAACAGCTTTCCCCAGCTCCCTCAGCTGCTCCTCACAGCACTGGTGCTCCAGACCCTTCCCCAGCCCCACTGCCCTTCTCTGGACTCACTCCAGCCCCTCAGTGTCTTTCTTGCACTGAGGGCCCAGAACTGGATGCAGCACTCGAGGTGTGGCCTCAGCAGTGCCCAGCACAGGGGGACAATCCCTGCCCTGCTCCTGCTGCCCACACTATTGCTGATCCAGGCCAGGATGCCACTGGCCTTCTTGGCCACCTGGGCACTCCCTGGCTCATGTTCAGCTGCTGGCACCAGCACCCCCAGGTCCTTTTCTGCCAGGCACTTTCCAGCCACTCTGCCCCAGCCTGTGGTGCTGCCTGGGGTTGTTGAGACCCAGCGTCTGGACTTGTTAAACCTCATACTGTTGCTTAACACAAATTATTTTTCAGTACCAGAATGGCCCTAATGGACTATAAAATATTGTCATCCTTAATCCAGTTATTAACAAACAAAAAAATGGAAGATCTTTCATGACGGATTTTTGTTTGATTTTGGGTTAGCAGATTTTTTCCCCTTATGAATGAAATACTATAAGTGCTTTATTTATCTTGAATTATTATACCCTCACTAAGATTTATAGGCATGCTACAAAGGATTTCCAGCACATTCCTCTCTAAGGTGAATGAGTCGGTTTTAAGGTCTTTAATGAGTCACAGAAATATATGCAGTGTTTTACATATGAGTCACTACAAAATATGATCAAACATTATTTTTAAATTTGTTAAGCAGTAATATTGTAAATATATTTCCATAATGGTATTTCATGACATTCTGTCTTCTGGTTATTTACTATTGCTATTATGGCTATTGCTGAAAAAATAGAAAAAGTGCTGATAAAAAAAATCTAATACATATCAAATATCTATGAATAAAAATTTATGAATAAGAATATAGCAGGGTTCTTAATTTCAGCTAGTTAGGAAAGCGTTGCTATTGCATGACAATGAGCAAGTCACCTTACATGGTTTTGTTGTCTGTTTTAATCACCTCACCTGTCTTTGATATTCTAGCCAAAACAAACTCCATTATTTAATTTCAGTTTTAGGGATTTATTACTGCAGTTGAGTTTAACAATTCAGCATTCTTTTTGTATATAAGCCAAGAACATTAAATAATCCCAGAGAATACAGTACTGTCTCGGGCCCTCACTTCATAAGGTGATGCTGGAATGTTTACAGCAGCTGGACCTGGGACTGACAAAAGGAAGGGCTGATTTCTGTAGAAATTACATCCTGACATCCTCATTAAGACCTTCCTTTCTGATAGCCAGTGGTATGTGGGGCAGCTTCCTTTCTCCCTTTTCCTTGACACAACTTGTTGAAGAGGAATGCGAAGGCTGGGTGTGATCTTCCCAACATCAGAGTGAAAGGAAGTAACATACCAAACAGATGATGGTATAAGTACTGCTGAATCTAATTCCACCTCCACCCCTCTGGGTCACCACTCAGCAATATTTCAAAAGGCTAAAGTCAATAGTCATAACAAAAAGCCCATTCAAGATCTGTCAGTATTAGAAGTGGAGATAGAAGGAGAGCTAATTAAGAACTGAGTTTATTGATATGCTGCATGTTTTTTTTTTTTCTGGGTAAGCTGTGCTGTCACTTAGTAAGTTCAAAAGGTAAGGAGACTGCTACACCTAGCATGCACTGAGAAGTGCAGACTGCAACCCCTCTTTATAAAGCTGGGTAAACCTGTTCAGCATGAATAACAGTACATAATCTCCAGACAGGCTTTATTCTGATTTCGGTAATGAGAACGTCCCAATTCCTGATGGTACTATCTTTGAGGGAGAACATAGAAGCTGAGAGGTTTACATGTTTTATTAACCACCCCCCCTCCGCAACTCTCTCACATTTCTCATATCTGATGTTGCATTCATTTATGTGTGAAACACTTACAGCTACCCAACAGATAATACTTTTTGACACCACCTTCCTGGAAAGGAGTGATTAGTCAAACAACACTTCTAAAGCATTCATGGAGGTAGGGATGTGGAGGGAGAGATAACACTGTCTGCCTTTCTAGGCAGGTCTGTCTCTGCGCAGTTTTGTTGCTTTCTGACTGTACTTCATGTTGAGCATGTCTGACTGAGCCAAGCTTGTTTAAATAACTGTCCCTGTGACATGGCCTGTCTTTAATGAATTATTGTGACAGTCACAGGCAGACCCTAAATCCATGCCTGAGAAAGCATAGGCCAGAAAGAACTCTGGCTTAAGCATCTCACAGTTGAAGTTTAGTCTGTCTGTGCAATGGCAGAGGAGAGATAAGTTGTGAAGAAAATAAAGACACCGAGAAGCTGTAAGATGTCCATTAACTAACTCCTGAGAGGAAACCTGACTAGATTGACCAATTGCTTTAAATGATGAGCCAGTCATGCTGTGCAAAGAATGAGCTGCTAAGTACCCCATAACCACACCCACCTGTTAGCAAGAAGTGCCCATTCACATTTGCTACCTTCTCTCTATTCTCCAGTACGGTTTTTACAATTTGTTTCCCTGTTTCCAAATGCATATTTTGGGACCCTCCATACTAAAGCTCAGAAAACAAGGAATTGTTTTTCAGAGTGTTACACAAAAATCACTACAGTAACTATTATGTATTTTAAGACTCCTCCATAGTTTTTTGAAGAGAAAATTAGCTCTGTGCTCTTGCACAACCTGACTGTAATGATGATGCAGTGTGTATAAACGATGAAAGAAAATGATTTGGCAAGGAACTAAAAAAATATAAAGATAAAGAGTACATTACAATTTCCTTTCTAATCTTGAGAAGATATATAAACTTAGCAATATTAAGATGATTGCTTTGGGTTACTAGTATTTGAATATCATTTGATCTCCATTCATAATATCTGCATATTTTTGTATGACAAGCTTTGATAGCAAAGTCAGTGATAATGAGAGTTTGATGCTTTACTTATGGACACTTTTGCTCATAGCTCAGTGATACTGCTGTGAGATATCTTGTGATAATTTGTCTGAGAAGGAATTACCCTGTAACATTTAATCATTACTGCTTTGGTGTGTGGTTTGGTTAGCATGCTTAAAATACCTGATTCAAATTATTTAGCCTTGATACAGAATTAGCTCATCCTTTAAGACATACTGATTTTTGCCACAGCAAAAAGAGCTTGCATTCCATAATGTAAATATGTAGTACGTGAAGATTTAAACCTCTTCACAGGTGTGCTCAAGTTCTCTAGAGATTCAGGACAAAGAACAATACATAAGACCAAAAAATACTAATTAGAATAAGCATTTTGCAAACCTGATGGAAGAAATGCAAAAACAAGACAACATATGGTACAAGGCCAGCTGCAGGAAATGCATTGTGTAAGTACTGTGGGCTGGAATTCCATGTGTAAAACACATGGTTTTAAAATCTGCTTTACAGCATCATTTAACAGCTAAGGTGATTACGGCAACCTTAAAATGGAAGGGTGGCAGACAACCTCCAACTAATGGAAGGCTAACATGAACACAGAAAACACAGTGTTTTGTTTTTTTTATTGTTATGGAAGAAGAGAAAGAATTAAGGAGTTATTTTCATGCAGTACAAAGAACCCATTTCAAGAAAGAAGTCAGGCAGCATTATGGTTTTCTAATTTTTTTTATTAGATGGAGAGCAAAGTCAGTTTGTTTAACTGCAGATAACCAGGGTTGAAAGGAGCACTCAGGAGAAAGAGAGTCATTTCAGAAATTAATTGTTTCAACTGTTATTGGCCACGGAGAATGGGTCTGGCCCCACAGTCTCTCACAACAGAGATCAAAAATCTAGAGTTTTCACTGTAAGTTTAGAAGTAAATGTTAAAAAGAATGTTTTAGAAGACATTCTTAAAACCAATAGCAAAAAAAAAAAAAATGCTGTCATCAAAAGGATTCTTAATATGTCACTTAAACATAATTCAGTAGATACAGAAGATAGCATGGTGCTAGTCTTTATAAAAATATGTAGAGAAATATCCTTGGAGCCATGTACCAAAACACCTAGCACCTGTACCCTGTATATATATATAACTGTAACAAAATAGTAGAACTCAACATTAACCATCATAAAATAATGGAACCAAATATTTACTATTTAACTTCATTTTGGTGGAGGAAGGATTTTTTTTTTGTAGGTAATACCTCATGAACCTACTAGAACTATTATGGAGCTCAAAAGTTATTCATACGTAGATTCAAATTATGAATCTCAATATGGAAAAAAGTCTTTAAGAAGTTCTTTTTTGATGAATTGTGCACTGAAGTTCTCACAGGACAAGAGTGCTTATGAGTGGAAGAGCAACTGAGATAAGAAACAAGTATTAACAACCAAGAGTCATCTTTCAGGTGGAGATTTCTAGCAAGAAGGAAGCTTCTCTAGCTGGCCAGCTTGCTGTTAAATGATCTGGTATAGGGATATATTGTGAGTTGGCAAAGTTTGCAGATTACACGTAATTATTAGTACAGACCATTCATAAGAAGATGGCATAAGGATTAAGAAAGATTTTTAATTGAAAAAAAAAGATGATAAAAAGGCAGATTAAATTCAAGGCTGGAAAGTCTGAAATAGTGCACATGGGAAAAAATAGCAATTACTCAAAGTTTGCAACAGCCTCTAAATTAACACTCTAGGAAGAGTTTTTTGAAAGCATTGTTTCACTATGGTTTACCTCCTGGTGATGATGTTAGAAATTATTGCTGTCTTCATGGTATACGAGAAAGCAGGGGATGGTGTCCAGGCTTGGTCAGTAGCTTAACTGTGAGTGTCCTCAAATATTAACAAATAAATAAAGAATAATGAGGGAAAAAAAAAAATAAGCTGCCCTCTGCTACTGAAAAGCCATGGATTATCAGTGCCTTGAATATTGCATGGAAGCCTGGTCACCCTTTGTCAGAGAAGCAGCAATAAAAGTAGAAGATAGATTGAGAATGTTGTCAAAGTTGAACAGATGTATAGATTTGCTTCTGTCTGAGAGATAAAGTGGGGAACTTAATCTCAGTAGTAACAGCTCTCACGTAACTGTGGAGGGTCTGGTAAAAGTGTCAAAATGTGGAAGTGGCACAGAAAAGGTGATTAAAGCATCACTTCCCACCATACAAGAAATAGATAGGATGAGGTAAAATGTTATGACTAAATGAAATGGAAACAACCTCTCCAAAAAGTATTTAATCAAATTAAGGTGTCCATTGTAATGGATTTGTTAAAAACATAAGTGAATTAAAAACGAACTTGGGCAGCTTCAGAGATCATAGTCCATCACTATGATGGACTTCCAGTTTGACAGGTCCCTAAATCACTAACTGAGAGGAGCTGAGAAGATGTATCAGTAGAAAGGTCACACACCCCTTGCCCTATTTATTGTGTTCCTAAGCCCTTACTGCTGGCTACTGTCACAGCCACTGTGATGAGGCAGATGAAGTGATGTCTTAAGGCCAAGTGAGTGAATGATTTTAAAATAAATGCCTGGTTGTGAAAAAAAAAAAATCAAAGATACCTTATTCTGCTGCTATTCTAGCAGTATGACTCCTTTTTTATCCAATGCAATCTTAATGTCAATTAATCATAAGGGTTTCTGAACAAATATTTGCATTTTAATAGGAATGACAGAAATTTTTATGTTGATCATGTTCTTGATTCTTCCTGTGCTCAGAGGAGCTGACTCACCAGCTGATGCTTAATATCCAGTTTGTGCTAATAAGTTCAAGATATAAGGGTGTAAAATTACTCATTGTCACTTCATTAATTTCCATACTAAATGTTCCTCATTTTACTGCTCTGAGTGAAAAATACAGAAAATTACAAATAAGAGAGAAGAAGTGGGAAACTTTTCTGTTACTCCATCTAAACCCACCTAGGCATAGGGACAAGAAAGTGCTGCTTTCATAGCAGATATTTCAATTGAAGGTATTAAGCCAATAGCAAAGATTTTGTTGGTACATTTTAAATATTTGTCTTTGAAATCACTGAAAGTGTTGGAGTTGGGAAGGAAGTGCAGCTTTCCATAACATAGTATTTTTTTTGCATTTGCCTGGTAAATCCAGTCCTAATAGATCTAAATGTCATGAAACCAAAAGCTGTGGTAATGCCCTGTCCCAGTGCCATGCTAGAAAATCAGTTGCTTAGTCACTGACCCTTGGAGAGGCAGTGCACAAGCTGTCTCCTGGGAAAGTCACAAACCTGGAAAAGCCTGTTGTTTCATAGCATACATGTTAATGAAAGAACCTCCCTTGTGTTTCCTTGTATACACACTCAGTGTTGTCTAGGATGGCATCTTGACATCAAAGCACCTAATGATGCTCTATCACATAAGGAACCAAGTAAAGCACCAAACATGTTCAGAATTAGCCATGCTTTGTCTCACTAGGGGGGAAAACTTTACTGGGTTTCTGATTGCTGTGTACTCCAACCATCAGTAGGATAAAGAGAGTTTCTCCTTGTAAAGTAGAGACCTTCAGATTTTGCACTGGGCTGAATAACTTTGTAAGGTTCACAGGCTGTGCAGAATTACACCCCAAGAGAATAAAGGAGCAATGTTACACATGTGCATACTCACTTATACACCCTCTTGGTCAAAAGGAAGGGTTCATGCCTGTAGAATGACAGGGCATCCTGATGGCTCCCATTCTGAAAAAATGACCAGGGAATTTCTGGTGCTGGGTCTATAAGGGAATAGCCCATTCTTAGGAAAGAGAAAAATCACAAGGAAATCTGAAAAATACAGTCTTTCTGAGAGAGGTGAGGTGGTGATTCCCAAGATGAAGACCCAGTGGTAGAGGGAGATATCTGTCTCTTGCATACGTACTTGAGCAGAGGTGAGTTTGCCCCTTTCAGATCCCCCCTCTTTCCATGTTTACATTTTTCTGCCTGTGATGGGTCACTGAATGCAGAGTGGCAGCTAAGGACAGTAATGGTGGCAGGACTTGTGGGCATTTTTTTCTTCTTTCTGGATCTTTGCCATAGTGTGCCATACCAAAGAAGAGAACAGAAACCACCTGATAGAAAAGTCATGCTAGGATTCCTACCAGCACCCCTGGAGGAGTGAGAAGGTGCAAAGAGAAGGTCACATACCTCCAGATCATTAGGAATTACACAGGTGTTCTTTGTATTTTATATTTTCTTATATAACCATTTGTATGATTTCTATACTGTAGCAACTACATTGGGTTGAGTAAGGACTATGATTTCATAATACTTCTAGGTTACAATAGTTTCCACCAACTACACTGAGAGCCACTACTGTTTTTAATTCTAGCATGTGCAACATACATATTGTAGAAGCAGCTAAAATTGGTATCTGCTTGCTGCGAGAAGCCTAGGCAAAGACTTTCAATACCAGAAAATGCTTCAGCTTTACTGTGACCTGAAGAAAGAATCTTATGTCTTGATCTCTAAACCACAGCTCCTGGCTCTCATGAGATGACTTTCATGTTAATTGTCTCCTGAAGGTTATTTCTCAGGCTCTTGGTACTTCTGTTGGCTGACTTGGCTTGTTACTCAAGCCTGGCATTGTCTTTTGGTTATTCCTGGTATTCATCTTCTTGCTGCTTATCTTGGCCTGCCTGTTTCTCATCCTCCCTCAATAGAGTTGGCATTACTACCTTCCCAGGCTCTTCTCTTAGAGAATCTGACAAATTTTTTCATCTCCCAAGGCATATCTATTAATTCCCCTAGCTGTTTCCTTATCTCTACTAAGTTTCTCACCTGCTCATTTCCCCAGAGCTGTTACAGTGCAGCTCTTACTTATTCTGTGACATTTCTTACCTCCCTCACTACACTTCTTTGTTTACTTTGTCATATGTTCCATCTGCCCATGGATTTAATCTCTCATGATCTACTTCTTTGCTCTCCCAGCTTATTTGGTTATAGTAGAGTTGCTGTGACAAACCCTGCTTTGCCAATTCAAGTCTGTCACAGCAACTAGTGTGGCAACAGGGATGGACTACACAGGTGCTTAAAGGGTCTGCCATGGTCAGACAATTTACAGTGCATCCAGTACCATGGATGGGCAGGTAGAACATCCCAGACTTGGGCTGTAAATATCAGTAGGACAGGAAATAGAAAATAGAACTTTGCTCTAGTTTTGCAAAGGGACTTTTTAGAAATGAAAAAATTATTCACAAAGGTAGATGACTGTATTTGCATCCCTGACAAAAGGAATCTCTGCCAAGGATTTCATGTCCCTCAGACAGCTGTCGTAAAATACACATCACCCTGTGCCCAGGCCTACCATTTCTTTTGTGATTTCACTGATGCTCCAGAGAGTGAGGTGACTACAGAGCTGGGTTCCTCCAAGTCCTGCAGGAACACATGCCCTCTGTGGCTTTTCCAGATCTGCTGGTGATGTTTCCTCTTTTGTCTTGAGAGCTGTTACCCTTTCACTGATTACACCAGCATCACTAGCACCAGGCCTAATTACTCCCAGTTTATGGGCTGTAAGTCTGAGCAGTACAAGAGCCTCCTCAGACTGGTGGGCCTCACTGCAAGTCAGCAACATGCAAGTGCAAAGAGCTTGACTTCAGTCTTTGCCTGGGGCCTATGTGACCTTTGCACCTTCTCTCTGTAGCACTGCGAGCTCATGTTGTTCAGAAGAGGTTGTGTACTGATTTATTCCTGCTTGCTGCACTAAGATCAAAAAACCTTCCCTTCCCTTCCCTTCCCTTCCCTTCCCTTCCCTTCCCTTCCCCATTGTAATTCTGTGAGCAGCAATTGTTTCTTATTACTCAATATTGCCTGTATTGAAGGTAAAAGGTACATGCCATGAAAAAAAGGTTGTTAGTTTTAACTAATTTCTTGTCAGACTAGACAGGGAAGAGAAAGGATTTTCTGCATCATATATTTTCAGTGTACCATGCACTGAGTTCTTCTCTTCAGGGTTTATCATGTTCAGATTACCAGCACTTGGAATGTACGTGGGTTGTAACTTTAATTTGCTTATTAATGAAAAAGCAGCATCACATCAATGGCATTTGTGCAGATGAATCCCTCTGCTATGATGAAAGAATTTATCTTCATTTTCTAAGAATGCAATTGTCCTGAGTCAAGTTCTACTAATCAGAAATTATAAACAGCCCAGCTCTGATGAGCAATATCAATTCAGGGGAATGCAGGTAATCAAAAGAATGTGGCTTTGCAAGCAAAACCCTTGAAAATACTCAAGGGTTTCTGTGCAGCATAATCCTGGTGTTCATAAAAATAAATAACTATAAATGAGAGCATTACATTTTTAACATGTAGGAGTCGCAAAGCACAGTGACTCAGAGGTATGATTAACAAATTTTATTATTGGAGACAGAAATAATGTGCAATTATGCAGCAATAAGAAACACATTTGAAATCAACCTTTTTTGGTGATCTCCTACACATTGTCATTTCTTGCTTTGAGCCATGTCAGAAACCTCTTGCTAAATAAACCTTTTCTGGAAGAGCAAGCTTTTTATCTGAACAGGAGATCACCTAAATTAGAGGCAGAGCAATAAATTTCCACTTGAGGGCTTTGCTCTACCTTTTCTCTGATAGTAAGAGACTAAGCAAAGTCGTCACTGTGAAAGAAGCAGAAATGAAACCAGATGGCTGGAGATGTCTCCCATACCTTGTGGTAATGTCAAGACTGCTTTTAAAGCTAAGTGTTGGCTGCAACTTGATGCTGTGTTTTGTAATTCTGTTCCTTAGGCAATGCTAGATAGACAAGAAAAGAAAGCATTAGGTCAGAGCAAAGTCACCCTGCATTCAAGTCTAGAAGGTTTTGGGAATTTTTGAAGGTCCCCTGAAACATTTTAAAAGTTTTTAGTGAACATCCAAGTTACAGAAACCATGAAGATATGGCGATGCACCTAGTTCCTTCATTTGAAAAGTAGGGACTTTTTATCCTTTAACAACATTTTCAGTTGGGATAAGATGGTGAAATTGTGAAAAAAAAAATCAGACCTGCAAATATATTGTTCAGAGTTTGCAAAGTTCTCAAAATTATGAGTAAAACTGAAAGAAAAGGCATTATCTGTCTTTTGTATCTAAAGTGCTTCTACCCATGTGACATATGCATCTTAGACAATCAAAAGCGATGGGTTAAAATCTTTAGTGATTTGTAATAAATCATTGTCTTAGGCCATTGTTGAACAATTCAGAAAAATAAATTTTTTTATGCCTTGTGGCCTAATCTTTCTCGCTCACAAACATAAATTAGTTGTCTTAATGGATAAATTAAGCAGACAAAAAGGGCAACATAATTCAGGATGACATGCAAAACAAATTCCTCAAATCTATCAATTTCACAGTCCTCAGCTTTGAAGAGGCTGTGGCTGAACCAGTGTCTTGCTCACCCTCCACCAGCCACACTTTGCCATGGGGTCTGCAGTGGGAGAACTGCTCTGTCCCCTCTGGACCTCTGATCACCAGCAGGACCCTGACTGTCCCCCTGTGCTGGGCACTGCTGAGGCCACACCTCGAGTGCTGTGTCCAGTTCTGGGCCCTCAGTGCAAGAAAGACACTGAGGGGCTGGAGTGAGTCCAGAGAAGGGCAATGTGAAGAATCTGGAGCATAAATCCTGTGAGGAGCAGCTGAAGGAGCTGGGGGTGTTTATCCTGGAGAAAAGGAAGCTTAGGGGAGACCTTATCACACTCCACAACTGCCTGAAAGGGGGCTGTGGCCAGGTGGGGGTCAGTTTCTTCTCTCAGGTAGTAAGTGACTGGACAAGAGGAAATGTCCTCAAGTTGTGCCAAGGGAGATTCAAATTGGGCATTAGGAAGGATTTCTTCATGGGAAGGGTTGTCAAGCATTGGGACAGACTGCCTGGTGAAGTGGTGGAGTCACCACACTTGGAGGTGTTCCGAAGGCTTGTGCACGTGGTGCTTGAGGAAATGGTTTCAAGATTAATATAGTGGTGCTATGTTAATGGTTGGCCTTGATGATCTTAAAGGTCTCTCCCAACCTTAAGAAGTCTACAATGTGCAGGCAGTCCTAACTGACCTTGCCTTCTTGGAGGTAGGGAATTTCTCAAACACACACCAAAAATATGCTTTAGATCCCAGAAACAAAATCCAATGTCACAACTTTAGGTTTAACAGAGGAATGATTTTGATTTGATTCCAAGGCAGCAGTGTTGCCAGTTTGGGGTTTTAATTTTAACTTATAACTGGAATGTCTAGACCAGATTTTTACACTTCCCCATGATCATAAAATTATCTCACCAAAATTCTGTACACAGGCTCTTTTTCATCTGCAAAGAGGAGTCCGGACTGCTGACTTCAGTTTGCAGCTTCTAAATCTCCACTTGCACTGAACTCCATGATTTTTTGCTGCTGAGCACTGCACTTGGCAGAAGTACATAGGGGAAATATATCCCTGAACCTATCTTTGAATTGAATGTCTTCCTGCAGTTTACAACGAGCCATTGGTTCTCAAATTCTGGCCCAAGCTGCCACAGTGCTTTGAGAAACAGTGTGAGTTTTGAGGCAGAGTCATTGCAGGGGAGATCCAACAGTGATCTAAATTCTGATGGGGAAGCAGTAAGGGGTACAGAAGGCTCACTTAAAGGTAGTGGTTGTGGATATGACAGAGTAAAACCAACGTGGTCTACAAAGGGAAAAAAAAAAGCTTTATACTTTGGGCAGCAGAAAGCCTCAGTCAACAAAATAACTACTTTCACCTTCTTGTAAATCTTGTCCTTTTTTTCGGAGTTAGTAATATTATTGCCACTTTTTTTTAATGACTAGTAGACCATCTCCTGGAGTCTTTGGAAGAGCTCTCTGAGCACCTGAAATATTTGGTGCATTTGTTCTCATGAAGAGCATGCTGTTAATTTGTTTTTCTGTTTTGAAGGGTTTTGAGATATCAGCCTGGTAAATTCTGCAATTCTCTTTTCAAGAAAAAAATTTTGAAAATTAATAATTCAACACACTGGAAATCAGGGCTGCCAAATCTGACATGAGCTGCAATTTATCTGCTTGAGAACAATTTACAGACTGTCTGCGGTGGTGTAGGACCAGTTTTGAGCTTAGAGATCTCCCTGGGAGTCCAGGCCAAGACACAGTTTATGCCCAATACAATAACTAGCCCTGACATGGGTTTGCCATACAGAGACATCAGTCTTGACACACAACTTGAGATGGGGAGGATGGGCTGCTGTAAATGGAGTTTTACAATGTAGTATGCTCTTGTGTAGGTGGTAAGGAATATATATGTTCAGTCCTAAAAATGCAGACTTTGAAAAGACAATGTAAATTCACAAAGTTAAGTGAGAGAGCAGTTGTGCTGAGGTACTGGAGTTGTGACATCTCCTTAGAGTTTTTCCTATGCTTGTTTGCTCATGATCCTCCTTTGTTTGTTAGGAGTGTGCATAGTGGAACTGTGAAAGGAGAGATGGGCAAGTGTTTGGTGAATGGATCTTTAACAGAGTACTCCCACAGTTATTGCCCAGCACCACACTTGTTCTGTATGTTCCCTGTGCCTGTTATAACTCCCTGGACACATAAGGCATTGTCTTGTCTGGCAAATGCATGAGTTCCCAGCACAGGGCAATAGGAATTTGGACAGTAGTAAAGCAGAATAAACCATTGCCTGAGAAGTGCAAAGGGATTGCTCCTGTTCAGAAAAATCCCAAGCACCCTGAGAAGTTTCTCCAGCAATATTCAAAGACTTGGTCTAAAAGCTTGTGTGTAATTATGTACACCAGCAGCGGCCACCTGGCCATTATTTATTTTTGTTTCACATGTGTGAGGAAAAGCTCAATACCTTCTGGATATTGTGGTTTACACCAGCATTATTCATGTCTTTTCCCAGGCCTCTATAAGCTGGGAAAATCACCTTGTGTTCAACCAATACTGGGTGTATCCCTCTTTGGCTATTGTCAAGGAGCCAGCATTTCATCTCTTGGCAGGCACATTGCAGTCACATAATGGAGGCAGGAACTCAGCTGAAATAAAGCAATGCTGAGAGCTTGTCAGAAATGTAAATGATATTGCACCTATTGTCAGCAACGTATCCTCCATTGTTCTCACAGTTGTTTCCCAGCTGAAAAAATGCTGGGAAGCCTGCATGATGAAAGCAGAGCCTGTTTACTGTAACATGCTCTGTCATGAACAGCTAACTGATCTCATGCTGCAAGCAGCATACTTCTGTGGAAGGGAAAACTGAGTAGTGAAACCCAGTGTTCACAGTGCTGCAAAGCTGCAGCCTCAGTTTCCTCTGGCTGTATCATAGGGAAGGCTGAAAATGAAGTTTACCTTAATTGGGGTGGGGGAGAATGTGGCTCCTGCTGACCTGTGCTGGGAGGATCTCACAAGGTTTGTTCCAGGAGAGGAAGGATTGCTCTGCGGGGGAAAAGAGAAAGAACAGGAATTTAGATGAAAGCCAAGCAAAAAAAAAAAAACAAACCTCTAGCCCCAAGATGTTCTCAAGGGATTTCTGTACACAGGTTGTTTAACTGTCCTTAAATAATGGAAACCTGAGAAATGCTAGTTTTTAGAAACTGAAAATAAACACACAGCATGTCAACAAAAGAGTTACAGGGAAAAACAATGTAAAATAATTTTCCAGTTCCTCTTCATCTTCATAATCACACAATATAAAAATAATGCCAGAGGTTTTTTTTTATTCTTTCCTCCCAAAGTTTCTTTGATTCCTTCTCTGTACTTGTGGCTATTTCAGCATATCTCAGAGAGATTCTAGCAATCTCATTAGGACAACAGCAGTGGCAAAGTCAGATGCAGCTGATGACACCATGTATTTACACCACAGAAAGACTGGTCATCACTTTTTAGAGGAGTTTCCCATGAGGTAATGGCATGAGTCAGCATGGAGGCTGTGCAGCACAGACACAACGAAACAGGTAATTTGAACAGAGATAAGTGTGATTTGTTTTGTGCCTGTTGCCTTTGACAAGTGCTCTGATCATACCAAGGCTTTATGTTTGTCCCCAGCAGTTGTGCTTGCAAGAATGGTAAAACCGTAGGGGTGCATTTTTGTATCTGCACATCCCTGGAAGAAACTTCAAGGAATAAGCTAAGAAAATGAGTTACTTGTTGGTACCTGCCAGACAGTGAGCTCACAAAGTCAGATTTGGTCTGTTGACAACCTTTTAGCAGCACTGGTAGAGGTGACATATCTGTTCCTGGTTTGGCGGAAGCTGGCCTGTATGTATGAAAATGAAGAATTCTTTTTTCTATATTAGAAATACATCCTTGATCTAATAATAAAAACATATAAATGTGCAAGTATACTCTGTGTATCAATTAGATATTCTTCCCTTTCCATTTAACTGCCTTTCACCTTGCTGGGTGTAAAGGGAAACACTCTCCTCTGAGACGCCTTCCATTTTGGTCTCCTTGGAGGCAGGGAAACAAAATGAAAGTCTTACATTCATATCAGCTTGTTATTAATCTTCTTGAACTCTCACCTTCCCCTTCCCATAGCACCACAATACAATAGAGCAACAATTTCTTTCTTGGTAGAACTTCTTTTGTTGTAAGCCTGAATAACAGAGACACCATACAGATGAGTATTTTATTCATTCACATAAACCTTGATATGAATTGCTCTGTGACATAATGACATTAATTTTTTTTTTTTTGGTGTAGAGCACATTTGTCTACTCATTTCTAAAACTCTGCTCTGTCACTTAGGCTCTAGAATTAGTCACCTGTCTGTATTTTGCATTTTAAACCTGTCATCAAAGAACAGCTTAGCAATACCTGTTGCAGATATCTGTCTACCTCCATCTCACCTGCCTTTAATCCACTGAGTGGGTGTCTGTCTTTGACTGTAAGAAAGTTCTGAGATGCATCACCTTTCATTTCCAAATACCTTGAAGGTAACTTCCAGTCATTTGACCATTTTACTTATCCTGTCCAAATTTAGGCCAAAATAAAAAGGATTTTCTGCAGTGTTTCTTGTGACAGTAGGATTTTGGGACATTTGTTGACCTGGTAATATTGCATAAGGAGTTTCATGAGTGGATTTTCTTTTAGTTTGTCTGGATGAAATTGCCAGATTGGAAAAATATAAACTCAAGAAAATATGAGAGTTTATTTCAATGTTTGAGATAAGAAAGAAATCTCTGGTCTCTTGAGGAAGGGTTAATAAGTCAAATTGTTTAAGACCTTGTTAAACCTGACTTTTTCCACATTAAAAGAAAAGAATCATTATTTTATTGGTTGTTGAACATTATTTTGTGATTAGAACTTTTGGTATATAATGGAAGAAAGGAAGGAAATGACCACATAGAAGCACAGTAATGTGTGAGTTCACAGTAGCACTAAACATTTTTGGTTAAATGCATCTAGGTTTGGATTCACATCCCCAAACACATAGTCCTCTTAATTCTGGTCAAAAGGATCCTGTTTATCTAAAGAGAAAGGAAATGAATACCATCAACTGAACATATAACGAGTTTTGTTATATGAACTAGTGCAGAAAAAGCTATTGAATTAATATAGGATGATTGTAAGTATTACACAAACAACAAACATCACTCTGTGTTCTCTCATCAAATTTAACCCTCCCCCATGATCATGGGTGCTGTGGAACTGTAGTTTAGGTGGTACTGAGACCTCTTGTTCAGCTCTCAGCTGCCTTTTTGCAGTGTTGTAGAGCTTGCATTATGCTACAGTCAGACCGAATGTGACAGAAGCACTGCACTGGATCAACTCCAACTGCCAACAGGTAGGTTCATCATTCAAATACTTAACTTTGATTTAAAAACAAACAGTTTACAAAGAGAAGGAGGGAAGAGTGCACTAATAATACACTAACTGTGAACATGCCAGTCTCCTGTTAAAGTCTGCGTGTTGGGATTTGTTCATGTCCAATTGCTGTGAGATGTTTTCTACAGACTAGCAGGTGAGGTGGTTTTTTTTCATGCTGTTGGGTCTGGATCCCACACAGGAGCATGATTATGTAAAAAAATCTGATTGGTAAAGCAGAAATCCTCTCAAACTTGAAAAATCAGGGACATGGGCATCTGATTGCATCTTGAGGCACAAGAGTCATCAGGGGGCTCTTTGAACCCAGACACAACATGGGATATGTAAGGAATTGCACAAACTCATGAATTTTGGACTTTTATACTTAATTGACACTGGAATAATTTACTAGCCAGAACCAAGGTTCACCTCCTCACTTTGTGGTGAGCAGACCTGTGCTGTGCATAGTAAGGGGAAACCTTTCCTCCCCTAATTGTAGCTGTGCCTCCTCTCTCTCAGCCTTACAGAATGCATCCCTTTGCTGCTTCCTTAGCCTTGCTGCTATCTAGAGGGAGCATGCCCTCTCCTTCCCTGTTCCACAAACAACTTACCCTTTTCCCCTCGCAGCAGGGCCAGGGCCTATGCTGCCATTATAAAGGAGAACTGACTAAGGATGGTGTGGCAAAGGGCATCTTGAACTGGGTCACCACCCATGTCAGTGTTTGGGGGTCAGGCAGTTGGAGGGGCAGCAGGCAGAGAAGCAGTGCCCTTGGCTGCAGCAGGGGGACTGGGACACATGCAGGGGGTCCCAGAGTCAGCTGTGCTGAGCAGATGGCAGTGTTTCTTTTCTGCAGAGGCACTGGACAGTGAGAACAGCCATGCATAAAATTTTGCAAAAATACCGAGCAGTACTCTTGCAAAAAAATTGAAGGCAAGGTGTTGTGGTATGCACTGGCCCTGCACAGCACTGTAAGATCTGCCTCACATTTTCCCTTGAAAGTAATCAATCTAAGGAATTCTGCAGTGGCACGTACCTTGTTATGAAAAGGACAGAGCAAACCTCGAGTGAATGTCATCCTCTGTTTCTATCCTTTGATACAAAAATATCCAAAGATGGTTCACAGACTGCTTTTCAAAAATTTAAATGAAACACCATAGTCAGGCCTCAGATTTTAATTTATTGCACTTATTTTGTTGCTTTCATTTTATTTGTTGCTTGTATATAAAGAAGGGAGAGAAAACAAAAACTGAATGTGATATTAGAATATATCTGTACACCTTTTCATTTTTTCCCCCACAGAAATCATGAAATGAATAAAATAAGGTCAAATTAGGTCAATAAAATTCAAATTTAACCCTAATTTTCACTAACAGCATAGACAGCTTTTCTTTTATGCCCATGGATTTTTTTCCTCAGAAAAATAAACATTCTTTAAATCATTGCAAGGCGTGGGTAAGGAGATTTCCTCTGGGATACTGCTAGAAACTATTCAAAAGTTCAAGGGAAGAAGTTTCTACAGGTTTCCTGGTGAGACAGTCCTGAAGCTCATTAGTGCTCATTGAGTCTTTCCTGCTCTTTAGGCCCACCCTTCCTTTATTTTCTTATAGTGAGCTATTAATTTGTAACAGTAGAATATAACAGGCACCAGTCATATTTGCAGCAGATGAAAACCCTATATAATATTGCAAACTCCTACTAATGTTTTCTGCTATAATGACCAATAATTCTTGCTGACTAAATTACATTTTCATCCTGTTCCATATGGCAGCACTTTCTTAGGGAAATTAAGTTGCTTTACGTGGCTTGAAATATGAGTAAAACCTAACAGAAACCTTTCCCTGAACCTTTTTTATCCGTCTCAGCCTACATGTGTTTGTAGTAATTCTGTATAAAGGTCACTTCCAATTTTCTTCACCCTGAAGGCTTCCCAGTAAAACCTCAGAAGATGTCCTGACAAGCTCTGCCTGACATCTTTGCCTCCAGTTTCACAGTGATGATGACACCACCATGCTTGCCTCCCTGGGAACCTGGCAACAGAACCTGACCTTGCACAAAGTGAGTCTTCACTCATTAAAACATACAGAGACATTGTACAAAGAAGCCTTTTGCACTTATCTCCAGGTATGGTTTTAAAGAACAAAAAAAGGGCGAGAAGACAGGAGAAGAAGTTTAACACATTGTTTTTTGTAATTATGATTTCCATAGGACATACAGCATAGCAAATCCCAAGTCTCTGAAGATCTTATGGACTGTTCAATCAGACATGCATGTGTGCCACCACCTGTTAACTGCACAGAAGCTGGAGACCCAATTAGCACAGGCATACAGAGTTGGTGAGCTGTAGTGCTGTGAAGTGCAGCCCCACAGTAACCTCAGTGACAGGGGTCACGAAATGCTGGCGCTGCTGTTGGGAATGAAAGTCATCTGACTTGAGTGGAAATGCACTGACCTGTTTCCCAAGCCAGTCTGGCCTGGAGCTGGGTTCCTCTGTGGAGTGCACAAACCAGTTTGTGCTGTGCAAACCGTCCCTGGGGAGCAGACAGGCCCTGGCCATGTTGACCCCTGTCCCTGAGCCTGTGTCCCTGCCACCACTCTTGCTCACCACCATCCAGCCTCTGGCACTGAGATACGTCTCCCAGCATTGTTTTGTCATATTCTCTTTAACTGTTTTTTTCAACAGAGCACCTCATTAAGTCAGATTAATGAAAGAAAATAGTCTGCCACTTGGCCAGTTTTTGCACACACTGAATGCTCTCTTGAACAGTTCCCATAATATTAATGTATAGTGTCTTTGTCCTGAGGGCATTTGCTGCTATCAGATGTTTCACCTTCTTCCTGCTGCATGAAGCTCAAAATTGCAACATATGCTGCAAAACACATACCTTTGTTTCTTAACTCCTGCACCCACATTTTCTCCTGATATTTATCAGCATAGCTAAAATCAGTCTAGGGCAGATATTCAGCTCTTCTGAAGATACTCTGCCACACACCTGGGTCTGCCTAGTTGATTGCTCCTGAAGTCTTGCAACAGGATAGATTTCCTTGCAACCCTTCCTTCATCTGTATAAGTATGCAAAGCAGTGCTTATGTCTTCAGAGTCAGGGATTTAGCAGCTGGGGCAAAATCTGCCCAACAACAAAGTGAAGTGGATTTTGTGCACAGAAAGTATCTGAGCAGTAGGCAGTGTGCACACCTGGTCTGGGACCAGAGGTGGGTGCCTTGCCCATGTAAGGGCCACTGTCACCAGTGGTTCAGAACTGCCCCATGTTACTGCCCAGCACAGTGGCCTGCTGCCTCCCACAGTGTCCAGGAAAACTGTATGGCACGTTAGGAACAGCAGACTTTACTGCCAGACCCATCTACCTGTGTGCAAACCCCTCGACCAGCAGAAGACTGGAGGAAGGAACACTGGGCCAGGGTGATTGTGAGCCTCAGGAGGCAGTCACGTATTCCACTGGTACACCAGGATCTGGCAGCATGAGTGATGGCCCAAAAAATCTTCTTAATTGGCTTTTCTTAAAACCAGTTCTCTGCAAAAGTTCCAGCACTGAGAAACGAAAAAACTGGTTGAGTTAGGGTCAATGGGTTGCTTCAAATATGTCCTATGACTGAAGGCAATCACATTTCAGCATTTCTATTTTTTAAACCTTGGATGAACACTGAATTTTCATGTTTTCTCATATTTTAACTTTGAAAACAAGAGATTACTAAAGATGTGGTTTCTTCTGCTCTGTAAGTGGTCACTAGCAATTTCAATTTAGAAGGGAAAAAAACCCTTTGAGAAAAACAATGATAAATAATTTTTGATGTCTTTTTTTCTGGGGGGGTATCTAAAGGCAAGTCCTAACTGTGGTTCTCTTAATATGTGCAAAAGTAATTGCTTCTTAATCCAGGTACTTGCAAATAGCAAATTATATTTTTGCTATTTTTTTTCCCTTTTGAAGGGTATTGACAGCTTTTGGTTGCTAAATATGGTGTATTTCAGTTCAACAGACTGAAAGTGGGACATTCTACTAATCTGTACTTGCAATAAAACAGAACAGTGCAAACCAGATTTTAGCAACTCCTGTAATAGCTCTAAGTATTGCATTTTGCAAAACAGTGATTTTGTTGGTACAGTAACACTTCATCATGTTTTGAATGAAGTCTGTAGGGTGATATGAGGACAGATAATATAACACTTTATTTCTGCATAGAGGGCCCACAGAACATCTGTACAACTGAACTTCTTCAAGACTCAAGGAAATTAAAACCAAATTTCTGTCCTAAAGGGAATCCTGGAGTAAAATACCATTTTGTGAGTTTTATTGTAAATGAGTACCTAAAGATGCTATTTTTTTTTTTACTGAGTCAATGTTTTTACAGCGATCTTTCATTTGAAGCAATGGGAATATTGGAAAAACACTGCTACAAAGTCTAGAAAGAATTATAATAACTTTTTCTAAACTGTGTCCACATCTTCTTCACAATAATTTTCAAGGAATGTGAGGACCCCTGAGTGCATTGTATAAGCCTTCATTGAAGCAGTAGGAAGTAATTCCAAGTCCAGGAGGGCCTAAGTCTAACTCATGACTGATTGCAGGCAGTTCCTGCCAGGGCAGATGCAGCTGAGCCTCCTCCTCCTTGGGGTGCAGCTGACTGGGGCAATGGGAGGCATCAGCAATGCTTGCTGAGCACATCTGGAGGTGACAGCCAGCTGGGAAAGGCTGGGGGAGACTGGAGAGCTGGGCTATGCTTGTTGTGCTTTCTGTATTTACTTAACAAATTAACATATCTCCTACCTGGTGTAATTTTTGCTTACCTCTCTGACTGGGAAATGTAACCTAAAAATATGATTTAAGAGACCAGTGGCCCTGTAGCAACAGTATATAACTCTGAGGTTCCAGTTACTGAGTGAAAAATTACATAATACAATTAGAAATATTTTAGCTCTGTTTTTGAATAACAAAGAGGAAAGTATATCCTCCTGGAAGATATTTAGTGAAAAATTGTTCATTGTGAATTACTTGCTTAATTTATGTAAGTTATTATGCCCATATAGAATTTGGGATCATAGGAAGCAAGGAAACCAATACCTTCATCAACAATCAATTTCTTATACTGGCAAAGGCCTGTGTGACTGAAAGGAATTTGGCACTAAGAGAACACTTTAAGAAAAATTGGCTTTATCAGAGTGAGAAACTCTCTCTTGTCCACCATTGTTGCACTATACAATTCCACTAATTCCTGTGACACAGCATGAATGAAATGCCCAGTACTGGGTTACTTTGACTTGCATAAGAGTAACACTAAGCACTAGAGAATGAAGAAGTCAAGAATAGAAGTATCTAAATTCCCAACCTCCATTCTTCTGTATGTAATTGAGTATAGGTGTTACAGGGAAATATTTCTTACCTTCCTCAGACTATTTTAATAAAACACTTTCATTACATTAATGCAACCATGGGCATGTATACTCTTTTTTATTATAAAACAGATTAATGTGGTTAAAAAAGTAATAATGTTCTAGAACAGTAATACTGGCCCAGAGTGAATATTTGGTTAACTAAATGGTTATTTGATTTTCAGTGTCAAGACTTTTGGAGTATGATACTGGATTCAATAGGAGATGAAACATGTTGTGATCCCTGTAGAAAGTATAGCACACTTCCATGCATCCCCTAGGGTGATGGGTTGTACTGATTTTGATTGAAGAGTTCTCTAGTCCTGCTGGATACTCTGAACACCACTCTTTGTGGGATTTAAATTTCTGCCCATGTTGGGATGAAGTATGCTGTGCCAGCAGTTTTATCTTCAGTGAGCAGTTATTTCCCAGGTGAATGAGTTTGGTATATAGTTGTATATTGCAGGGTAATTTTTCTTATCAATCAGCAAGCTTTGCTAAATAGCATGACTTTGCAAAAGGAAAGTCAAGCCCAGAGACCTGTGTGGCTTGGGGTTTCTTTTCCTCCTAGAGGTCTGTTCAGAATGTGGCAGCTGACTGACTTCCTGTGTTGCTGTGAGGGCTGCCTGGACCTGAAGGTAGAACATCCACCTGCACCTGCTGACAGAGCTATTCCCAAGCAGGTCAGCTATGCTTAGCCACACTCTGCTGGTGAGTTTGTCAATCATGATTATGCTTATGTATATATGTTACTTCTAAGCAATTTGGCCATTAAGAAAATTACAAGCAAGCTCACGATGATTTATATAGTTGCATAATATTTTTCATCTACATAATATAATTCACCTTTTTAAAAAATATAATTTTACCTTTTCCAATGGGGGACATTATGCTGTATCAGCTGAAGTTGGTAGTGTAGAGCTGCTGCTTACAATATTTAGAAGAAATCCAGAAATTCTTGGCTTTTTTTCAAAGAAATATTTCTTTGCCCACTTCTAGCCAAGAGTTAGATGACAATGGGTGTTTCTTCTTCCCAATCACACCTCTGCTCTGATTACCACAAAGGCTTCACCCTGCCCAGGAAGATGATTCTTCCTCTAAGTTCTTTTTATTTGCAGAGCAAATAGTTTACCAAAACGTTTCTGCTGTCTGCCCTCATGCGTGAGGAGGAAGTGCTTTTTCTTTTTTCCTGTTAAATGGATCTTATCTTGAATTTCAGAGATGAACATGTGTTTCTGCTGATTTTCCACTAGAGACCTCCATCAGCCCAAAGAACCAGTTGTTTTGTAGTTATGATTACTGGGCGTTGCTTGAGCAGCTGAGCAGACACGGCCTTGCCAGTTGGCCTCGGGGAAAAGGTGGAGTCCCAGGTCAAAGGAAAATGTTTCTGTGAACATTTTTTTTTTCTCGGAGAAATTGAGGTTTGTCCAAGCAGGTGTGTTGTGAGAATCTGAAGAGGAAGGAATTTTTATGCCTTGAAGCAATTGCACAGAGATGGCAGAAATGATATAACCTAAAGTATATCTATCATTTTCATAATGTGCTCTTGGAGAAATTGAAAGACATCTTCCTCCTGGAAAAAACTGCCTGTGTACATCCAGACATCTTACCCTGATGAGTTTAAGTGCAAGCATATTCAATTCCTGTAAACTGAAAAATCTGGAAATAAAATTCCCAGTTCAAAAGGTTCAGTAATAACAGAGGTAGGCTAGCTTCCAGCAGCCAGAGGTCAGAGCAGGAGAAGCCTGGACTCCTTGGATTGTTTTGCTGGCCTTCTTGTTTGGCTTCAGGGCTAAAGTCACTGCTTCCTCTGATGAATAAAACCAGCCAAACCTGCAAGAGCTGTTATGGCTTAGTAAGATTTCTAGTTCGGGTTTTTGCAAGTGATTTATCCCTTGAGTTTAAGCTCTTGGTTTCTTGGGTACACACTTGAACAGTTAGAATAGCCCTGTGCCTTTATTTTGGCGTGAATCTCATCCGCCCTATTATCAACACCAACACTTCCTGTGATTGAAATTTCTTTTGTGACATTCTCAACAACACTAGCACTACCTTTAAATGTGTGATAATGAAACAAAACAGCAGTTATCTTTTATGATCCTTAATTCTCTTGAGTGAAAGAAGCTAGGAAGCCAAAAGTACATAAAATATATTAAAATAACCCTATAAAGTTGTTAATGCTTCACTTCTAGAGTAGTTTAAGTCTCAGTTCCTGTCCTTGCAATTGTGATTTCTACTTGCTTGAAACCATTATATATTCATTGTCCTAGGAGGTTAAAATGTAGTTAAATCATCAAACTATGGCTGAACTCATTGCTTTTATTCTCTATATTTCTGGACAATATATACACCTCTTGCTCCAGGTAGACCTTATTGCAAAATGAATATTTGGGCTATTTTACATGTTTGGGCTGTTTTTTCTGTTTCATATAGCTTTTTCTGAAAATATGTAGCACTACTCTGGGAAACAAACCCCCAAAACACTTTTTGCTTATTTTTAACTACAGTGTTAACTACCTGCATTATGCTGAATAGAGGATAAGGGTAAGGAGAGTTTTGTATTTATATTTTATGCATGCAATTTTTCTAACTTCTGGTACTGTCTCCCTGCTGAGAGTAAAATACATGTTTCAGTGCAGAAAAGGCATGATTTCAGTGAGATGTTGGAACAGAGACTTCTTTGACTTAATAAGCTCATAATACTGTCTTCTATTAGGCAGCTGTCTATATCATCTATATTCTTTAAAAACATTTCATGGTTTATCAATCAATAATTACTAAGACAATTATTGTTGTCTTAATGTCCTAGGGAGCTTATTCAGTAAAGATCACTCTTAGAAAGAGGTGAATTAGAAAAATATTTTTTTTGCCTATGGCAACAAGCAAAATTATGACAGCATGTTTGAAAGCACAGAACTGATTTTCAGGGAAGACTCTTTCAAGCAATTTTAAACATCTGGAGGATGATGACATCCTTTAGCCAGATGTACTAGGCTTGTACCTAAGTGAAAAAGCAACTGGTAAAAACCCTGTAGAAATAAATTTCTGGTTTCACAGAAAGTTCTACAATATGATTTAGTCTCAGAAGTGTCAACAATCTAGACTGTGGGTGAGAGCAAATGTGAGAAATGAGATTGTTGTGGTTGAAGCCCAGGTTTTTTTGCCATGTTTTACTTGAAAGGAGGGTGGTCTCTTGACCTCTAAAATATTTTCTGAGGTAATGAATATACATGTTTCAGTACAATTTGTTAACTTTGGTTGCTCTCAAACTGGATTTCAAAAGAAGTCTTGCTTAAAAGATATATAGTTAGCCTGAGGAAATAATTTTCTCCTTTACAAGGACATTTTACCTTCTCTTGGCAGGAACTAAAACTTCTCTTGAGGCTGTTTTAAACTGGGTGTTTAAGCACAGGGAATCCAGATTCTGTGCTTTTCAATTAATAAGCTCCAATGCTGAGAACTGAGACACACGGTCAAGCACTGCCCTACTATCACTTCTCCTTGGGTCCTTGACTGCTATATAAAGGCCCTGATGCTCACCTTGTCTTTCAAGAGTGTCTGCAAGGGACAAAACAGGCATCAGTTTGCTTAACACTGATATTTGTGGGAGCTGGAGGTAATCACTGTGTGCCAAGAGAGCTTTATCACCTCTGCAAGGCTTGATTACGAAGGGTGCAACATTCCTCTGCTTTGGGAATGGGCGCTGGCTTTGGGAGAGACTCAGAACTCAGCAGACAAACAACAATGGTTTACAGTTGGTGTACACTTCAAATTGCAAATCAAATTATTCTGACAGTCTACATCTAGTCCTTGGGAGAGATGAATAGTAACCCTTGAATCATGGCAGAAATTCTGTAGAATGAAAATCTCAGAAAGAAGGTCTCATTAACAGTGAAACAGGAATGATGCCAAGAGCACGGCTGCCAAAAGCCCTTGAAAGTATCAGCTCTTACTAAAATGCTTCAGTAGGTACTTTGAGTAAATATGCATGAATATAATGTGTGTAGACCTGGCTAAGATATATTTCTTCTGAAACAGACACAGCTAGCAAGAAGGGGAAAGAGACTCTCATACACCTGAAGTTCTTCCTTCCCCTTCTTTTTATGCTATTTTTTGTGGAAGTCTCAGGAATTTCATAACTACTGTGGTGCAATTGCAGAAGGCAGGTGTTGGGTTTACTAGGTTAAGCAGCACACTTCATATTGCTTGAAAGTTTGCTCTCTTATGTGCTCATACTAGTGACAGAAAACATTTACTTCAAGTTATTTTGAAATCTGCAGCTGAGCTTGTGCTCTGTGATACAGCTTGTGATAATAATAGGAAAAGGGATGTTTACTGTAGACTATCAACCCCATTCATCTTGGCTCAGAAGCTGCACAGGGTGCCAGCACTGCCACCAGTTCACACAGCAGAGCGGGAAGCCCTGCCCACCCAGGCAGGTGGGCAGGCAGCCAGGAAGGTGGCCTTTGTCTTGGGGAGAGAGATTGAGCTGGAAAAATTGCTTCAGCAGCCTGCACGTAAAATAGACATTGTTTTTCTTAGAACTGGTGAATGCACTTGGGTAACCAGGTAATGTCAAAAGCATATGTAAGGCTTGAAGGAGCAGTGGGAGTGCTAGAAGAGGGTGTATTGTATGAGATCTAATCCTGCAATATGTGGCCATGTTTTCTGGCAGACCTACTCCTGGTGGACATGCAAGTAAAATAAAACCTGGGGCAGTGCAGTGGTTTTTGTTAGTATAAGCACAGTGTTAGGGCTCAAGGTTGAAATTATTTCATATAGAACTGGAGATTGCAGAATGTTATTAAGCACCTTCCTTTCTTCTGGCTGCCAATCTAAGCCAAGTATTAGGGTTCTCATATGAGCAGGTGAGCAGGTGAGCAGGTGAGGAGAGCAGTCCCACCACCTACCCCTTGGCTGTTCAGGTCCTGCTGGTGCCTAAAGGCTGCAGGCAATGAGCAATAAGAGCAAGCCTATGCTGGCCAGCTTGGGGAAAATGAATTAAGCATGTCACCTGAAGGTGATGCATTCTGGGAACTGCTTAATTGTACCTCTGGGGAAATTACTTTTCTAGCCTATACTGTTAGCAGGTGGTTTAACCACCTGTAGTTTCCCAGTCTTTTCAGACGAGGAAACAGTTAAATTATTGATTTGACCTCTCCAAAGACCTCATGTGGGGTAGACATTTTTGTTGTACTGCAATTATGCATTCCTTCCTCTCTTCTGCTCAATGTCATTAAGAGTAAAAAAACCCCACTCACTTTCTTTAGGTTGCTTTTTAATGCCTGCTGGTATTCTACTCTGTGAAAAGAATAATTTCAAAGTCCTTGAATCTTTAAAATCGGGTCTCTCTAACCCTCCCGATTGTAAACTCCTTAAACTTTTCTCTTCCCTATAGATACATTTTTTATTTACTTGAATATGACTTCTATTTTTCAGTCATTGCATGTTTATGGTAATGTTGTAACTTCATGACACATAAAAGCCATGTGGTGTCTATGTAACTCCAGAAATATTTTCTGAAAATCAGGTTCTTAGGCTACCCCAAACTGTCACAATATCCCACTCCTTCCAATAAACTTTACCTTTGTTCCAAACATGACACCTAAATTTCTTTGCAGTGCAAAAGCTTCTTCACTGAGCCATGAATTCTATTAAGTAATAAATATTTTCTAACATGAAAATTAGATCTCTTCTTTGCGCAGACCTTAATGGAAGACAATATAATATTTTAAATGAAAATGCAGATTACCGGAACAGGAAATATGCATTCTTTTATCACAGCTTAAGGCTATCTGGTTTATAGAATAAACAAAATAAAAATTATCACATTTCATTAATCTTTCTATATTTTTCAACATGCTTTTAAAGCATAAATTTTAGTAATATGGGATTATTTTAAGCTTTGAAGAAAGATACTTTATACAATAGTGTGGTCATGCATAACTTTCAAAAAATGATGTGGCTGCTGATTGAAGCTGTCAGATTTTTTCCTATCCAAGTGCTTGATTTTAAATTTGGGGTAATTTTTTAAAATGTGAATTCAAAAGGGTATGTTTCTATCCAGAAGCAAAATGTATTATTTACAGAAGAAATTGCATGGCTCTGGAAAGGTTAAATCCTTTAAGTGTTTCAGCAGCACAGGCAAGAAAAACTTTAAAAGACAGAGCAGTCATGTCTAAATAGTTTTTTCTCCAAGAGGTAATGTCCATCTCTATTTTTATCAGATTTCTGATGTGCTGTGAAATGTTTTTAAGCACTTTCTGTCACAATCTACCATCGTGACAAAATTTGGTTTCTGATACTTAGCTTTTTCCTGCACTGTGGCGTTTTTCCTTTCAGGCTAAAACTCAGAGAAATAATTTTGTAGAAATTTTATTACCAAAAAATACCACTTTCATATGCAGGAATTTCTGAAAGAAACACACTGCCTATTTATTCATTTGCGGCTGTGAGATATCCCAAAATTGTCACTCTGGACAATTGGGCAAGTTGGAAATCAGAAAGTAAATATATTTTGCTTAACTGCTCCATTTGAATACTTATTTTCATCAGAATAAATGAATAGGTTGAATGAAATGACGAATGTTACTTTCTAACTAATTTATTTAGCATTTTAAATTGTACAAGTTAAAAAAAATCTAGATCTACTCAGAAATATAGAGTTATTTCCCATATTTCTGTGAAACAAATATACAAAAAAAGGGTGATTTTTCTGCACTGTCTGAACTCAGTATTATGGTTTTTTTTCCCTCCATTTTCCCCTATATCAACCCCTGAAGATTTTCTGACAACTCAGATACTAATTTTTGATTAATTAAAAAAAATTCTGTTCTCATGAGGAAATTTGTTGAAGTTGTTCCAAAAAACACATCTGAAAGTAACCATTTTGTGCACAACAGCACACTTAGGGTCAGTGATATAATTACCAGTTATGTCTTAATTGAGGCTTGTATCTGAGTGGCAACTATAGACAATTTTATCTGAGGATAACCTGGTATGGATTTTGTGCATTTGTCTTACTCCAGCACTGCCTCTGTATGTCTGGAAATCTGTATCTGGAGATAACAGATAACTTCTTGGGATTAGCTCCTTGCTTTTCTCTGGAGTAAAGAGCCTATTTGTTTGTTTTGTAGCTAGCTGTCTGCAGGAACTTGGTGTGGGAAGGATTTTGGAAAACCTTTTGGAAAACAAAGTACATTATGAGATTAAGAATTCTTGGTTTTAATCCTTTTCTTTCATAAAAAGATCTGGCAAAATCCAGAGATGTGGAGTCCAAAAGATCACTTCTAGAAACCTTGAAACAACCATAGGAGATACTGATCAATTTTACTTTATTTCTGTCTCCATCATGTCTGACACTTGGGCTATTTATGGCTCAAGAAATTTCTTTAATAAGCGTTAAAGAATAAAAATCCAAGACTCATTGAGTTCAATGGGAGTTTGCTCATTCACTTCACTTAAGTATTTCCAGTGGTTTATAAATCTCCAGAGATGAATTCAGATAGAAAACCCTTGCCAGTCTAAGAGCAACATGTGAGTTCGGACATGAAAGTGTCTTTTTTCTTATTCCCATGCCTTCATGAAGTGGCTACACTGAGTATGCATAAGTGCTGGCTTTGGCACTGGGGACTCCTCCCATCCTCCTGACCCCTGTGCAAAGCAGAGCTTTCTGCCCCAAGTGCATGATGACACTTGTGTCTGAGGCTGCAGGTGTGTCAGCACACTCCCACCTGTGTGTATCCATCACAGCCAGAAAATAGGGGTGGCTCAGGACTGCATGACCCAGGCAACTGATATCCACATATATTGGAATATCCTTTTGCTTGTACAACATGTGAAAGATGAACATGAAGTAATTTTGGTATACTCAGATGGTGTACACATGTACTACAGGCATGTGCACAGCAGAGCAGTGCAGGAGAAAGAGCACAGTTTACAGAATACATCATTCTGCAAGTGTGGGTGACCAGTAATAGTTCTGTGTCATTGACATGAGGAGGCAGCCCTTCCAGAGCCGGGTGGGATGCCTGAATGGTGTCTGAGAGCCTCAGAATAAAAACAGGGGAAGTGACAGAACTCACAGAAGTGAGTTGCTTGTTTTGTTGCCAAATTGCTCAGCATTGGTCTCTAATGTGTTTTTGAGCCAGGAAGACCAGCTGTCAAGGTAATGATGGAGGAGGCATAAAACAAAATTGCCATCATTAGTAATTTGGGTGTCATGCTGCGCTGTACATAAGAGCTGGATTTTAAGCTTTGTTATTCTCAGAACATCCAGGATACCAAAGATATTGGTGGTGCACATGTGTTCAAAGGCCTCTTGGAAGAGCTTGCCAAAATGTTTTCATGAGTGATCAAAGAGGCAGAATGATGGATGTGGGGCAACACCCCACAGGG
This sequence comes from Alaudala cheleensis, assembly GCA_013398995.1. NCBI lineage: Eukaryota > Metazoa > Chordata > Aves > Passeriformes > Alaudidae > Alaudala > Alaudala cheleensis. The sequence continues at coordinate 163,421 of VWYE01023017.1, read as the reverse complement.
TCCTGTTGGAATAAGACCTTCCTTTGCCTGGACAAGACAAAACCTTATTCTCACCTGATAATTTGGCTGCCAAAATTTATACCTGTCCTTTGTCATTTAGAGACTGTCCTCCCTTTCTGCTGCTTCTGAAGCCAAGGCCAGCCAGGCAGACTCACTCACAGCAAGAGCAGTGGGGCTGATGATGGGTTATGTCCTGGAGATTAAAGGCTGAGGAGATGCTTCAGCAGTCTTGTGCAACAAGATCTTGACCATACTTGATTTTCACAAATGGATATCACTCCTAAATCTATTGGGCTGATATTTAATGGAGGGCTGGGAAATTACTGATCTGTATGTGTTCCCATTCATTATATATGTGGCAATTCCCATGATGTTTGCCTGCCAGTGCTCATGGTGAGCTCTGAATTGGGAGGAATTTTACAATGTGGTACCTCAGCTTGCTACAGAGCTTGGAATTGCCTGTACTAATTACTAATTACTAATTACTAATACTGCCTGACATATTTTGTTCTTCATGAATTGTACAGATTGTGCTGTATAAAGTTTTGATGTTTCTTCTGAACTGAGCATTGATTTATACTTCCTAGCTTGAGATGGTAGATGATTGATGATGATGGTTATAAACACTTCAATAAAATCTTTCTATATTTTGGCATTTCCCCTTCATTACAGCTGGGTTGGCTGTAATAAGAATTTTATCCAGCACAGAACACTATAAAATTGCAAATTTCTGCAAGGTAAAACTTAACATGCTCATGATCAGAGCTGCCAAGTGGTAACAATAAGTGGGGGTTTTGGTCACTTTTATAATTCAGAGCAGTGTGGGAACAACTATCAGCATGCACATGAAAACTAGCTGAGTTAGAAAAAGGGTATTTGGATGTTAGCTACAATTTGAAGGACAGGAGGAGGTATAAGATAGTAGCAGTGACAGAGACCTGCAGCTTGTGTTCTCCTTCCTGATTTTTTCCCTGCCTCTGCCTGTGCAGGCAGCAGCATATGACAGGGGAAGACTTTGCCTGGACCCTTCAAGCTCCAGAGCTGTTTGTGTCACTTCCATGTGTTTCTCTGTCTGCAGGTTATTCTCACTTTCAGTGCAAATGGAAAAGAAGGAAAGTGGAGATTGTGTACCTCTGACTAAATATTTAGAGAGAGAATTGTGAGATAAAAGCACAATCTTACCCTGAACACTGTGCAGTGCTGTGAGTGTAAAAGAAATCTGGAGCTGACCATGTGGAAAATATGGAATAAATATAGAACAGCTGCAAGGCAGGAAAGTGTACTGCCTTGAGAGGAGATACAGGACAGAAAGAAATGCATGTTTAATCTAAGTAGGAATTACTGATGACATTAGATGAATGTTGCATGCTCTTGATAATCATAAGGCTGTCATTTGGCTAATTCATGAATAGTTCTAAAAGGCACCCATAAGAAACTGAGTTGAAATATTTTAACATTAGAAAATTTTCATATATTTCTTGGCTTTTATTCTAACAAAGCTTTTTGGCAATTTCTATCTACCTGTGGAATATAATTTCCACATTGTCACATTCTTTACAATAAAAATGAGAATCTGTATTTTTTCCTGTCATTTTCACAAGAAAATAATTGTCTTAGTTTTATAGGAATATATTTGATGCAACAGACAAGTTTCTTTCCCTGCAAGGGAAATTTGAATCTTGGAAAAAAATACACACAGGTTTTATTTTGCTCCAATTATTTTTTTTCTCTCCATCGGCTTAAACATTTCTACAAAAAAAGTCTTATAGACCTTGTCACATCACACTGGCCTTTTCAGCATGCTTTCTGCTTCAGTGCCTGAATGGGCATACCTCATTGTTAAGAGAGTGCTTAAAGCCTCCTCCCTTGGTGTTTCTTATCTTGAATGTGGAAAGCATTGCTCTGGCAGAAAGCCACAGAGAGGTATTTTGGCACTGGGAAAAGAAGATGAAGATGAACTATTCCCTTCAGTCTCCTTCACCCGTGCAATCCCCATGCTTATTAATTATCAGAAGGACTCTCTGTAATACAAATCTACATGGGGGTCCACACATGCCTGTCCTTCCAGTGTTCATAAAGGCATTATAATGGAAATTAATATAAAAAATTAAACTCTTGATTTCATCAAACCATGGGGGACCACGGGTATTTTTTTTCTACCCAGAATTCTGGTGCAGTACTAGAAATATGAAATGTTCTATAGATTTCAGTAATTGTGGATGGGTACTATAAAAGGAAAAGTCTTGAGTCAATATTTAACCAACAATAGCTTTGAGAATCTGATTTCAGTGAGGCTGTATTTAGATGTTTCTTTACAATCACAAAGGAGGTTAGACATACCTAATCATGTGGGGAGGTATAAGTAGCATAAAGTGAATTTAAGCTGGTATGAAGACAGAAAATAGAATAAGAACAAAATGTCTATTGCAAGCAGGAGAAGAAAGAGGCCTGAATCTGAAGGCCTGAAAATCTAAGATGTCATAAGCTTCTTTAAGGGACTACTGGAAAACAAGCTTTTAGGAGAAATAGTACATGAAATGCCTGGCAATGCTGCAATGAAGGTAATCTCTTTTTTCCTTGGTTTAACACCCATGGGGGAGAGCACAGCAAAACTGGACCACTGTTCTTAAAGAAGCTTTTCTCCCTTCTGATCTTGAGTGGCAGAAAAAAAGGATGGTGCCAACAAGATGAGTCAGTGGGAGACCCTGCCTTTATCAGTAGCACCCAGTGCCCTTACCCATTTTGGTGCTTTCCAGCAGTGCCTGGTTTATGCAGATGTGTTCAGGTCTGTGGATTAGGTGCTGTGCAGCCTTGGTCCAGAAGAAGGGACCTGGAGTGAGCTGCTGCCTGAGGAATTGCAGAAAATCTTTCACAACTTTCCTTCCAGCTTTCAGTCTGCCAGATGATTAGATGTGATTTGGTGGCAGAAGAGTCAATGGGATATTTTAGGAAGAAAAGGAGCTTTCAGGTTCAGAGAACTCATCTGTCTGAACCCACAGCAGTTCTTACAGCAAGGAGTCTGCACACGGGATGTGTTTCTTGGGCAACAGCTTGTAACACAAAACAAGGTTATATAAAACTAAAATGAAAACCAGTCTACATAAGTATTTTTTTCATCTAGAGAAGGTCTTCAAAATAGTATAATTTTTAACAGTTTTCTTGCTGTTTCGTGGTGTAGTCTCCCCAGAGATTTTATCATGTGATATGTGCTCAGAGTGATTTTTACCATGCACAGCAATTGAGCACTTTCAAAAAGCCATCTAGGAAAGTATAAAATTCTGAAACACTCTCAATTTCAACTTACTAAGTGTAATTGCATAAACAGTGGAGAAACTAACTGAGCTAATTTAAGTACATTCAATGTACTCAATGTAATACTATGAATGCTGTGTCTTTGCTGATGGTAATAGGACTGATTATTTAGAAGGAAATTTCTAAATAGATTTCTACCTTCATCACTTTGGTACAGAAAGAGCTTGCCATATTCAGAGCAACAGTTTGTTGTGGAGCCCCTTGATGAACTCAGCAAGATCCATTAAGAGTATGTTCAAAGGAAACAGACTTTCGTAACCACATTCAGCCCTTATTTTTACTTTTGCAAGTCCTCTGAAGTTTTTATACAGTAAATTAGTATGAGACATAAATTAGACTTCAGGTTGATAAAGTAATGAGCAAACTTCAAAATTTGAGAAGTTCAGTTCAGGCAAGTGTTGAGAATCCAAAGGTTTGCTTAGATCTTCTCTGAGCTGGCCTGAAGTCGGATGGGAAATATCCAACAGCCTACTTCCTTTTCCTCCTGAGATTTTATACATACTCTCTTCTCAGCTGCTCAGGGAGCAGAAAGTACTGAAATACTCAGGAAAAAAAAAAAAGAACTTCAAAGTGCTGAATTTGAGTCTTTTAAATCTCAGAAATGCTTTCAAGTGGTTATTTGAATCTGTGTATCTGACTCTAAATACACTGGAAAGCTGTTTTTGTGTTATTTTTGGAAGATGTTGTCTTTTCAAGATGAAGACATCTAAGAGGAGAAATGATAACTATTATGGATGGTAAGTGGGGTTCGGTTTGCTAATATTTTCTGGCATTCTTTGCCTTTTGGTGGTATTACTGTAGCAGAGAGTAATGGCTCTGTACAGGCAGCTCAGTGCTATGCTGAGGCATCCACAGGCAAGGATCTCCAGCCCAGCCTAAATTATAATGTAGATGTAAGTGCTCACAACCTTGATCCCAGCTGCTCTCAAACTAACATTGGAATCCCCTTGACTGGTAGCAGATTTGCCTTGTTGTCTTATTGCTTTGTCCTTGCTCACAGCTCCTGGCTTACCTTCCCTGGACCAACAACCTGTTTGTGGGCCTTCGTGGGAGTACTGAGCTTCGCTGCTAACATTGCTGCTGTGCTTTCTCAAGTGGGGAAAACTAAGTTTGAGCACCGTCAAAGTCAACAAATACTGCTAAGATCTCTTTCAGCTTTTCATCCTGCTTTATCTTTTAGCTAATCAATCTCCCTCTCTCCCACCCTCCCTCCCTCTTAGCTCAGAATCTGATGACTTTGGTATGAAGTGATTCCCTATAAAGATAAAAGATGTTGGGAATCATCAATCAGCACAATATTTTTAAGGCTTTTTTTTTTTGTAGTTCAGCCTGGTTTGAGTCTTATAACTTCATTTCCTTGCACAGATGCAAGAAATACCTCTGTTAGGAGACTGGTTAAGTAGGCTCAGCTCTTCTGTCAATGCTATTTCCTCTTACACATTAACATTTGTGCTTGAGGAATTCAAATATTCACAAAGAGGATAATTATAAACATATAATGCATATAAACATTTTTATACAGACGTAGTAATTAAATTACAACTTATTTTCTACTGGACTCATTACTGCAAGATGATAAAGTCAGGACATAAGGAAGACCCTGATATTTTAAGACCTCATATTCAGTTTTAATGATGCCATGAATTTCAAAGAATATGGCAAACTGAAACTCATGTTTCAGTTCAAGAGATATGAAGATCCATAGCCTAGGAAAACCCAAGTTGCACTAACATTGCCAAACTCATAAGAACAAAAAAATCAATTTAATTAGCATTTTAGCATCAAACTATGGCTTCTTTGTGGATTGCTGTGCTAAAAGCACATTTTCAACCCCTATTAAAAATTGTTATTCAAGCACACTTGGATTTACTTCAGCTCATTCCTGCTGAAATGCTCCATCCTTTTCTCATTCAGTATTTCATAGATGATTAGAAACTCAGAGAAGAAAGAGCCCAAGAGTGCACCCTCTTCCTCTCACTGGATCCATTATCTCCCTAAGGGATGTCTTTCCAACTTGACCTTAAAGATGTTTCTTGGCTTCTCTAATCATTGTAGGCCTTACGAGTTGCATCCATGCTCAGGTGCTTGGCACTCCTGCTGTCAGGTGTCTTATTTGAAAGTCACTATTAGCTTTAGGCTCAATCCTTTCCACCCACTAATGAGCAGGTTGTAGATGGGAAGAACAACAGTGCTGGCAGTATCGGACAGATGCCATGATAAGGTCAGAGAGGAAAAGGGTCTGAAACATTTCTTATAGGATCATTTCTGGGTATTATTTTATATTTTTTAAAAATATATTATTTTATATTTTTGTGGGATTTTTTTCTATCAGTGAAATAGAGAGACTTCTTTCCTGAAATATTCAGCAAAATTTTACTCACTCTCTTGAATTTATGTCTGCAGAAGCTATCTGCATGACTGTTTTTTCCTTCTTTTATTAAATAATATGATTTTTCTTCCCTACTCTTAGTACAATCAATATTTTGTTAGAGTTATTTCAGAGCTATCATCTTGAGTGCAGGTGATGGGTCTTCTCTTCCCTTTATGTAACTTTTTATGTGTCTGTGTAACAAGTGTTCCAGTGACAAGAGTTTCCCTGCTGCTTTTTTCTATGATGTACATAGAACATTGTCACTGAGTATTTCTTTTTGCTTCTGTGAAGGAATGACACATTCTATACTAAATTCTGCATTCAGGGAAGTTAAAACAGAGGAATTCTTCCATTTGTAATATAATATAGCACACATTTATTAAGTTCTTTATTAAGATTGTGGAATCTTGTTTTTACAAGGAAGATAAATATACATAAAAATTAAATTGATTAGCCCAAAGTAGAAAACATAGCATCTGCTGTAACAGTAAATATATATACTTATTTTCCAATTCATGCTTCAAGAAAATCAGACTCCCAGCCTCCTCAGGCTCTCATGTTTACTTGTGACACTCTTGGTTGCATTGAGTTTTAATAGAGAGAGGATGCACTGACAAGCTTTTAGAGGTGGGGGACTTAAATGTATGTATGACCTAGTTTAATCATTAGGCTCTTATGTATTCTTGTAGTGTTCCTTTTCTTCAAAGTTATTGTTTCCAACTTTATTCAGCTGTGTTGTTTTCAAGAATTCACACTGATGAAAAGTGCCTGAGCAGGCAGATGAGTGACTGTGATCTTAAAAACTCAAGTCAGATCCACGTAATTTGAGATTTGGGCTCGTGCGATCTAAACTCTGTGGAGTCATGGAACATGACCCAGGTGACTCAAAGCTTTTTAGCTGATGGGATCCTTGCACAAAATTTTGAGGAAGACATTAGTGTGTACATATGCAGATAAAAGAGATTTAAAGAGAAAATGTAATACAAAGCAGAGTCATGATTGATTACCATTATAATCATTTATTGTCTATATAAATTGGCCATTAACAAGAAAATGTTAAAACATGAGAATATCCAGTTGTGATATTTTGTAACACTTGAAAAATGGAAAAAAAGGACTCACTCCTTTGTAAAATACCTTTACATGGCTATTTCTGTGAGCTGAGTAATAATCCCAGACATCCCTGCTGTGGGTTTCTGCTTGAGCACACAAACAATGTAGATTGTAACATTTTTAAGAACCAGTTTCAAACAGGAACTGTGGGAACAGGTTTCATTTGGAGTTTTCAGTGATCATCCACGAGCTTGCAATGGTGGGCATGGAGTGATGTGACTCAGAGTGAGAGAGGCAAAGACAGGAAAAAGCAACAAAGTCTTTGCCAGGCCACGGTGATTTCCCCTCAAGATGTAACCAGTAGTCTTATTTTGATATTGATTTACCTATACTGTTCTTGTTTTGGTCTCTTAAACATCTTTTGTGCTCACAATTCATGTCACTTAGGAGAGAAATATAAAGAAAATCCTTGAAAAAGTAAAATTCTAGTGGAGACAGACTTCCATCATGCCTAAGGCAAGAGTGTCTCACTTGACCTCTTGGTTCAATCAGAATTCTGGTCCTGCCTCCTTAAGTACCAATTCTGGTCTCATTCCTAAATGCCTGAACTCAGATGTACTCTGATGAAATCAATCGACACTTTTTAGTTGAAAATTGGTATAAATGCTCACATTTAATATCTGATATGTTTCATACTCCACTCATTTTGCATTTTCCCTTTGAGAAATAATGAATCCCTCTCCATTTTTTCATGTTAATGAATTTATTTTAATATTAAGAATAAGAAAAGTAATGAAGCTCTTCTATTTCCTGCAGAATAATTAAAGATTCATTGGGGAGAGGGAAGCATTGTGGAGCCCATTGACTAGGAGATTCATAAAGAAAATTAAACAACAGAGTTGAAACCTCAAGTCCAATTAATATTTACATATTTTATGTCAAAAGAGAACTATTCCCACTGGGGAAAGCCCAAATTCAAACTATTCAGTAGTTTCACAGAGCTGTTAAGTCCCTGCAGGTATCTAAGCCCCTTGGGCCTGAGGTCTCCTCCTCTCAGATGAGAAAATTCATTTCCAATTAAACAGTTTAGGTAAGAGGACTGTAGAAGATGCATCTGTCTGAGCTATTTTACCAGCCAAGCCCCACTGGCATCCTGACATGGGGGCTGTGTGCTTATACTCTCTGTGGATATATTTGAGCCCCCTCCCCAGGGATGTGTGCAGGCACCCTCTGCCCCTCACACCCTCTGGTTTTGGCCTGCACACAGTCACCAGTGCTGGTCAGCACCCTGGGCAAAGCTCCTGGACCTCTCCTTGGGTTGATCTGATGGCAGGATTGACCATGGTGAAGGCTGGAGCAGCTACTCTCTGTAGATATCCTTCAGCTGAATATCACACACAGCTCGACACAGAAAGCAGGAATTCCTGTTCTGCTGTATTCTTCCTCTCACTCAGAAACTTGCAGAAACACATAGGGAAGCAAAGGGGTGGTTTGAATATGATTTAAATAAACTCCTTTTTCTGTCCTTTTGCTTCCATTCATCTATTCTGAACCACAGAGAGAATCTTTGAATCGAATTATAAACACCTCTTTAAGATCCCTTCATTCCAGGTAGGAGGGTACCAGGATACCAAACTCCCCTTAGAGATAAGGTATGATCTTTGAAGTCTAACTGTTTTTAAATGCAGGATTGTAATGCTGCATGAAACGGAAAGGCTGCTTTGCAGATTATTCTAGTAACTTCACAGTAAATTTGTCTAACTTGTGAGTAGAAATAATTTTATTCTCTATCAGTTAGTGCTGAAAATCAAGGATATGAAATCCAAATAGAAGTCTTTTCTACCTTAGTAATAAAAGTCAGTACTTTGTAGTCAGTACTTGCATATACAATTATCTCTTATGCATGTAATATAATATGTGAAGCAGAGGATGATAGCTCACACTTCTGGAAGGATTTTAGCTTTTTTTTGAGAATATATTTCTTGTATTTGTAATGCAGAGAGATGAAATACAGGTAGAAAGTACATTGGCAGAGCTGCTGTTTTTACTTAGCCACTTCACTTTCATTGAACAAGATTTTTAGATTGCTGAGGGTGCATAGATGTATGTACAGGTCAGAAAGACAAACACATTTACAACAGGCATTTAAGTCTTACAAATGTTCCTCTGTCTAAGACACTAAGGACTTAGGTGACCCAAGAATTTAGCTTGAAATATGTTTTCAGCTCATGCACTTACATCTATGAAGAGTTTTAGAACTCTCAGTCAACTCAAAAGTTCCTATTGTCAACTCAGTGAATAGCTGCATGTGTAACTAACCCCTGCTGCATCATCTGGGATGCTTATATCTGATGTTGGTATCCCAGANACAAAAAAAACCCCAACACAACAAAAAAACCAAGCAACAACAAAAAAAAACACCAAACAAAAAACCCCCAAAAAACCACAAAAAAACCTCCCAAAAAACCACTTGTTTATTCAGGCTCAAAAAATGTTTTTATGACATGACTCACAAGCTGCGTCTTGATAATGGCAAAATATCTCATAATTTATCTACCCTGAAACATTTTCCATTTTCATTGCACATTTTCTCACGGATTAAAGCGCTTCTGTGATTAATAGCTGAGCCTTGCTCCCCATTATTTGAGATGTATTTTCTAAATTGCCAGAATCTAAGCCTAATTTGTAATTTAAAAGTAATCTTGGACTTCTGCTGCCTCAAATGAACATTTATTATGTTGGCAATGTCACTCTGGTGTACAGTGGGTACTGCTAGCAAGTCAACACTTACCAGCTGTTGCCATGCAACAGGATCTTAGATAATGGATATATTTCCTGCTCGCCAGGAGATGCCATTGTGTGGGAACTACCCACTGGGGGCTGGATTTTGATGCCAGTCATTCCAACTGTTTTTCACTCTGGTATTTGAGATGCCACTCATAGGCTGGGCCTGCTCTGTTCTATTTCTGGCTTTTCCATTGACTCAAGGACAAGGAAGTTGGTTAAATTTTTTTCTGTCCTTTGTTATCTTAGAATCATAGAATGGCTTGGCTTGATTGTCACTAACATTTTAGCAGATCTGGTATTTAAAACAAGTCAGCAACATTTTATTAAATATACATTTTGTCTGGAAATACAAAAAGGATTCAGAACTGTGAACTATTTTTTTTTGTTGTTTGCCACAGCTTCTCCTAGAAAAAGAAGCAACTTTTGTCTAAACTTTTTTTTAAAATAAAAAACATTCATCTTCCAAAACAGAATTATTAATCAGAGAGTAAGTCTTCTGGGTAGACTGCACCTTTGGGCTTCAATGCCCAGTTACTCCTAATGCTGCAGAAAAAAGAAACTGAGAAGCATAAATTTTCATGAAGGTTTAATGCTGCCCTTTGCAAAATCACTTGAGTGAGTGATGATCAGGAGTATTTGTCACTTCATGTCTGTATCAGTGTAATAGAAGTGGAAAGCCACCTGTGTATCAGAACAGAAAAGGGGACATACTGAAAATGTGAAGTTTCAGAGGGTTAAAGAGCTATTTTCTTTCACCTGTCTTAAATATTTATTTTGAGAGATAGTTTGTGAATGGTTTGCTGATTTGTTCAAAGTTCCAGGGGCCTGATTACCACATTCACTTTTACACTATTACAATATTATGGCTAGAATAAACTTCAGATTTTGGTGCTAAAATAATTATGATTTCAGAAAAGATAACAGCATCTTCTGTCATCTTCATCCTGCAGCAGGAACTGCTCCCCCAAACACAAATTGAGAAGTAGGACTATAGATTTAAAAGCTGATGCCTAGTGGGAAGCCAATTGCCTTGTCATGCCAATGAGAATTAGGTTCTTGGTTGTCAAAAATCTAGTTGGTTTCTTGTGTCACTTATGCCATCTATAATAGTTTACTGAATTTCTTAGTCAGTGAAGTAATCTGTTGAAAAGAAATCTACCTGAAGGACTCATATCCACAGTCTAACTTGCAAAAGGACTGAGAAAATGAATTTAAAAGTCATTAAGCACTTGTATTATCCCAAGATATTGGCTTTTTATAGGGAGCAATTTGGTGCTTCTGGAGCAGCTAGAAATTTTGCTGAAGCAAGAATAGGACCAGATGATGGAGATGAATCTTTGTGTTATTCTCAAAGATTAAGTGACAGATGTCTTGGGATTGACAGGGAGGGGCTGGATGGACTGCCAGGGTCTGAGGCTAAAGTGGGAGAGCCCCAGTCCTGTCAGACCACAGAAGCTGTCTGGCTGGGCATTCATGCTCCTCCCCATGCCACTGTCACCGCAGGGTGGGGTGCTGGCACAGGGATATTTTCCATCTGGGCATGAACAGATACAGCTCATGCTGAAAATAGAAGAGGGCAGAAATTTTTAACAGTGTTTGAGAGAGGACAAAATGCTTTTCTTGTAAAATTGAATATTTCTCCAGGGCAATATTCAAAGCAACTAATTCAATTTTCAATACTCCTGAGAAAGAATTTCTGGTATCCACTTTAGAAACATGTTTGCATTTTTTTTATCATCATACATGGTTTAATGATCTCTCCTTTTCTCTATTCCATAATGCAAACCTGTCTAAACTGTGTAGTTATACAGTGAATGAAGAAAACTAGAGGAAAATTGGAATTACTGGTACAAACAAATGATGTTGAATTAACTTGAACAGTTTATTAAGCTGAAAATCAAGAATGGCAAATTACATAATTGGATTAAAGGTGGCTGATGTTCCTATACTTTTAAAACCAAGTTTAGCAAAATTTTTTTTGTCACTTTTTTTTTTGTTTTAATGGTGAAAAGCCAAATGTTAAAGTGCTTTTATGGATAACAGTTTTAAGAAAGAATTGTTCTTTCCATGTTCTTTCCAATGGTTCTATATCTACCATAATTAATAAACCTGCTTTTTACTACACTGATGTAACAGATATTCCTTTGAGTATTTTACAGCCAAATTCAAGTGTCTTCAATTACAGACAACAGGAGACTATCTCCTCCCACCAGCTCTGGAGCTTGAGTGCAGAGGTGAGGTAATGAGTTAATTTGGGTGCAGTATGCTTTTGAATAACACTGGGAACAGTGTTTCTGTGGCATTTTGGCACAATTCACCTTTCAGTAGGAAGGCTGGGTGTTGATGGTGCTGATGGTGCCCAAGGATGCCATGGCTGGTTGGAGAGACAATCCCTTTCTCAGTGTCCATCCTGTGCTCAGCCCAAGACAGCATGCCCACCCCTGTGATTCTTTGGGGGTGCTGCTGCACAGCTGCCCTCTGCCTAACAGCAGTCTCTTGGCAGAGCTCATTGCTCCCAGCCTCGTGTTTGTGGTGAGGTCTTTGCTCCTTGGTGCTCAATGCCCTCTGTGTTTTCTGCTGCTCCACACGAGGCACAGCTGCTGGCAGCCCATGGTGAGAGCCCTGCACCACGGCTATTTAAACAAACACACCATGAGCATGGCNTAGTGGGTTTCCCAGGAGCGGAGACGATGGTGACAGTAAAAACTCCTCTCGCAGCCAGCCAAAAAGCCTCTGTCCTCTCTCCTCGGTGCCAAGGGGAAAAGTGACCATCCCCCAGCTCCCCGTCCCTTCGGTCCTTCCTTCCCCAGTTTCTTTTGTCTTTCATAAGTACCGATAATGGCTCCGCCATCAGTGTCTTAGCAACTTCAGGGAAAAAATTCCAAAAGGCAAAACAAACAAAAAGACAACAACCAAATCTAACCCTCAACACCTATCAAACTTACAGAGCAGGAGCAGAACTTCTCTGTGCCATTTTAGATAATTGCTGCAATTCAGCAGTTCAAAATAGCTTAACAAACATTCCTGCTGCTCTGTGAAAACCTTTAAAGTACATTTTCACATCCACACGTCCTGAGTGGGAAGAAAATTATTTAGTTCTGATTCAGTATAATTTACTCGTCACTATGCCATCTCACTCTTGGAAATAAAACTGGGGTTCAGAGTGGAACACAAGTAGGGGGTTGTTGCAAATGAAGCCATTCATTCATCAACAAAAAAGCAGAACATGAGATTATTTTGCTAGAATCTTGATCCACATCAAAAAGGATAGTGACAGAAAAAATAGTTCTCTATGCATCATGTATTTATCATTTACTTCCCCCCCCTTACAAATGAAACCCACCAAAGAAAAAAACAATATTACATGAAAGAGGACTAATTTCCATCTGACAAATGTTTTACCAAGTACACACTATTCAGATAGTTATGAGAACATACCATGCAGTAAAGAAAGAAAAAGTAGCTTGCCTTTCTAACAAGAAAACAAATTTTGCAGGAAACAATGGGCTTTTGTTTCAGCACACTCTCAGAAGTTCACACTAGCTTACTAAAGGTAAGCAGAGAAAATGACAGCTAGCAGCAGATAGGAGGCAAGCAACTGGCAGGAGGAGTTCTGTCTGCTTTCTGAGTGTAAGAGATTTGTGTTAGGTTAGTCCACCAAAGTCTTGTCTCAACATACAGTGGTTCAGAGTAACACTTCCCAGAAGGCGTTTGCTGTTTGCAATGCAGCAAAGACACTTCCAAATTATGTGACACTGGTCTGAGTCAGCCTTCCCTTGTGCATGCTGGTGCACAGATTAGAATTTTGCACATTAATTTATACCTGCTACGAGTCTGACTGTCAGGTTCAGATTCTATCATTGTTACTGTTTGATGTGTTTTTTTTTCCAGGTCAAGGTACCTGAAGTGAGAGACCTGTGTCAAGCCCACCAAACTGGACTCCTTAGCTTATTGCAGATAGGAACAGTACTGGAAGTGGTGTGTAGAAAGACTCTCCTAGCACTATCTTACTCATAGCATCTCTCTCAAGAAACTGTTCCCAGCAGTATGTTTTGGATTCATGCTGAAACGCACTGGTGTGAAAGACTGAGGACCAGAAACTGAGAGAGAGCTAATATGTCTGTCTTGCTGAAAGTCGTGTCTGTCGGTTCACACTTAGAAAACTCATGTTTTGGGTTCTGTCATTGACCTTTCTTTTTTTTTCACCTTTTATGACACAAAGTCTTCTGTTTCCTTGGGTGACTCTCTCTCAAAAACACCAGATCTCAGTTCTAAATTAAAAGGCTGCAGTCATCTCTGTGAGCATCTCTCAATTCTCTGATGGTCAGAGTTCAAGGCCTGATGTCACAACCTATCTAGAAAAGTGGTATCTCTATGGCATCAAAACATCGACACTGGTAACTGCAGCAGTGGTGTATGACAGGGAAATAACCCTAATGTCAGGAGTTCCCTGCAGAATAGTTTGTGAGCAACACTTTCAACTCACTATTTTGGAGACCACAAGACCACCCTATACTTGAAGCAGGCTTTTGTGCTGTAGCACTCCAACAGACCCTCCTAAGCAGGAGCAGGTGATGGGTATGACAGGATCTCAACCAAGAATCACAGTGGAGTCTTTCAGGAAATTGGTAAAGATGTTCCTGCTTAAACCAAATGAGAATCCTGTGATTGTGAAGTGGTGTAGGCAGTGCAGAGAGTGTAAGGATATGTGAACTTGATTGGAAAGTGGGTAAGTATGGACACTGTGTGCACTCAGGTGCAAGAAGGGCAGTATCTACACAGGCAGAGTGCGTAGTGGCAATGCATTAAAAAAGGGCAATTTGATGATAATTTGGGACAAGGTTTTTAACCTCCTCCCCAACTTCTATTACTGTAAGGAAAACAGAACACATAGATTTAATTTGCTTTTTCTTTAAAATTCCTAGAAGAATGGTGGTTACTTAACCAAAAAAAGTAGTACCAATGTTTTCTTTGATGTATACTTGCAACAAGAGGAGACATTTTGTTCCCTAGATGGACATTGCCAACTTCAGCTTCAGGTACTACACCAGAAACCTGTGGGTAATTAATTTCTGAGAACAAAACAGTTTGTCTGCTAATAAGATTTAGCCAAATTCACTGGAGAAATAAGGAAGTGTGTTACCTCTACTCTCTCCTGCAGTGCTGCTGTTATATCTGTATTTGTTTCAGTCACTGCTTCAGCTAGATTACGTGCATGAAATGAGCTCTCATTTTTCTCAGTACACTGGAGCTGAACATCTCCATAGCAGTTTCCACTCTGTTTTATATTAGTATTGTAAAATTTCATCTTTATTTGTTTATAGTTACATATAATACAATGGTTTTCAATGAAACTGTAAGAGGGAATCTAGCAAAAATCATTTACATTTGCTTCTTTCTTCAAAAATAAAATGGCAGAAGCAGTAGAAAAGGAATGTTAAAAGCTCAGTATCACTTCTAAAATTGCTTGTATTTTTCCAAAAGCATATTTATTTTCCACAATTTATGTAGATCACATGAACTCCACATGACCCTTCAGCACCCTGAAAATGCAGTATACTGTGGAAAAATACTAACTCTGTCTCATTGGCACAGGTTGCTAGATGCCCATTAGTTTTCAGTATGAAATTTTGTTAATGATGCCAAAACTGTTTTATATTTTAAATTGCATTTATTTATATTTAAATTTTAAAAGAAATCCTTTATTTTTTGACAAAGTGCAGCAATGGAAGCTGGAAATAATGGTTAGCAGCTCTGGAAAACGACTTGTCAAAATGTCCTTGATATAAGTCTTAGGAGTCCTAAACTTATGAATACAAAGATATTTTTAAGAATGTAGAGCTCATACATATAAATGTGAAGTACAAATGGTTTTCTTTTAGATATTCATTGGGTATTTATTCAGGCTTGAAAAAGGTGTCTGTCCCTCAGTTTTCTAGCCCTAGGGTTAGACTGGCTCTTGAGAGACACGTGTACACAAACCACAAGTACAAGACAAGGACACATTAATGCCTTAAAGAATACAGTGTTGTCAGCAAATATTTACTAATTTCAGCTGCTGGATCTGTTACATAAATGAGACAATATTCTCTTCAGAAAGATGCACTATTAAAAATACACATCCTACATGCAAACAGAAAGATACATATGAAACGCTGGATGTGAAAGTGTAAGAGAAATATAAAATAACTAAAAAAAGCTTAACATATGCTAGCTTGTTGAATAGTTCTACTATTAATGCAATGACAGCTTTTGCAGTTTAGAAAATATGTCAGTCCTTTGGCAAGAGCCTCTCTTTGTGCATCCTATCAATTACTGACCAAATCTGCAGTCTTCTGAAACATCCTTAAAATGATGGTGATTTTTGGGCTGATTTCTTACTCTGGGAAAAGATACTGAGGGCTCAGATGTTGACACTGACAATAAGTTTTGCATTGGCTTTGAGAGGAAAAAACCCCACACAGAGGATTAACAATTTTGCAGAAAGTTCAGGTAAGTAGTTTTTGCACAGTAACACAAAGGCATGTGGATAAAGGAGAAGTATCATGCATAATAGCCTTTGTATTTAAATGGAGATGTGAATGTGCCTGATAATGCACAAAACGATCAAAACTTTTTCTTTCTCTTTTTACAGTGGAGTGGTTATGACACATTTTAAAAGTTTCTGTAAATTAAAAATAAAAACCCAACTTTTTGTGAGAGAGACCCGCTCAGAACATTTCCAGAGAAATGCATTACTCTTGAAAGCCCTAGTAAGTGCAAGCTTAAATACTTTCCTGAAGCAGATTATGGTGTAGTTTTGGGTGGAGAGGAAAGAAGGTCTGCCTCTTATCCCCATGCTACAAGAGCAGAACTGCAACAATGAAGTCTGATAGAGCCTCTGGCTTGTCTGACAGAAATATGATCAGTCAGTGGAAGGTCTTGTGTCTGCAACAGCAGTTCAAAAAACACCATCTCATGACAATGCTGAGAGATGCATCTGAAATGAATGGATCTTAGCTGCTGACCAGGAACAGGCTTCTCCAATTGACCCCTAAGATTAAACAGAGACAACATGCTTCCAAAAGACCTCTTAGTGATCATAGAGCTCAAACTACCAGTTAGATTCAGAACTTGATATGTGGTGACACAAAATTTCACCATAAAGGAACCATTTAGTGTGGGAATGTACTAATAATGCCTGTTCATGCAAGAAGTGATCTTCCTCTCTGGAATGTTACATATTTTTAATATTGAGCTATTCTTGTGGTTTTTTGATGGACACACTTTTAAGCCAGATCCAAAACAAGATTCTGTTAAAAGCTTTTGTCAAAATCTTGTTCATTTGCCTTTCACTAAGGAATCTATTTATTTTAAAAAATATAGTGAAAAATATAGTGAATCATTACCTAGCAGTTTTTAGTAAGAACTAGTATACAAAGATATACAGGATATACAAATCCTGATGTTGTAAAGACTCCTTTCCCCTTTCTTTGTTTTTATTACTCCAGCATTTTTTAAAAACCACTCTGAATTTATTGTGTAACCAGATATTGTGGCAATAAAGCTTTGATTTGCCCTGTCTCATTTGAAATTGTAATTTTGTTAGTTTCTAAAATGGTAAGGAAGTATTTAAATAGAGGTGGTACTGAGATGGATTAATGAGATCTAGAGCTGAAATCTTAGCATACTGATATAAGGAGCATCATGACATCTTGGCATTTGGTGAGGAAATTAAAAAAAAAATCTCTCACTTGCTGATAAGAAATGAAAATGTTATGTCTCCTCTCATGCATTCAACTGCAATAACAAGTGAAAAGGTGTTAATAAGGAAGAGTATTGAGCAGGGTGACTCTTCTAGCTGAGAAAAACAGGATGTATTTATGCATCATTTTGAAATGGAATTCTAGAGAAAGAGTAGGTAGCAAAAGGACCATATGTTCTAAAAAAAAAAAAAGAACTGTGAGATCTCACATGGCATAATGACAAGTGTGGGAAGGCATATTTATTAGTAAAAAAAAAAAAAAAAGAAGAAGAGTAAATATTCATAGAGTGAATTGGAACTGTTTGAAAGGTTGTAACACTCCCTGGGCTATTTGTCTTGGTTTCTCTCTGCAGCCACTTGCTTTTGAAACACAAACTTTCATCTTATTTGACTTTCAGACTGTCTTGGACCCAAGTCCATGTGAGAGCCCCTGTTAGGTCACTCAAAACATAGGCAAACCTGATGGAAGAGAAATGGTTTTGGTTGGCAGTACTTCTTCAGAGTAAGTAATTTGAGTGATTCATTCCTAAGCATTATCATTTTTATTCTTGGTGCAGGAGGGGAGGATTGGCATGACAGCGTGCTGTGAATGCAGAGTGATGAATGTAACTTCAGACTGTGTCATAATGAGCATTCCCATCAGAGAGAGAATAAAAACAACTTTTTTGCATGAATTGTGGAAATAAAAGTCTCAGGTTTTTTAGTGATGCAAATGGTTACAAACTGTAATATTAAGCAGCTCTATTAACCTGTGTGAAATGACTTTGCTATCCTATTCTCATCCATTGTGAAGGTTTTGTACTTCTTTGAAAATCTTGGCAATAAATGAAATCAAAAATTGTAGCAGGCAATGGGCAATGCAGAGGGTTGGTTTGACTGTAAAGTATTGCTAGGCTCATCTAGCAGTTACTTCTGTTCTCCTGTCCTTGAACATTAATTTAGATTAATTCCTCCAGTTTCTTTTCTTCTCCCTATTGATCACCAACGTTAAACTTCCAGGAGGGCAAAGTTTGATGCCTAGCTCAAACTTTTTCTGTAAGGCAAATACAGAAAAAACTATGCAGTCCCCAGGATTTCAGTGCTTATTTGCTGACAAAACAACAGAACCTAAACCAAGCTAGTTAGCCAGCTAATTTGATTCATGAGAGGATTCAAATCTATTTATATAGAATTACATTTATGACAACAACTTATTTTGGAGACAGAGAAGTTCATGGAAGCACATGTCTTTAGTGCAGTAAAGTCCCTATCTTTAACTATCCTTTCTGAATCCAAAGCAAACAAAATATTGTATATCCCCTCCAAACTAGATTTTCCAAAATAGGCAGCCTGTTTGTTTACCCAAAATGCAGGCTGGAAGTCTTTTAACGCACATTAATGAGAAGGCAGAAGTAATTCTTAATGGGGATCCTGACCTAATTAAGAAAATACAAAAAAAATCCCTTGGGTACCTAGATTGTATGTAGGTTAGACATTCATTCTCAGTCCCTCGTGTCTCTCTCTGCTGACAAGAATACGAAATTATACATGAATTTGCACTTGGAAACTGAGCTCACAGAAGAGACAACTGCTTTGACTCCTGTACAGGTGAGGAGTCCTCACTGAGCTGCTGACAATTCATGATCAAGCACCATGAAACATCTGTCTCTTCCGTAGGAATACTGCTTCTGCCAGCTGTTAACCTAGCTTTTGATTAGTCTGTTGAACTGAAAAGACTGAAAATGCAGCAGGAGATGAAATTGGCATCTGTGAGACAACAGAATAATAATTTCTGTTCTAGTTATACGTAATGACTCAGGCTGAAGTTCAGCTTTCCTTGTAAATCTTATTTCTGAATATATTCCTAATAATGTTTGTTTCCTGCTGTTCCTCTGTTTCAGAAAATCTTTCTTGTGAAACAGAAAATATTTGTGAAGATATTCTTCGTGTTCAGCCTTAAAGGTGGGAGCAAAGAAAGTTTCATGGTTCAAACCACTTGCCTTATTGTCTTTCAACAAACTGGAACTTCATCCAAATAATCAGATTTTTTCTTCATTAATTTCTGAATATTCATTGATTATGGATGTAGTTCTGAAGCTATGAAAAGTAGAAAGACTTCCTACTGTCTCCAGAGAGTTTTTATTTTGGTTTCCCACAGGCCAGTCACTGGCATTTACAGCCAGAACAATGGGAACATATTTGAATGTGGTCAAGTAACATTGGACAATACTACCAGTCAGTTCTTACAGCTTCTCAGCAAAACATGTTTATAGAGATGTTTCAATAAAATGAGGTGCTATCAGTAAAAAGTCATTGCAACAAACTCTGGATAACTTAACATTTTTCAGTTGCTCTTTTTCTGGACACCTGGGGTTTTACAGCTCGTTTTCAATTTGAATTGTGGACTGAGGAGCTTTAATATTTCAGTGGTGTTACCAGCTCTTTAATGGAGGTTCTGTGAGGGTATGTTATGTTGACAGCCTGGGGATCAAAAGTCAGTTGTGTTTAATGTGCTCCTTGCACTAAATGTTCTTCTTGTAATACCAGTACATTTTCTACCCTGTGACATCTCCTCCAGCATCAGTACCCACCAAAATACTGAAACAAAAAAGGAAAAGAGCCACAAACAACTTCCTGATGAACAGGTAGCAAAGATATAATGACAGAATTCAATTCAAAGACAACTTCATATAATAATTCTGTGCTTAACTTCACCCTCTAATGTATGGTCAGGCTTTCCTAAAGTGTTAACAGATGATAATGAGATGATAATTTCGTAGGTGAATTATTAATTATGATGCATTTATAACAATCAATCAGAATTGTTTATAATGGAGAACTAGGCTCCATGATTTCACATATAACTTTTAGTGAAGTGTATTTCTTTTGAAATGTCAATGCTTTTTTAAGTGAAAAAAGGAGAATGTCTCCACAATGAAATTATATAGCTGGATATGCTTCAGTGGTGACTCACCAGAGCTACTGTTCAGTTGCATTATATTCTCCTTCTCTCATGGGCTCTGGATTCCCCAGTGGGGCTTCAGTTTCCAAAGCTGAAGGATTTCTACATATTGCTCACAGGAAAGCTTGTGAGTTGCTATAGGATATGGAGTATGAGTTGGAATATGAAGCTTCTGTAATATAACTCATATGAAGCACCCAAGAATTTTTCCAAAAAAAAATGTGTATTTTATCTAGAGTGTTTCAGATTTTGAATCATAGCCTAAAAGTTTAGGATGTCAAGACAAAAAAAAATACTGGTCACTCAAATGCAATCACTTCTTTTCTTTTTATATCACAGCAGCTTGCTGTGAATCCAGGTAGCTCTTGCAAAAGGCTACTTACCATGATTGGTGTGTCGACTTTTTTTTTTACTACCCTGCTCTTCAGCATTAAATAGGACATGGGGTTGATCTCATTATATGCCCACACAGCATGTACAACTTTTACTTTCTGTTCTGACTCCCTGTGAAATTTTGAGTGTTACAGAGGATACAAAGTTCATGTTTGAAAGAATGGAGACTTTATCTGATATGGAGTAACTTGTTTAGCACCTTTTGTTTGCTCATTAATGAGAATGTTTAAAGCAAGAAATATCAGGAAAACAATGTTTATGATTGAGGCCACTTACTCAAAATAGAGCCTCTGGATAACTGCTGATGCTAAAGATGAGATTCTTCCGACCCGTTTTATAAGTTTACTTTGATGGGATGAATTGTGCCCTGCAAATGTTTCTTTTTTTTAAATGGGTGAAAAAAGTACAACTATTTCAGATGTAAGCCTCTGTATTTTATCATCTGAACCCTATTGTTATGTTGGAGGCCTAGAGATTTTATTTAACAAGGAATGGAAGAGAATAAGCACTCAGGATCTTTCACTTGCCCTCCTCCTCTCTGTAGAGATAAAATCAGTAGCATTTATTATAAAAGAAACCAAGGTAAATCACACTGGCCAGCTTGTGAAAACAGCTACCACTAATGAGGATTTCAAATAACAATGGGGATGTTTCTCTCAGCAATTCTTACAATCTGCCCTGAAATTCAAAGGGAATATTGGGGGGAAAAATAAGAGAAAAAACATGGATCTGGAAGGGTGAAAGTAAAAAGAAAGTGACAAAAAATGGGAGAATAGTGAAAAACGTCTGAGCAAATGGTAAGATTTAATGTTGTTCATGCTTAAGACTCTCAATAGGTCTTAAAGGAAAGTAAAACAGGGGAGGTTGATTGAAAGTTCATGATTACAACATAATTCAAATTATGATAATTGTCTATTTTTTTGCTCTGGAAAAATTTTATTGAGCCATATCTAAATTCAACTTTTATAAAAACTTTTCTACATCATAGCATAGTAGATTTTCTGATCAAACTATATATAGAAACTATTTACTGCTTAAAACTTATTTAGAATATTGAAGAAGAGCCCAGTCTTAATTTGCATTACGATTTAAAGCTATGCCACCTTCACATATACCTGACAAGATAAGTTGGTTATTCTGGCACAAGATACTCATGGACATGAATTGACTAAGGTAGAAGTATGCAAGAGATGTCACCAGGACTCCTTGGACTAATTCTGCCCTCTGATTATTGCCCACTTCTGGTTCTCCAGGTCAGCAGTGATAAACTAGATGAAAGAAGACCTAGGACAGCCCAAAAGAACTCCAGAGGACTGGAGCAGCCAGCTGAAGGGACAGCAGCACAGGTGGTGTTTTTCTTAACTCTTTTGGTATCAGGGAAAAATGCCAAAATGTACAGGAGACTCCATCTGATCAACATTTGGCCTAAAGACTGGTGCCACCAGTTGAATATTGGGGTTTTTGATCATGCAGTGGTTCATCCAGCACCAGGGATACTGGAGAGAGGTGAAGTTCACCTGTCTAAAAGAGAGGAAAGGATTCCAGTCCGTGAGTTGGCAGGGTTGAGTGAGAGGGCTTTTAGGTTTGAAGGGGAAGGAGATAACACCAGCCTTGGCAGAGATAAACCTATGGTGGTGATATCAGTGTTGGGAGTGAAATTGACACCCAGCAAAGTGCAGCTACACCCTGCTGACTCTGAACTGTGCTGGCCACACTGGAGCACATTTGCAATCTTATGGACATGACCCAGGGACTCCTGAGGTAATAGAAACCAACAGGGAAACACCAGAGAATTATTTCAAAGGAATTAAGGTGTGTTCTTCTAGGAAGGTGACATGGTTGATAACCCAGCTGAGGTGGCTCTACACCAATGCACACACATGGGCAACAAACAATCAGTTGGAAGATTCCATGTTGCTCCAAAGCTATGACCTTTTTGCCATTGTGAAACTTGGTGGGATGAGTGCCATGACTGGAGTATGGCTGTCAATGAGTACAGGCTCTTCAGAAGGAACAGGAGAGGAAGGAGAGGCAGAAGCATTGCCCTCTACATCAGGAGTGGGATTGAGTGTGGAAAGTTGTGTCTGTAGAACAGCCATGAGCAGATTGAAAGCCTGTAGTAAGAATCAGAGACAAAGGTGAAAAAAGGGAACCTGGTGGTCAGCATCCACTATGGGCTGCCTGGCCAAGGGGAGCCTCTGGATGAAGCCTTCCTGCTTTCAGTGACAGGAGGCATCATGTTCACGGGCCCTTGTCCTGCTGGGGAACTTCAACTACCCCAGTATCTGCTGGAAAAGAAGCATTGTGAGCTGTAGACAATCCAGGGGACTGCTGGAATGCATGGAGCACAATGTATTGACCCAGGTAATAGGCAGCTCCACTGGAGGGGTTGCATTTCTGGACCTGATGGTCACCAGTGGCAGTGAGCCAAATGGGGATATCAAGGTTGGAGGCAGCCTGGGCTGCAGCAATTATGCACTGGTGGAGTCTGCAGTCCTGAGGGATATGGGTCAGGTAAGGTGTAAAATTAGATCCTTGAACCTTAGGAAAGCGGGCTTCCAGCTTTTCAGGAAAATAGTGGCATCTCCTGGGAGACTGCCCTCAGATACAAGGGAATGGAGCAGAGCTGGCAAATCTTTAAAGAAATCTTCCACGGAGTGTAAGAGCTAACAGTCCTCAGGAGCAAACTGGGCAAGGAAGGAAAGAGACCAGCATGGTTGAGTAGGGACTGCTGGAGAAACTGAAAGGAAAGAAGCAAATGCACAGGCAGTTGAAGCTGGGACAGATGTCCTGGGAAAAGTATATACATGAAGTGCAGTTTGTAGGGATGAGGTCAGAAAGACCAAAGCAAAGCTGGAACAGAACTTGGCAAGGAACACAAAGAATACCAAGAAGGGCTTCTGTGGGTATGTTAACCAGAGAAAGGTGGTCAAAGAAGAAGTAATGGCCCCTGTTTAACAAGGCTGTAAAACTGGTAACAAGGATGAGGAAAAGGCTGGAATACTGGAATACTTTTTGCCTTGGGCTTTAGTGATAACCTCTCTTCCCACACTCCTCAAGTGGATGGACAGTAGGATGGGGATTGGGGGAGCAAAGTCCCTCCCACTGTACATAAAGATCAGATTTGTGACTACCTGAGGAACCTGAATGTACATAAGTCAATGGGACCTGGTGAGATGCATCCCAAAGCCCTGAGGGAAATGGCAGCTGTAGGTGCCAAGACACTCTCCATGATATTTGAAAAGTCATGCCAGTTAAGTGAAGTCCCAGGAGATTGCAAAAATTGTGCCCATATTTCAAAAGGGTAGAGAGGAGGACCCTAGGAACAATCAACCAGTCAGCCTCATGTCCCTGGGAAAATCATGGAAGAAATCCCCCTAGAATCTGTCCTAAGGCATGTGAAAGACAAGGAGGTGATTTGAGACACCAGCACAGCTTCACTAAGGGTAAGTCTTTCCTGACCAACTCAGTGGCCTTTTGTGGTGGACTGACTGCATCAGTGGACAAGGGAAGTACTGTGAATGTCCTGGACTTCTGTAAAACATTTGATATTGTCCTTCATGACATCCTACTTTCTAAATTGGGAAAAGAGGGGTTTGATGGGTGGACTGGTATATGGATAAGAATTTGGTTGGATGGTCAGATCCAGAGAGTCGTGGTCAAGGACTCAAGAGTCCCAATGGACATCAGTGACAAGTGGTGCCCTCAGGGGTCTGTACTGGGACCAGAGGACCAGAGTTATTTAATATCTTCATCAGTGACATTGACAAAGGGATCTAGTGCCCCCTCTGCAGATTTGCAGATGACCCCAAGCTGAGTGGTGCTGTTGACACATCTGAAGGATGGAATATGAGCCAGAGGGACTTGGGCAAGCTTGAGAAGTTGGGCCCATGGAATTTTATGAGGTTTAACAAGACCAAGTACAAAGTGCTGCACTTGGGTCAGGGCAATCCCTGGTATCAATCCAGGCTGGAGAATGAGCAGATCAAGCGTGGTTCTGCTGAGAAGGACTTGGGTGTTCTTGGGTATGAAAAACCCACCATGGCCCAACCATGGGCACTCACAGCCCAGAGAGCCAAATGTGTTCCGGGCTGCATCCAGAGCAGTGTGGGCAGCAGGGCCAGGGAGGGGATTCTGCCCCTCTGCTCTGCTGTGCTGAGACCCCACCTGCAGGGCTGCATCAGCTCTGGGGCCCCAGCACAGGAAAGACATTGAACTGTTGGAACACATCCAGAAGAGGCCACCAAAATTATTAGAGAGGTGGAAAACATTCCCTGTGAGGAAAGGCTGAGAAACTTGGGGTTGTTCAGCCTGGAAAGGAGAAGTCTTCAGAGACACCTAATTGAGGCCTTTGAGTACCTGAGGGGAGCCTACAAAGATGGAGAGAGACTTGTTATAAGATCAGGTAGTGACTGAACAAGGGGGAGTGGCTTCAAACTTAAAGATAGTAGGTCAACAAGGACAGTTTCTCTTTAATGTCATTTCCCTTCATGCTTGCATGGCTCTTGAAGACTTGAAACCATGCAGTACAAGAAACTGGTGTGCACCATTCCTGGAAGAAATACAGAAGTATTCAGAGTTTGCAACTTCCCATAGGTTATTGCTGTACTCCATCTTCTCTCCATTTCAAGGAAAATACTTATTAATAATTCACTATAAATTTGTCCTATAAGCATTTTAATCTAATGGCTCCTGTGGACTATGAATATGAACCTGGTACGAACATGTATGAACTAAAAATTATTCAGTGAAAGGAAGCTGAGGTCTTGTGAGAGTTTGGGATACATATTTTAAAATAGGGCTATAAAATTCAACCTCTTTCTTAAAGAAAAAAAAAAACTCAAGAGTTTCTTCCATTTTAAATATTTCATATTCATCTGGATTTATTTTCCCTTCATCACTGAAATTCTTCCAGTTTCATATAGGACCTTTGGTCCTATAAGTTTTCTATCCTCCATGATTACCTGTTCTCTATGCTCTCCTCAAGCAGTCTGATCAATGAAATTTTAAAAAATGTTATTTTCTTATTTTAGTCAGTACCTGATGTTTGGAAATTGTATGCAGTAGATCAGGAGTGTGTCTGACTTAGAAATCTGCATGCAGGTCCCAGTCTATGTACATATTCACAGTCAGGATTCTGGCCTGTAGGATTCAACAACTTCACTTATCCATATTCAACTGAATTTCAAAACAGACACAAAAGTAGCTGGATAAGTGTAATAGGTTAGCTTTCTGTCCTTGCTAACAGAACTATTTTTTTTTTTTTTTTTTGTGAACATGTA
Source organism: Alaudala cheleensis (assembly GCA_013398995.1). Lineage (NCBI taxonomy): Eukaryota > Metazoa > Chordata > Aves > Passeriformes > Alaudidae > Alaudala > Alaudala cheleensis. The sequence continues at coordinate 137,538 of VWYE01023017.1, read as the reverse complement.
TTTTCTCTTGGAATTAAAATAAATTTGATAATCACTGAATCAATGAGCAGAATAGAGGACTGATCCAGCTGGTAAGGCACTCACCTCTGCTCTGTGTGCCTGATACAAATACAACCTAGTTACATTTTCTTCCTCGCTTCATTTTACATAATTCCAGCTGGAGCAGAACAAAACAGGGTATTTCCTGTAAGTAAGGTTGCCTTTTTCTGTGAAGTATGTTGAATGCAAATGAAGCTGTACAAGGTATTATATATATCCATCACACAGCTTCTGCCAATTTATCTTCAGGAAACGCTAAAAAGAGCAGCATGGGGGATTCACAGGGTATGACAATGTACAAGTAAAATAAAGGCTTCCCTAAAGCAGCAGGGTTAACTACCTCCTGCAAGGATTAGTTTTCCAAGAGTTCATCATTTTGGTATGTCTGTCTCACAGTTCTTACTGAAAATTAAATTACTTCATTCATGAAAAGTACCTCATTTATTGGGTTTTTTGTTTGCTTTAGTACCTACAATCATATGCACAACTATGGATAAATCTTCTACAGTTAATTACTCTCTCAAAAAGTCAAAAGAGGTTTCAAAGACAGTATTTGATTTCTAGGGAGAATAAGAGAATAATGAAAGAATTTTAGCTCCGAAATTTATTCTTTTTGAGTTCCTTATGACTGTTTCTTCCCAGACTAAACCTAACCATTGTGGTTTTCATCAGTGTGAAACAATATTTAAACACTTTTTTGACTGTGTAATAGATTTTAGATTTTTCATTTTACTGAGATTTAATTTATATTTTTTCTGGGGTTTTGTTTTAACCAATTGCAATCTTGTTCAATTTTACCTAGGAAACATCTCTTTGCTTTGTCTCTTAATATGTTACCATGCAAAGAATTCCAGTCTTCATTAGAAAAGGTTTCTGAGACTGGAAATAAATGAGCAATGGAAACTAGTTAGGAGCAGGATGTAATTACAGGCCATGAATTTCCATGAGTTAATGCAAAGATGAAGGGATTTGATTTTTCTAATCTATAGCATGAGTTCCTTGCCACTCCTCCTTTAGGCCATTTATTTTTCTCTGGGATTTGGAGGAGCTACAGACCTTGACTTCACAATTCTGTTACTCAACTGCCCATACTCAAAACAGTTGGAGTCGAGGCCTTTGTAATCAGCATGAAAATTAGGTAAGAGAGAGAAAAAAGGAGTGAAGAATATACAGACCTATGCAATTCAAGGTTGATGCTTGGACATTTTCACTCACTTCCCTGTGCAAAAGACAATTACTACCAAAAGGATAGGATTCTTCAAACATTGTACAAGAGATGTAATATCTCAAGACTACCAGATTTATTTCCTTTCAATTTATTTCATGGACTGGTTTAAATGGCAAGAAAAAGAGTAGGTGTGCAGCTATAATTTTTTTAATAGTTAAAATCCAATTTCAGTTTTATTTGTCATGGCAAGGAGGAGAAATTAAGTTGCGATGGGAGCTGAAGCAGCTAAATTCTCTACACATAATGACTAGAAAGCAAAGGAGAAAGGACACTAGAGTGGGGTACATTGTCTGCAGGTCAGTTTGGCAAGCAGAAGAGATACTCTGTTAAGGGGCCAGAAAAAATCACAGAAAAGTAACATAGCTTGAAATGAGCCTCCAGCATTTTGACAGGTAATCAAAAATATAAAGGTGAGTTCAAACAAAAAATCTGAGTTAGTTCACTGTGAAGTGGTGTCCAGAATTTCACCTATGCTAAATAAAAACATAACAAATTTAATGAAACCTCAAACACAGCACAACTTTTTATTAAAGGCTGTTAAAACTTATGTTAGTTTTTGGAAGAAAGTTAAAATGATATGCTTGTTATTTATGAACTGGGTGATACCAATAAAAAAATTATTTTGATTTGTTTGGGACTATCAGCAATCATTTTGTGATATTAACTACATAAATTATGTAACAACTATACAACAGTGTTCTTGATGTCATAGTTCAATCATCAGTGACTACTTTTATCAACATCCCATGGTGGCTCAACGATTTTCCATCAGCCTGTCCTTTATGATGCAGAGAACAGCTGCCTTTCCAGATTAATTATCATTTTATAAAATTAAATATCTAGAATATTTAGAATTTATTTGTACAACATCCCTCAATACTGTAACAGTTCAGGGACAAAGATGAACTACAAATCTGCTATTGATAAATAATCAAAATTGTGTGTCACCTTCCTTGTACATCACTGGCCTGAAAATGAATTTATTAATGAGGAACATAGGTAGAGATACAATTTTTTCTGTACTAACTCGTCCCCTTCTTAGCTTTATGCAGCTGTGACTGAATGATTTTGCATGCGTGTGCAGCAGATAACCCCACTCCTTGGAGAAGCTGTGTGCTTGCTAGGCAGAGGAGACTGGACTAAAAATTGACCTGTTTATCTGACCATGACTCTAAGGGTATAAAAGACCTTTAAAATGTTACCTGCCCCTGCATGGGAACAGCACTAAAAATGCTCCTGACATGTGGGCACCATGGGGGAAAAGAAGCTCTGCAGGGTGACAGAACAGCTTCTGGGAAGCTTTTCTGACACACAGGAGCATCCTCACAGTGTTTCAGTACCACAGACAATTCTCCTCTCAGGCCATGAAGAAATATTGAACAAAGGAGGAAAAAGTGTGAAAAACCAGAATTAATGTATTGTTATGCTCCTGTCTCTGTGGAGGAGATGATAAAGCTCTATTTTGACCCATTCCTATTTGGTTTTCCAGGCCATGTTCTCTGTTCCCACACAACAACAGCAGCTTCTCTCAATGACAGATCAAGAGACAGGTAGACCAGCCAGTTAATAAAATAGATTTTAATTTTAATCCCGTGAAATGTAACTTGATTCAATAACCAGAAGAGATTATTTGGGAATTTATTATATTGTTTTGGGAATTTAGGATAGCACGTGCCACCAGTCACTGAATGTATGAGCTTAGAGAATTTTGTAGTTATTTCAAGACTTAAAATTTTTATTGAATAATTTATGTAAAAATTCATAAGCAATTTTTATACAAGTAATTAATTCTGACAACCTGAACATTTCTTGGAAATCAGGACTCTTCTGTTCGCTGAAATGATTAGAAGAGAATATATGCTAAAACCCCAATTCCAAGTAATTCTAAAATCAACATTCTCTTGAAAATAGTCACTTAGACTCTTCAATAAAACCACCAGCTTTTGCAAATATTTCTGGTAGTAAACTGACTCAGTAGTGTATTTATAGAAAACAGATATTACTGCATTATTTTGTCTGGGGTGAATATCCATAACCATTTTGAATCAGGCACCTAGTGTTGATTGCATTGCAAATTTCTTACAGAAAAAAATAAGGTGGTGTGACTGGGCGTGAAAGTTATGTGAAGAATTTCTCACATTGCAGAGACTCAAGGAATTAATAACATGTTTAAGAGTTTTTTCTAATGAATCTGCATTCTGTCAAATAATGTTGAAATTATTTGAAATGATTGGCCCAACTACTATGCAGGAACTTCCTCTGCCATTGCTTGATATGTTACTTGGCACAATTTGAGCACATACTGTGACACATATCTTTTATTACTTAAGAATCTGAGAAGTGTCTAAAAATAATGAAGAAGGATTATATTTATTCCTATGTTTTCAAGTGTTTGACAGCTTGCCAAAGCCTTATGCTCAGAAAGAAATCTGTAAAGCCCTACTTACATCTCTTATTAACATTCTGTTTAGAGTTTCCTTTAAAATATAGATCAGTTTTTACAGCTGGGAGACTCCATTTAGTGGTCTGATTTCCTGTTCAAGATTTTTTTGAGAAATTATTGCTCCTTGATCATGAAGCACAATTTAGAAAAATCTGCTGCAATAATTGGCTAATGTATTTGATCAGATAAATTGCTGATGTTTTATGAAGTTTCATTCCTGTACTATTTAACAGGTCATTTAAGCTCAGCAAAACTGAAGTTCAGGAGGAAGAGAAACAGGACAAAGAAATAAATTTTATTTGTTATTAATCTAATCTCAATTTTTAATATTTTTATGTAAAAATTAAGGCAGAAATTAAACTGCTTCCTCTGCCTTTCAATGTTCAGGAACATCAAGAGGATTTGAATAACTTCTAGTTAAATGTAGAGTATAAAAAAACTTGATTCTTCTCTCAGAGCAGAAAGCATACAGTTTTCTACAGTCACATTAAGCTCTCATAATGGCTCTAATAGTTAGAGAAAACAGCATATTTGAAATCTTATATGCAGAATTTCCAAGTAAAACCAATACCTTTTCTGTTTTTTAAGCAGGACCATCCTTGAAACTCATGCTGCAGATCAGAGATTTGTGAAAACATTACCTTTTTTCATAGCTTTTAAAATTTGAAAATGTACTCCTTTTCCTGAAGCATCCAGAAAGTAATTTTCAGAAGGCATTCCATCAAAACCTTGTAAATCCATATGATTAAAGAAAAAAACAAACTGGAATGAAATAACACCTTTCAACAGAAACATTTAGCTGAAAATATTCTGAGCAGGTTTTCACAGTACTATGAAAATAGTGTACAATGAAAAGAGCACATTACTACTAGAAATCCATTTAATTAAATTAATAAAGCTAGTATGTGAAACCTGTAAGCAAAGTGAAGCATGACACTGCTGGGAAATATTTTTTTGATCCACTGGATAATGAAGAAGTTCCCTTTTGACCTTTTTAGATATAATTTATATTGCTATTAATGATATTGGCCAGGTTCACTTTGATTTTTAGGCAATGTGATCGATGATGTGGCTGCTGGTTATTTGCTTGTTCTTGAAGAGCTGCAGCTTGAAGTGCAGTCAGCAATGTGTATTTTGACAGCAGATGGTCCTTAAGTGCTAAAACCTGGAGTTCAAGTTACATAAAAAAAATGAAAGCTAGAAATTTGTCTCCAAAAATGAAATTTGATGCTCTGCAAATCATAAAGAGAAGCACAAAACTGAAATGCACCAAAAATATTCTATGATCAATCTCCTTGCCCCAGCTCCCCCAGCTATCAAAGTGTCACCCATTGCTGAGCTTTGTCTTACTCTTAGAAGTCCATGCCCAAGAAGCCCTCCAAAAAGCTCCTGAACAAACTCTCTTTTACAGAGCTTTTGCAGGATTTGTGTTTGTGATGATACACAATGGGGAAGGAGATTTGATCCTCGTCCAGTTGCCAGGTGGTATAATTAAGGGTGCAGAACTTAAACTATGAAGTGTAGTAAACTGCAGAAGTCATACATAAGGAAGGCATGGGTTACACCATGAGTGACACCACCATCAGGCTTTTTTAAAAATGCTGGATTAACTCAGCACAAATCTGCTTTCATTCTGCAACCTTTTCTGTGAAAGGAAGGGGTGTGCTTCTGCCAGGACATCATGGAGAGCATTCTCCTTCTTCTTTTATGAAAAAAACAGTACAAAACAAACACAAAACCAAAACCCCAAACCAACAAAAACCCAAAACCAATCATTTTTGTTCCTAGGAAATTAAATTCTAATTAGCAATTTGCTTTGAGCATTTGATGATGTTCAGGGTACTCTACATCATGAGATGTTCAGAATCTTGCAGAACTCCCTAGTTTAAGAAGAAAAGAACCTCTTGGTATTTGACAAAAAGAGAAAAAAGAAACAAGATGTGAAATGTCACACTGCCTAAAATAAATCAGAAAACTCAAAAAAGGGCAAACTTAATAAAAATTGAGAGATTAAGACACTTTTTCCCCCCTATTTAAAAAAAGGGCATGATTTTTCTCTCTCTTTGAAATCTTAGCAATTCAGCAATGCTATTTTAGTCAAAAATTGCTTGGGTGATCTGTAGGATCATAGGAGGATCACATATGGCAAATTAGAAAAATTGAGACTGAGGGGCTTCAGACTTATTTTAAAATAAAATTTGACTCAGGATCACAGAAAACAGTTGTGTGTAGCATCTTGTGATGTTTGCTAATGAAACCAAAGGTGTGGAGCTGTGCTTGAACTACCAGTGCAATTAAAAAGGCAAACAAAACATAACTATGCCATTATAAATACTTTACTGGGCAGAGACACCAGGAGCACAAGCAATTGAGAAGGAATAAAAAATTACTGAGTGAAGACACTCTAGATTAAGCCAGACATAAATCAAATGAAGGCTACATTTTTTCTGTCTGGCTTGTAAACCTGACTAATCAATTCATGGTAGGATTTGAGCTGTCTTAATTGATACTTAGTAAAAGAACTAGAAAGACTGCAATTATAGGTGGCAAATAGAATATTTCCAGAAAATAAAATTCTGCCTTGGCAATGGCAAAGCCTAAGTTGAAGAAATTCAAAAAGAACAATTGTAGAAGCTAGGGGATGAATAGCTAGTGCCATCTTACACCTGAACTTCAGTACCATTTGCTCATTTCCTTAATTTCTTCTAAGCTAAACACAGATTACATTTCTAGCCAAGCCATCTTAAAAACCTTGTTTTACTGAAATGTTCCCCTTAAAAGAAAATATAATCATTGCTCTAAACATAAAACAATCAGCAGGAAACATTACCCTAATATCTGCATTATCATGGCTATGGCTCCTCAAAACTTTCAATGCAGGAATTGTTGAACGTCTCACTCTTGTGCTGTCTCCTGTGGACTCAAAGGACAGCAGGTTCAACAATGGTAACAGAAGAGGACAGTCCAGTAGTCTTATTCTCTTTATCCTTTGACAAATCAGTTTTCAGTGGGGTTCATATAGTACTTGGAATAAGGAGAAGACAGAAAGAAATTAATGAGACAAAAGACCTTCAAAACACAGAGAAGCTGTGAAAAGAGACTTTCAAGGTAGAGGAAAGTCATAACAAATTTTAAGAAAAAGCACAGCCAATGGAAGACTGGTTAGAAGATGATATCGGGAAGAAATGGAATTTTATTTTGTGTGTTTCCTTCTCTTACTGCTGGCACGAGGAAAATTAACCAGTGATTTATTTTAAAAATAAGTGCAGGAATGTGTGCATATTAATAGGCTTAGAGATCTCTGGGAATAAAAAAGGTAAAAAAAAATGAAAGGAAGAGACAACAGGAGAAAAAATTACTTCTCTAGCGGAAAAATAGTTTCTCTGTTTAGCCAATTGCTCACTGGCATTCCCGGAGTGCTGGAGTCAAAAGAAAGTTTTTCTTTACACAAAATGTTTGCATTAATATTCTGTGTATTGGTCAGAAAGCTTTTGGAAAAAAAAAAAAAACAGGGAATGAAAGAATTAGACTAAAATGAATAGAAAGGGGACATAGGAAATTCAGATCTTTGCAGGACCATGCTGCATATAAATAGATACAAGACTTACACTAATATGGTTTGCCTTCCTAAAATGGCCATTGAAGAGCTGAGCATATAGGACCAATTTAAAACCAAAATTGTTGACAAACATACTGAATGAATACAATTATAATATTGTAGTGGAACAAAACAAGTGCAGCACTAGCAAATATTAACATCACTGTAATATATAACCTATTCTGTATTGCAAACTAATGGTACTACTTTTGGACATATCCAGATGTCTCCAAGGACAGAGACTCCACAACCTCCCCAGATAACTTGTGACAGTTCTTGGTCACTCCCAAAATAAAAAGTGTTTTCTAATGTTCAGAGGAAATGTCCTGTGCTTCAGTTCATGCCCATTGTCTCTTGTCCCATCACTGGATACCACTCAAAAGAGCTGGTTCTGCCTTCTCTACACTGGTCCCATTCTTGGTTTTCTCTTTGTTTCTAGATTTGTGTAATAGTTTTCTAAAATTTGTATAAGTTCTTCTGTCTGTTTTTGCATCTCGTTCACTTTGATTTTCCAGCTTGTTTGCCCTGAAATTAGTCTTTTTGAAGAGCCAGTTTTTGATACATGCTTATTGAATCATAATATAGTATGCAGGACTATGATAGTCCTAATTAATATTTTCAAGAGTTTTTCAAAAAGACTATTGGGATTGTATAATCTTGTAAATGTTCTGTGAGTGAATTATCTATTGCTTAATTACGACCACCTATTTGTGCTGGATCCTGAGCACACTGTATTTAAGTAAAACAGAGACACATCAAATAAATAGAAGTTCTCTTCAAGGAAATTCTGCAGTTTTCTTCCTGTTGCGTGACGATCAGAAGTGAATCACTGTGACTGGGGAGGAGGAGGGGGAGTAAAAATGAGAGAGGTTGAAAGAAAACAGGCTTATTCTGATTAGACTTGCAGTTGAAATAATAGAAAATTATCATGCTGACATTTTTGTTGTTTTTAGAAATAAATGTTGCAGTACTGCACTCTATAATTAACATTACTGTGGATTGCTTCAATGCAGTGTGTTTAGCTGCGGTCTTAAATGGGAACATGACCAAAATGTGGAGCAACAGAGCCTAACAGGAATAAATGTGCTAAAACCACACAGACACATGCTAGCATTTGGTATAGGCACTGTTTTTCTGATCTTCAGCAAAACCATTCAAGCTACTGATCTGACTTTATTAAAATAAGGAAATTGACATGGTGACTAAGAGGCCCTTTCATTTTTATTTGTCTGTACCTATTGCAGTAGCTTCCCGCTCACAGATTTTTCTTCAAGTAGAAGAAGGGTTCATCCTCTTCCCTTTAAACTGTCATTTAGTACTTCAGTCTTTCCTGATGAATCATTCCTTCAAGACATTTTTCCATCAATTTTTTTTCCATCTGTCTGTCAAATAATCAAATATCTGGACTTCTCAAGAGAAGATGTTTACTTTCAGCTGGGACACCTGATCCAAACTGGCCAAAGGAGTATAAAATCTGGTCAGAAATAAAAACTCAAAAGAGGGAAGAGGGGAGAGAGAATTCCAAGGAGGGTCAATCCACCATAGTACCATCCTTCCTGTTTTACAGCAGCAGGTAGTAGATAAGGAGATATTGGCAAACTTCAACACCTCTGAAATAACTCTGAAAAGTGTATAAAAGCCCATAAGTGGTCGTACAGAGATTACCAAAGTTTGGTTATAAAGACAGACTGAAAACAGAGAAACACATAGTTCAAATTCTGAATTATCCAAAGGAAACAAGACTAGAGACACTAATGTGAGGATAATAACTATTGATCGGTACATCAGTAATTGATGATGCAGAGAGAAAGCACTTCCAGTCTCACCCTCAACTAAATTCTGTGTCAAACCATAACATTTGAAAAGGCATCAAGTGCTGATTTTAAGGGTAGTGGATTGACAGGTGTTATTTTATTTACTGATAACCCACATTTTAAAATAGGCATTAAACCTCAATGTGTCTACCACCACTAGATGCCAGTAAGTGTTTTCTGCTGAAGAGTTTATTTTTCTGATGGTAAATACTTGTAGATTTTGGAGAGTTCATGTCAATGTATTCTTCCATTTGTTTTAGAAAGATTTATTTAATCTTCCTTGAACGCAAGTCTTAGCACTTGTTTGTAGCTCTTTTTTATTCAAGGAGTAAAGGAGAGAAACACACATTTTGTAAGGACTGAAAAGTCTTGCTAGATAAAGGAGACAAAAACCAGAGAAAAAATCTCTATCTTTCAAGTGATTTAGAAGGAAGAATTGATAGATTCTTCCTTGATAGGTTAAAAATAATAATTAAAGAGATAAATCCAAATTTGGGCAAGAAAAGCAGTGTATTGTAGTAGTTGCCAGATCTTTTCACATCCATGTGAGCTATATACTAGAAAGAAAAAGCCCAGGACAGGAGTTTGGACAAAAAACAGCCAAGAAAAATGATTCTATTGACAAGAATATGGGTTAGAAAAGGGTCATAAACCAGTCTGAAGGTAAAATCAGACACATGCTTTTGTTGTGGCCATTAGAAAAACTACAGATGACTGGCATTTGCACCAATCCTTGGACCAGAAAGGCAGGAAGAATTAAACACTCAGCTCCTTGAAAAGTAAGGTCCTCATTATCCATGATCATACAGTGCCTGGCAGCAACTGTTTCATGAGGCCTAACCTCATTTGGGCATTTCCTTCTTTCTAATGTTTTTTTCTCAGGGAGCAAAAGTTCAAGAATTGATTAGCAACATAAAGGATTCATTCTGCTTGGTAAAAGCCAATGTCCCTTTGGTCTTGATCCCAAAGGAGAAAACAGGTGGTCTTTGTGACTCTGTAGAACAGTTACACAAGTTTTTGAGCTATGAAAATACACACACATTTTCCTTGTCTTTACACCCACCCTGAGCCAGAATTCAGGAAAACTGCACAGGTTGATCAGCTGTAGTGGAGAGCTGAGGAGGCTGTAAAGAGTATTTTCCTTGTTTGTTTTCAGATGGAGGAAAAAACCCATCACTGCTGGTGATGGTTCAAAACTGGACATCCACAGTCCAACTGTTGCAAATCAAAACAGCCAGTTTTGAGTTAATGTCAGCTACTGGTGCTGAGCCATTAGCTGCCTATAAGTCCCCTGCCTGCTCAGCAAAGCTAAATTTTGCATTGCCAAAATGCATCTGTATTGCTGCCAAGGGGAAATAAGCCAGGGACTGAACTTCAAGCCTGGCGTGGGATGTGAGGTAATTTTACCCCTCTATTTGCCATTGATTGAACCATTGGCTGCCATTTACCTTGAACTTTTCAGAAAACCTTACTGAACACATAAAATTAATCAGCTCACAGGAAGATTTCAATGAACATTAAAAATATTTGTCCATATGCCTGTATTCTCCAGCTGGAATTGGGGATGTGTTCTGTGACCCTGAATGCTGTGACCATGGTGTCACACTGCTTTACAGGGAAGTAGAGACAGGGAAAAAAACCCCAAAAACAATGTTATCCAGGTTGTTAATATTAGGGGTTTTTTTCCCAAGAGAGGCACTCTTTTTCCTGATTGGAAAATGGAAAGAAACTCCCTATGCAAATAATCAACAGCCCACTCATTAGTACATCCATGTGACACATGGAAGATTCAAACATATTTCCTACAGAAATCAACAAGTTCTTTTTTGAGTCTTCTCTCCTGGAACTGTTATGTGGAAATATGCAAACATTATTTGGCTAGAAAGAAGATAGCTTTGGGTTTGCCAAGTGGAAGTTGAACATCCTGCTGGGATGGATGTTTGTGTGCAATGGTTTGTGTCCAAGGAGAATCTAAGAGTAGCTCACTGATGAGAAGCCAGCAGATAAACAGACATGTGCCACAGGGATGTGAACCTTAGTTTTTCACTCCTAAACAAGTTTGCTGTCCTTCAAACTGCTTGGAGTGGAACACCTTTATATGCCTAAGAATTTAATCAGGTGGGATGTTGAACAACAGCTCATGCAGACTGACACTTGATTTATCACAACAGACTACTGATAGGAGTGTGTTAGTACCTGTCAGACTCCTAGACATCAATCAAACCCAATGAACAAGCAAGTAAATATTTATTGTGCATGCTCTATCCAATTGCTTTGCCAATGAAAGAAGAATTGCTTTGTCAGGATACACTGAGGATTAGTCATAGAATCCTAGAATATGCTGAGTTGGAAGAAACCCATAAGGATCATTGAGTCTAACAGCTGGCCTTGTGCAGGACACCCCAAGAATCTCCCCCTGACAGCATTGTCCAAATGCTTCTTGAACTCTGTCAGGCTTGTTACCATGGCCACTTCCCTGGGGAACCTGACACAGTGCTCAGCACTTCTGAGTGAAAAACCTTTATCTTTTATTTAACATAAACCTCCAGTTGCCCAACAGAGAATGGATAATGCCCAAACCCTTTAGTATTCTCAATATTTTTATTATCTCTGCATAACCAGAGAAGACACCCACATTATCTGGATCTTTACAGAAAAGAACACACAAGGAAGATGAGTTGACATGACCAGAATACATGTAATAATGGTCCTGGAACAGAATGAAAATTCTATGTAAGCTGAAATTCATCCAGTTTTCTCAAAATAAAATCAGGTTTGAAATTGGCAGAAAAAGTCAGACTGTATTTCTTTCAAATTTAGATGTTGTCAGCAATGTGTAAAATCAAACTTCACCTCAGGAACAGTATAAGTAAAAAAGAGATTTTGAAATACAGAAAAAAAGGAAACATATGGGAGTTAAATTTAGGGTACAGGAAGTATCTCCTCATGCGTCTTTCCATTGTTGCTGTAATAAACTGGAATATGAGGAAATGCACGTACCAAGTAAAAATCACAACAATCTGTAATGTGTAGCAGTTCAATGTCAACCTGCTCAAACTTTTCAGTGGAGGATAAAATAATTAGATATTTGCCACCTTAATCATTTAATCAGATTAATAATAATCTCTAACCAGCCCACAGGATATCTTCTCAGAGCACATAGAGAAATGGGGACCATAGCAATGAAAGGGTGTCTCAAATACCTCAGTTTCAGCTCTGCAATATCCTTGAAGAGCCCTAACTTGGCATTTAGAAGTCTACAAAGCAATTCAAAGCACTCTTTCTGCATGAATAATGCAGTGCCAAAACCTGCTGCACTTACAAAGCACATATTTTTGCAGCTTCCTGATGGCTGGGATTGGAACAGTGTGGGATTTCTGGACCCGGATTATGTGTTCCATAAGTTTTTAAGATAGCAGTTTTTCAGGATTTTGTCCAGTCATATGTTGTTAAAAATGTTGAATACCTTACGTTTTCTAATCCCTGGTACTAAAAAGTTAAATTAAATTGTGTGAAAGGTATAGTTGCATTAGGATGGAAATTTTATCTCTTTTATTTGAATTTACTGTTAAATCCTGGTCTAAGGACCTTCAATCTGTAAGAGGCAGAAACCCATAGTATCATAGAATGGATTGGAAGAGATTTTAAAGATCCTCTAGTTCTAAATCCCTTGCCATGTGCAGGGACAACTTCCACCTGACCTGGTTGCTCAAAGCCTCATCCAGCCTGGCCTTGAGCACTTCCAGGGATGAACATCTGCAACTGCTCTGCAGGAAATATTGACTCTAATCCAGCAGGTCACTTGAGCAGACTATTATTTGCTAATTCAATGGTCCCATTGGCTCTAATGTGATTCCAGTACTTAATATTAAATACATGCCCCAGGGCTTTATGGGTTTAGGACACAAATTTTCAGAATCTTGCTGTTTTTACCATGTCAAATGAATCCCCTTCTGAACACCTTCTAGTTAAAAAGAAAGAGGAAACAACTCTCAGCTGTAACTTGCGTGAGCTTTCTTACATATGTAAATTGTGTGCCAGATCTTCTCATAAATTTTATCATTAAAACTTTTATAACAATAATTGAAGAATTTTCAGACATTGAAATAAATTCAGATAACTGAAATCAAAGTAAGCTAAGCTGTCATTAAATCTAAAATAATAATCATCTAACTGTGGCCTATTCCATTTGAATATTGCCACAATGCAGTAAGATGTGCTCTTTTTGTGAATGCTATCAACTTCAGAAACAAAGTGTGCCTCCCTAGCAGAAAAAAACGTTGAATAAAACATGAGCACAAAATGCCAGAAACTAGTTTCCTGAGTATTGTGAATCTTGAGATTCAATGATACATCTATTTAACAATAGAGATGAGTATATGATTGCTATATAAGTATTGTAATATGCTAGTAAACACTGTGTCTTACTATTTGATGACGTTTGCATTTAATATAGGAAAAAAAGCACATCTCTTTCTCCTTCATGGAACACAGGTTGTGTCATATATGGAAGCAACTTTTATCTTAATGTATCAAAAAAAAGTTTTATTGAGGCCATGGCTGACCACCTGCCTACTTTTAGTTTGAGGATTAGATGTTTATCATTATCATTATTAGTGGAATACACTAATTTTTATTCTCTGCTTTAATGTTATTTGCTTGATACATGCAGCAGGTATTGAATGGTTAAATGAAAAGTATATTTATTATGTTCTTCAACAGCAGTACCTACAGGGTTTGATGGTTTTAGTGTTCTAGGTGGGACTTCCAAAACCTTGCCAGCTCCTACTTCTTTTCTTGCTCTATAACAAGGGCAGACTGACCAGAATATTTAAATGGGACATAGCCATTTGCTTTAGTCTGGTTTTTGAGTACCTCCATTTGTTTTTCTCAGGATTATAAATTAATTAACTTCGTTGTTTAATTAATAATTCTTATTTTCTCCTCAGTTTTTTCCTTCTTCTCCATATCATTTGGTCACAACAGATAGGCTGTTTTTTCTTTTGATTTCACTGATGCCTACCTGGATAGAGTACTGGCTGCCTTTATGAAATACCAGTTCTCTCCCATATGAAGATGAAGAGAGATGTGACGATGAGAATTTTGTCACTTTACTCTAAAAGACTATTTTTATTTTTAATTGTAAATCTTGAGATAAGATTTTCTCATTTCTTTCTACTTCCAGTGCACCTGTGTACCAGCCACTTCCAGCTTTCTCTTTTCTCAGTCAGCATTTCCTTGTTTTTCAATAGTGTCCATGATACACAAAAGGATTTTCTTGAAAGAAGAGGGCACACAAAAAAACGCACACAAAACAATATTTGTTTTATGTGTCCTCCTTAAATACTCCTTTGCCAAATTATACAGTTAGGATCTCAAAAATGTTCTGATGTCCTGAAGATGGCCTTTTCCTCTGACCAGAATTTTGTCAGCATCTCATCCCTTACCTGGGATGCTGTCTCACATACTTCTCAAGTGGGTATCATGTATTCCTGTTCCATGAATTGAGCAGAGGTTGTAAGCCCTAAATTATCAATGGGAAAAGAAGCAGGCTGCAAAAATAAACCTGAGAGCCAGGGATTTTAAACAGTAAATTTTGCAGACAACTTATCTTCTATGTAAATTATCATTCAGTGTGGTATCTATGCCTATTTGTCACCTTCCTTGAATTTCAGTGCCATTTTTTTTAAATGAGTGACTGTGATCACTAATGAGGATAATTTTATAACTGCTGTAAATAAGCAAGTGCATGCCTAAGCTATCTAGGTGACATATGACAAAATTCTAACGGATCAAGTAGCATGTAATTATAAAAAAAAATCATTGTGGGTTCTTGCTGGGACCTGTGCCAGTGCTGTACTACCACTAGGCATTTCTTGACCAGAAGCAGCATTGCCTGGACAGTCCAGCATCCCCTGACTGGGAGCACGTACGCAGCCCCACGTAATCCTACTTGCACAAGGAAGGGTAGGATGTCCCTTTGATAAATTGCGTCCATCAAAGAGATTGTGAAGCTATATAATATCCCTTATCTAGCCAACCACTAGCAGAGGAGGTGCAATCGAAGGAAATGGCTCATGGCTTGGATGCATCATGACATCCTGATGAGGAAGCTCGGAGCAAACCAGAATGGCTCTTGATCTGCCGTGAGGGAGAGAGCACACCGCGGTCAGTGGCTGCTCACCTCGGCTTCCTCAAGTGGGGATGGCTCCTCTCCAACCTTGAACTAATCATAGCTTGAACATGCAGAGGAAGTGGGGGTCCACAGGGAACAGCTCTGGTCTACTTAGGCCTTGTAAATAATCTTGCAGAAGTTTCGTTCATCTCGTCTGCTCAAGGAAATGTGGCGCACAGCTATCTGAATAGTACTGGTATCACAAAACCCCTGAAATGTCAACTGAACCCATTGCTGGCAGGAATTTCTATCAATTTAATTCCTCTTAAATTTCACAACAAAAGACCAGAAGAGGGAGAGCAGAAATAAAATGATTCAGCACTGATGTAAACAAACATAAATATTGCTGGATAAAAATAACATATCTTGAAATCACTTTTATATCTTCAATTGCTATCAATTTGTATGGTCAAAATTCTGTTTTGTTTGTGGCATAATTAACTCAAATAATGTTATAATGTGATACTACACAAGACTTTTCGTGTTTACAAAGCTGTGGCCATTACTTTCAAGTTTAACATTACATCTAAGCTGGCTGTTCCAAATGAAATTTCAAATTTGCTAAAAATAACCCTTGTGGAATGAATTTGGTAAGCTTGCCTTCTGGGAAAGTCACTCTGCCACAAATAATTTTGAATTTATTCCTTTCATTTCCTTGCCTAACTTTTTATTATGTTTCTATTCAAATGTACTGTGTCTCATCTACCTATAGTGTCAGTTTCAGTCATAAAATTGCTTGACCCAATACATAAAACCACCAATGACATTCAAATTTCATAAGACAAAACTTTTCTAGTTAATTTTTTTTCAACATAGAGAATGAACATATTCTTCAGTTATGGAAGGATCATATAAGTAAGAGGAGTCTGACTTCAGTAAATCAGTAAAAAATTATGCCATATTTGAAAATGAAAAATCTATTTGTGATACTGAAAATCATTGATACCAAAATGAAATACAAATTGTAGACAAATTGAAACCTTCCTGTACTCTTACTGAAAATTTTATATGGACATGTTACACTATATAAATATGTATCATAAACATAATTTTTTGTTCTACATCTTCAAAATAAGTGCAGTTTAGATCTGCAGTTGCTATAACTTCATGTGAAAAGACAGAAAAGACATCACAACCACACTATCTGTGAGAATTCACAGAGGCTAAAGATGCTTTTTGATAGGTTATGAGACCTGGGTTATACTGAAAGGGTATGCCCAAGGATTCCAGCTTTCCTGCACTCTAACTCACTTTATCCTATTTTTGAGACCAGTGCTTTTAAATGCTTCATCGGAGTCATGTGATTCTATTTTCCTGTAAGCTTCCTTTACTCACACATCCTCCAGGCTAATTGCATTTTATCTCTGACAAAAGATGCTGCACATCACATCCTTCCTACCTGGGGCTTTAGTCCAAGACCTTCCAAGGGAGCAACATTGTCAACTCTCACCCAGAGAGGACACAAAGCAACGCAGTAAGACTGAAGGGAAAGAGGCTCCTGGTGCTAAGGGTCACAGGGCATTGCCTGGCAGGAAACAGACACTCTGCATGTGACATCCTGCTGGATTTATTTGGCAGGTGGAGAGGCCCGAGATCCCACACTGCATCAGTGGAAGTGTAGGGAAAAGTTTCCTCAGACAGATGTGTACCACATTAGTCATGAGTACTTACTGTGATCTAAGTCTACAGTTATATCCATCCTCTCCTAAAGCACAAAAATATAAAGACATCTTTTTGAAATTAGCTAACTACTAAATTTGATCTGAAGAGCATGTTGTGATTTCCCTCTGCTTTTCTTCCTTCATAAATCTGGAGTTCTCAGAAGAAGCAAAGAAGCAGTGAGTTTAATGTTTTATGCAGGTTGATTACAGAAGACATATGAATACAAGTCAACACATGGACGAGCAGAATTGTAACATGAATGTGTCATTTATTTATGAAAACCCTCGCATGTTGTGTTCATTACACATTGACAATACCTACTGACTGAGATAACTGGCAGGCTGAGATTTGTCATCCATGTCAAAGCAGGCTTTTGTTATCTATCTCCTTTATCTGCTCATGCCATGGGAAGAGGATGTGGTGATCTAGTCTCCTGAGATGGCAAAGCTGTTGCTTGCTTCATAAGTAGAAGAATCACAGAATCATAAAGTCTGGTAAAGACCTTTAAAGTCATCAAATCCAACTGTCAACATAGCACCACCATGTCCACCATTACACCATGTCCTCAAATGCCATATCCACATGGTTTATGAACACTTCCAGGTGTTAATGACTCCACCTCTTCCTTGGGAAATCTTTTCCAATGCCTTACAAATCTTTCTGTGAAAAAAAAAATATTCCTGATATCTAATCTAAACCTTCCCATTTGCATCTTAAGGCAATTTCATTTTTTCCTTTCTGTTGTTACCTAGGACAAGAGACTGAGCCTTGCCTGGCTACAGTCTCCTTTCAGGCAGGTGTAGAGAGTGATAAGGCCAATTTTCGCCTCTGAACCTCCTTTGCTCCAGGATAAACACCCCCAGCTGCTCCTCACAGGACTTGTGCTCCAGACCCTTTCCCAGCTCCGTTGGCTTTCTCCAGACTTGCTCCAGCACCTCAGTGAGGGTCCCAATGAACACAAGATTAGATGTGTAGTGAAAGAACTAATCACTAAATATTGCACTAAACTCGTCGTAGAGAAATTCCCAAGCTACTTTTTTTTGCTTCTTCCACTTTCTTCTGCATTGGAAACTGACACCTATTTGATGAAACTTTATCCAAGAAACCACCACACATTTTTGATAACTAGAACATGTGGAGAATTAATCCCTTCAACTCAACTGCTGCCTGCTATTAGCACCTGTAAATGGGGCAGATCAATTTCTGAAGAAAAGTTATTCTCCTTGTGGCTCTCCAAGCTGTTGCTACCAAATGACGGATGTGGCTCTAGGAGATGAAAATCTTTGGAAATGGGAACTTCACGAGGTATACAGAAACACATTAAAAGACAGAAGGGAAAGTTAAGAAAACATTATATCATGAGATGCCACACATAAAGAATGCTCAGAACTCACGTTGTAGCCATTGCATACACACATCATGAGATAACACATAGCCCCCCAGGATTCAGGGAAATACTGCACCTCCTTAACAGATTCGCTCCACTACCAAGATTTAAGAAATGCTTTCATTTCCTTCAGGGAGTTTTTGAAGACAACTCTCCAAAAAGTATTTTTTGAAGGGTATTTTTTTTTTTGTTCAAACATCTCCTTGAATGGCTAAGAGGAGGGATGGTTAAGAGTGAATGTTAGAAATAACCAAAAGTAAGCAGCACACTTGGATGCTGGACACACAGCCCATGCCATTTCTAGAATAGCCTGCTGAGACAAAACACAGCAATAAATGCAGTCCTGAAAAGTAATAGAATATAATGTTTTCTGAGCAGCAGGTCACTTAAAAGAGGCATTTTTTAGTAGTGGACAGTTTCACTTCATCCTTAACTAAGAGAAACTGGAATAATTCTATTGATATAAAAATAATTAAATCCATTTGCACTGTCTTAAAATTTAGTTTATTGATTATTTTTTTTCACTTTATTAGGAACAAAAGGAATTTTAGTTGAAGGAAAATATTTGATTTTTAGTACAATTACCATAAGAGAGTAACATAAACCTGGGTAATCTCTTCATAAAACCACTTTGAAAAGTCCATTTCTCATGGAATTTGAAATTTTTCAGAGCTTTACTTTCTGATTTCATTAGTGTTACAATGCAACAACAGCTGTGCCTTTAGTTGGTTTCAGTGTGTGTCTTTTAAAATTATGTTTAGTTATTTGACTTCATTTGTTCAGGAAAGAAGGCCATGTCCTAAATATTAAAATTGCTATTTCTTGGGTTTTGTTTCATTCCAACCTAAAATGAGATCTGAAAAGCAAGAAAACAGCAAGATTGGCTGTTAATGGAAAGTAGATCCTTAAAGAATTCTTTCCATTCTATAAAGTGTTATTATTCTGCCTAGAAAATTTAGGATTCTAGTCTGGAAAATGCTACAGACAGTAATTAGAATCAACACTATATTTTTCAATATTCAGTGCCAGTTAATGTTGCCAGTAATCATCACTGTGCTGATTCTTATATGGTACATTTCAGGATCTCAGAAGTCATGTTTAAAAATTGGCCCATCAAGCATAACAGAAACATGATCTACTCCACAGTGTGCAGACAGAAAAACTATATTACTTTGAAAAGAACTTTTTAATAATGAGAAAGGAGCTGAGCCATTATATGAAATAAATAATCACTAATGAATTTCCAGAACTGATGTGAGTTTACAATTCAAAAGATTTTTAAAAAAAGAGACAGAAATTCTTAGGGATCTCTTGAAGGTGTTTTGTTCTGGAGTTCTTCCCTTTGGTCTAAGGATGGGGGAAGGGGGAATGTCATCATTGTGAAGTTACTTTGTGACCCCAGAAAAGCAATGAAAGAATACAGATATTCAGAATAGTTACCCACAAATTATACTGGCAACATAAAAATGACCAAGTCAGACATTTTGTCCTCATTTTTATGCATATGCAGTCACACTTGTATTAATTCATATATGGAATTAAAGACGAATGAGCATAATTTTCCCTTATCTCCCTACATAACAAATACTAAATTTCTTTCCCTTGTCTATGCTCAGAACAAAGGATAACTTGCCCTTCTCTGACATACAGTTTGTAGATATTAAAATACATCCCTGAAAAGCAGCCTGTGTTTGAAGATAACACAAAATGAAGCATTTATCACTTCACTTGAAATTTTGCTCCAATGATTAAGCATTCTCGCTGTTTAAAACATGAGTTTAATGTTTAAAAATGTGTCTGTCTTCAGTTTATATGGGTTCACTTCCAGCCACTGGTTTCTCTTATGTTGTTCTCATGTTTTTTTGGCTGTTGATGCAGGGGACAGAGACATCTTCCATTAGACCACGTTGCTCAAAGCCCTGTCCAACCTGGCCTTGAACACTTTCAGGGGTGGGACATCCACAGCTTCTCTGGGGAATCTGTTGCAGTACCTCAGCAATCTCATAGTAAAGAATTTCTTCTGAACATCTAATCTAAACCTGCTTTCTCTGTTTAAAACCATTTTACCTTTTCTTATTGCTACATAACCTTAAAAAAATGTCCCTCTGCAACCTTCTTGTGGGCTCCCTTTACAAACTGGAAGGCTGCCTTAAGATTTGCCTGAAGACTTCTGTTCTTCAGACTGAGCACTCCCAAATCTCTCAGCCTGTCTTCATAGAAGACAATAATTTTCATGGTGGCCTTCTTCTGGACTCTCTCCAACAGGTCCATATCCTTCCTGTGCTGGGACCCCAGAGCTGATGCAGCCCTGCAGAGGGCTGCATCTCAGCAGAGCAGAGCAGAGGGGCAGAATCCCCTCCCTTGCCCTGCTGCCCACACTGCTTTGGATGCAGCCCAGGACATGTTTGGCTTTTTGGGCTGCACATGTATGTGGCTGGGTCATGTTGAGATTTTTACCCAGAACCCCCAGCTCCTTCTTGGCTGTTCCCAATCCCTTCATTACCCAGGCTATATTGATAATACTTTGGTTTGCCCTGACCCAAGTGCACCACCTTGCACTTGGTCTTGGTTAATCCTCATGAGGCTCCATGGGCCCCCTTCTGAGCTGGTCCAGGTCCCTATGGATAGCATCCTGTCTTTTTAGGCATGTCAACAGCACCACGCAGCCCAGTGTCATTGGCAAACTTGCTGAAGGTGCCCTCAATCTCCTTGTCTGTGCCACTGATGAAGACATTAAATAACTCTGGTCCCAACATGGACCCCTGAGAGGCTTGTTGATAATATGTGTTAGAACACTGAGCTGCCCCCCACTGCCCTTGGGATATGACTGCCCAATCACCTTCTTATCCATTGAGCAGGACGCTCAATTTTAACCAAAATTTTGGTGAGACTTTATACAAGTCTTGTTGAAATCTCCTACAGATATCGTACAGGCATGAGATAGACACTAAGAGAAAAGCAGCTAGAATAAGCTGAACTGCCAGTAGATACCAGGGATACTCACATGCCAAACTGCTGGAAGCCAGAAAGCCACAAAAGAACTTGCTGAGCTGTATCTGTCTGGTACTTCTCTGGTGAAAAAGGAAGAATGGGGAAATGCTAAAGGGAGGACACAAGTATCACTGTAATAGCAAGAGTTATAATGATTTTGAAATTTGAGGTAAAGTCTAAAATACTTTAATTTGTCCTTATTCTAACCAAAGAGAAGGCAAACTATATTTTCAGTGGTTCAGGTTTATAGTTGCATGAATATTATATTAATGGTCCTAGAAGTGATAGCATGGTTCAAGAGTCAAAAAAGCCCAAAGCATTATCTGCTATGGTGATCCTCCTGAGCAGGTAGGAGTCAATTTTGTACTCTACGTTGAAGCTAATCACAGCCCACATACTGTTTAATCAACAGTCACAGCAAGCTTGAGGGGAATTAAAGAGCAATGCAATCATTGAGCTCCATAACATGAATAGCATTTGATGACGCATTGCAGAAACAGCCAGAAATAACATGAGAAAGGATGTTTCACAGAACAGATTGCACCACGAGCTCGAGCTACAAAGCTTAGGAGGTTGCAGTTCAACCCTTATCCATCTGCCTATGTTCCCTACACAAATCGTGTGGGCTTGCCCTTTCTATTTCTGTTTGAAAAAAAGACAACTAAATACACAAAGTAGGTGGAAGTTTCTTGACATCTGAAACTCTCTGCAGCAGCATGAGCATATGCTGAAGCTCACCTGTGTTGGGGGCCAGGGGTACCCACCCAGTTGCTGGTGCCATCTCTTGAGGGGAGGAAAAGTTCAGGACCTCCTCTCTCTGCCTTACCACACCAAAGCAGTAGATTCATGTGGGTTTTCTTTTCAAAAATTAAATTGAGTTTTAGTATTCTTTCTATCTTTTCTTTAAGTGTGTGTGGGGTGGTTGAATGGCTTTTGGTTTCCACTTTTAAAATTTGCTTTAAATAGCATAGCACATAATGTTGGTATTTCTTGAAAATATTTTTTCCCAATTTGCTGTTCCCACTTTTATATGAAATGCCTAGATGGTGGCTCAGTAGAAATCAGTCTGGAAATTTACCACCAATAGACATGCAGAGCATACTTAGCTTTTGATATTAAGAGAATAAAGCAAGATTATACTGAAAAAGTGGCATAGCTGTAGGTAAACTCATAGATAAACTACAGTGTTTGTGAAAAATCATATTAAACAATTTACATTACTCTGCATCCCAATACCTAAGTAGTTAAAACTGTTGTGCATCTTACATGCTTGGAAATGGCTATTTTGGCAGTTGTTAACACCTGAAAGTGTAACACTGAGCATAAACACTTCAGTTTACAGGGAGCTAAATAGCAGTTTTGCATTGTATACACACATTTATTTCAATATATGCAGGAATGATCAATTTTATAGAGGGTTATATGTGTGATAAACCTGGCCAGTACCACCTCTACTTTGACTTAGTCCTTTGACCTCAGCAAGCTGAAAATCAGCTCTGCAGAGGACTTGTTGGGTTCTTGGTAGATCTGAAGGTGAACATGAGCCCTTTGGGCACATGAGCCAACAGCACCATAGGCTGCTTTAGGAAGGGCATAGCAAACTGAGGGATGTGATCCTTTCCATGCACACAGCATTGGCAAGGCATGCCTGGAATACTGTGTCCAGTCCTGTGCTCACCCAAACAAAAGACACATGGATCTGCTGAGGTGAGTCCAATGGAGGACCAGGAATGAAATTAGGAACTTGAAGCTTGAAGCCTCTGCCACACAGAGTGATTTGGGACTGCTTAGGCTGGAGAAAAGAAGGCTCAGGATACCTTATCAGTGTATATAGACTCCTAGTAGGATGGGAGAGACAGACTAATGGGGAAGGGAATCTACTCTCAGGAGTGTGGAATCAGGACAGGATGCATGGGCAGGAGGTCAAATACATAAAGATGCACGTAGACTAAAGACGTGACCAAACATTGGAACAGTGTCCCATGGGTCTTTAGTCTTCTTCCTTGGAGGTGCTCTATAGCTGATTGGAAGTGGTTCTGAGAAATGTGATATACCTGATTCTGGTTGGAGCAGTGGGGTGGGACTACACAACCTTCAGAGATGGTTCTGATCTCACCTGATCATCACTTTTGTGACATTGTGATTCATATATTTCTCTGTTTTCTGCACATGGAAATAGAGCCTTGTTACTAAACTCACCCACTTAGCTGTTTGACTGAAACTGGGTAATATATTATAAATATATATAGATGTTTCATCTGTATGAATTCAACTTAGTCTTGATTTAGAATGAGACAACTGTATGGATGTACCACTTTCCTTGGAAAAGTTACTGCAGTGTGATTAACACTTGAAGAATCTGGTGGCCAAAGCATGGCTTGCCTCTGTGCCACCCTGCTGACCTGATCAGTTAAATTACAGCAGACACTCAGAGGATCACCAGCCTGTAAGGCAAATGCATGACATCTTAAGAAAGCTTGTAAGATATGATTCAAAATTCGAGATAGCCTGATATTAATGAAGATCTGGACTCATTACTGAATTAGCAGACCTTCATGGGGCTCAGAGTGGCAATGCAACCTTGACTAAGTTTTCTATCTGTTTATATATCACAGAGTTTTTATAGGCATTTTGGACATTTTGTGGAAAGAGGTGAGCCATAACTCCTGCTATTTCTGTCCCCAGAAGTTCCTTGAGCAATCAGGCCTAGTGGGCCTGTTTCTGTTCATTGTCTCTGGAGTAATTATTGTCAGTCACTTTTTCTTTACATTTCAATTGACCTCAAGAGGAGAGGACTCCTTATACTGCTGACAGTGCATCTGTCATGTGCTTTTATAACTTCTTCAAACCAACACTGAATTGACACTGTAATATAAATATAATTTTTCCCAGTATATTTAGGGAGCTAATACAATTACTTCTGTTTTACAGATTCTTTTTTATTGCATTAAGAGCTTGAAAGAGTAATTTAGAAGGGCTAGATTATGATGCATATGCAGTTTAATATCACAGTAGTAGACAAAAGTGCTTAGAGATGTTTTCTTGGATAAGTGGTTTGATATGGAGGATTTTGCATTTGTACTGTGATGACCATATTGATGTTTCCTTCTTCATCCCTCATCTTGTATAGTAAACTTACTTAATAACATAGGATCAGATCTACTGCCACAAAGTCATCACTGGTAAGAGCATTAAAGTATGAAGTTGGATATTGCTGCCAGAATCCTGACCCCTCTGGATGTGCCGGTTTTGTGGCCATGCATTCTCTTTTAAAACCAGGGAAACACCAGAAGTGTTGTTACATTTGTTACCATACAGGAGTGATAGTCTCATTTGGTACAGAATCCAGATCAATTCCTCTCAGTAGGAGGTACTGAAATAAAGCACAGATAAATGGTAAACATACTTATATTTCCTCACAGATGTGAACTGACAGTCTGGTATGCTTCCTAAAGCAATATGCAGCTACTTAACATTCTTGTAAGCCATCTCACAATTACCATGATCCACAAAAGGACACAGCCCCAGGTCAGCATTCAGGAAACTCTTGTCACATGCAGCTGAAGACTCTCAAGAACTTAGGAGAGGCATAAATTAAAAACCTGGGAAGAAATATGTACTAAGAGACACATTGAGTTAGAAATTCTTCCAAAAGATGATGAAAGAAATCCAAGAGAACAAAATAAGCATGGTACCTCTGATATTGACACTGCCTCCCTTCCTTGGTGATGAAAGTAACTGCAGTACTTGAAGCTTTTTGCAGTAACTATTAAATAAAAGGAAGAAAAAAAAAGTTTGAGATTTTTTTTATCAAAAAACTGTGCATATGTGCATTTGTAGGCAGGGAACAGAAAGCTCATGAAAGCAAGTGGTAAAATTAAAGCTCAGTTTGTAGCAGCTGGCACACATTCCAGATCAGGTTTGCATAACCCCAGAGGTGTTGGGCCTCTGTGTTTAAAATGAAGCTCCTCTGAAAAAATTAAACTAAGTTGAAAGAAGTCAGCCAAATGGTATCCTCCATCAGTCCATGGATGGGGGCTCCCAAAAGCAGAGATCTGATCAAAGACTGCTTTTCTGAGACATAAAGTTTCCCTGAATAAGTCCCGAGGAGAGTTTAAGCTAATTTAGACATGCAGCATTGCACAGCTTTCCTAACACCACACAGAGGCTAACCAGTCTGGCCCAAAGGAGCCCTTACCTCTACCAGGTTTATGGGTAGCTCCAATATTGCATGCTGAGTTTCATGCTCTCCATTAAATGACAGTCAAGTCTGCCAAAACATCATGTGACACTGAGAAAGAGAAGTAAATGTGGCTAAACTCAACTCTAAGGAGAGAGGCTAGACTGTAAATTTAAATTTTAAGTTCCAGGTATTTGAACATTTCCCTCACTCTTGAAGTACATCTAAATACTGCTTAAAAGATTTTAAAAAATAAGTTATGAGCCTCTTAAGAGAAGTTCTGAGAACTTGAGCAAAATCTTTGATCACTACTTTAATAGTTTCAAGGTGAAAATGGGTAAGGGAGCTTGCAAATACCTAACCCAGGAGTCATTCAGCTGCTGGGATGGGTTTGGGTACATTTCCTAACACTTAATTATTTTGAGAATCTTTGTGAGACATTGATTAAGTGCTAAGAAATAATAATTTGGAGGAAAAAAATAAACTTGAAGCTGCAAGCAACACAGAGAAACATAGGTAGCAAACACACAATAAGAATGTAGTTGTTGGAGGGAGTCAGAAATAAAAATACTAGGAGCTTAAATTGACGTAATAGTACAAAGAATGTCCCCCACTGTACATCAGACACTGCCAGGACAACAAAGCTCTCAACAAAATGGTATTTCATGCTAAGAAATGCACTTAGGGATCTACTGATCTGTCATTAAAAAATGGCCCCCTCCCCCGTTTGACTCTGATCTATTTACACAGCACTTAGTACGTTCATAAAATGTTGCTCTATCTGGCACACTGTTCAGTTTATGCAAGTCACAAGCAATCAAGGCAATTGGATTCGTTCCAGTGCAGTCATGATTTGCTCAATAACTTGTAGCAGAGTTGCAATCAGGATTGTCTTTGAATTTTCTAGAGAGATCAGAATTAAAGTTTGGTTTTCTAGTATAATATTTATGAATCTCATTTAAATTAATTAGAGGTAACAAGAATTAATCACCTCCCATCTGCAGGTCTTATACACATTAATGAAATAAGTTGCTAATTCTAGGACAGATGATACAATGCATATTTTGATACAAAAGACTGAAATTAAGCAAGACAGTCTCTGATCCTGGGAGGGAAAAATAGTACTTCCTCCAAGAGAGACGGAGCATAACAAAGTGAACTGAAGCACTGCTGCCCAAGATACATGAAGCACATGCCAGACAGATTGAGAACCTATCTCATGTGATGAAAAAATTTCAATCAGAAAAACTTTCAACCAAAAAAACTATGACTAGTGCTGGAAGAAGAGGACAGAATAGAACTGCCTTGTATCTCGTTTTTCCTTCACATAAAATCTGGTAAATACTGGCATTCTGGAGATGTGCTCTATTTCTCTATTTGCCTTTAGACATCCAGTTGAAGACTCACCCAACAAAGAATTTTTTTGCATGATTTGGGTTGATTTATGTGCTAATGACACATCTCATCTGTCAGACATGAACTACATTGCCTCAATTGACTGATTCTTACCTGTCTTAGGGACAGAGTAAGATTTTAATCACTTCTGCCGAAACAGAAATCAAGGCAATAAAATGCAAAAAAGTAACAAAAGCCTCAAAGCAGTTGAAACCTTGGTACAATTTATATAATTATTTATTTTGCAAAGGAGTTAGGAGTCCTAGGATACATCTGTGTATTATTGCTTTAAGCAATTTTTTTTTTTTTTTCAGCAAGACAGGCTGCCAAAATGTTATTAATTTGAAGCGTGCTGAGAGGCCACTTGACACATTAAGGCAGTTTCCATCCCAGACAAACAAACCACCAGGGCTGCATGCAATCATGATGTGGCTGCATGCTACCAACTCCCAGGCTTTTCTGCTTCTTCCACGTTTTCTACACAGGGATTCTGAGCAGTTACAATAAATAAGTTGGTGACTACCAGTCCTGCATCCAGCATTGCTGCTGATGTTCTTCCCAGGTGCACCCTCTGGGATGCAGGACACTCAGCTGGGCAGAGACAGCAGTTGCATACCCAGCTTAAGCTCCTGTCTTCCCTCCATGGATTTTACTAAGAGCCAAGATTTGAGATGCAACTGTCCACATGTTTCCTGGTGAATAAAAATGATAGAATGAACAGAAATCAGCGCCAAAATATTATATTTGTTAGTCAGCACTAATTATAAAGCACCTACAGCGTGTGATTGCTATTTGCAATAACTTGCCATGCAAGAAAAACATTTTCTTGAGCTGCCTGTGAATGCAGCAGTGTGAGTGAGGACACTGTAAGTCATTAAGTTCTTTGCTCACAGGCTACAGGGGAACCTGGAAGATATTTTTATTCTCAAATGAATCTAAAATGGGGTGTGTCCTTCTGAAGCAAATTCTTCCCCCCAAAGGTCAATCAAGGTAAGCTGAGAGACTTAATTGCACGTGTTAAGTGATGGTGTTTAAACCACAGAAAAACTTTGGAAGTAAGTGATGATGTCAAGTACCTTAGGTAAGGAAAATTCCATGAAAAACAGAAAAACAGTTGAAACTACTCTCTTGCATGGCACACTGTGTGCCAGATAGCTTGGCACAACAGCAGTTACATCCCTTTATACAGTTTTGGGGGGGGTCTAGTGTGGCATTCTGGGAATAAGGTGCCATCAAGACTAGGGGTTAGAAATATGGAAATTTTAGCTGAATTACTTACTCAGTGGAAACAGTTCAAGAAATGTGAATGTGCACGGACAGATTAATTTATTTTTTAGCCCAAAGCAGTGTTTGACAAATTGAGTCTTTTGCAAAACATTGCAGTCAACATATTAACACCCCTTTAAAGGAAGCAAATAATCATATTCTGCCCCTACAATGTTGTGAGTAGTTTGACTGGAAGAAACATAAAGAACTGGTGCAAGGGCTGTTATGTTAATATAGGTATCTTTAGCAGCAGCCCTTTCTTCTGTATAAAAGCTGCACAGTAATTGACAAAAGACCCCAGCATATTAATAAGCAAGTTTCCATATAGAAAATTTAGTTACCAGAAAGTGGCAGTGGATGGATTTTAAAGTTCCATAGCTACAATTTATTTTCTTAAATGAATTATGGCTGTGAATAGCACAAAACTGTTCCATATTTTTTACAGTACTTATTTATTATTTCTTTTTAATGTTCAGTAGATTACCTATTTGTCTTCTAATTATTTTCTTACATAGAACAGGACTAAAATAAGAATTTTAACTTCTTGATTGAAGTGCCACTTTCGGTTATCTTGGAAGTAAGTGTGAAGATATTTAGTTCATTGAAGATCTTGGTATTGCTCCCAAGCAACTTATTTAAACTTCAGGCTTTTGACTAATTTTTTCAGGCTGTTTTCAGAATTGAGATTTTATTCGTAAAATTCTCTGTAGTTGTTGAGAAGCAAAATCTCAAGAGGTAGTGCCTTTTCTAATTTGACTTTTCCTGCCCTAGGAACAGTTTGGTGTTGATGTACAACCTGCACCAGTGCAGTTCACTCTGCCTTTTCTCTACAGGAGTTCTGCATCAAGAATTGCTTTCTGCAGTCTTCTAGCTATGAAGCAAATGCATGCTCTATTTATAGATAAACTTCCTGTGACCCATGAAAAGATATTCTTGAACTTCCCCTAATGTTTTAGCTTGTTTGAAATCCCAGGAAAGTTATTGCACTTTCCACTCCTAATGTCTTTTTAAAAAACCCTTTAAGATATGCATTAGGTGGCTTTTATAAAAAAGTGATCATTGACATACCTGCTTAAAGTTATACCACTTAGTTTAGAGCATTGCCATCCTAGAAAGATCCCATACATTTTTCAATAACTTTCATTTTTGTAAACAGTTCCTATCAACTCATAAAATAGCTTAGTTTATTTAGTTTGTGAAGAAGTACTAAAACCAAAAGTAATAAGAAAGCAAGAGAAAACCAATATTTTTAATGAAACTCTGTTCTGAGTTTTCAAATTATATTTTTTTAAATTATTCATGACATTCTGTTTTCCCAGGTAATACAATGAACATGTCTGGTTTCAATTTTATCCCCATTTATCATCATGCCTCTACTCCTAGTTTTCATTGTTGCTGTTTTCCCTCAAAGAGAAGCAGAAGAAATTAAATTTCAGACATTTCAAGCATATATTTTCCACCATGTAGAAACTGATAATATAACTCATGGCCAAAAAATTCCTCAACATCTGAGCCGTAATTACAACATGCAACACAAGGTTTATGACAGCAACACAGAACAACACAGAACCAAAAACTCTTCTTGTCTTTACCCAGACTGTGTTGGTTGCACACAGCTGTCTATGCCTTAGCTACTTTTGCTGTGAACAGGGAGAGGGGGAAAGTTCAGAAGCATCAATATTTCTCATTTCATCAAAAATAAACTAAAGTAAACCAGAAATAATATTTGGGATGTCTTGCTCCTGTCCTGGTGAGTGTCAGAAATTTGCATATTTGTATGCATTTTCAACAGTTAATATCCCTAATTGCTATCACCACTAGGTAAAATTATGAGTCTTCTTGGACATTGTCTCTGGCAGAAGCACTGACAGAAAAACCTTTGAGATACATATTTTGACAAATTTATACAGAACCACCAAATTCTTGGGTTTCCTGCTTGACTTTAGAATTCCTAGAAACTAATAATACTGTATGCCTTATGCTCACAAGAAATAAAAATCCAGGATTCAGTATCTTGAACTGCTTTTCTAATGGTTTGGCTTCTGATTTTTTTAAGTATCAAGGCAAACCTTTCATGGGGCAAACTCATTTGTTGTTTAGGACATTAGAGAGACAATGTGTTAAGACAGATATGTATATACAAACCTTAGAACATTACAATGGTGGAAACATACCCAGAAAATCTGGGAATAGCCTGAAATTCTGAAAAATAAATAAGTCTTTGTTGCTAAAGTTTTGCATAATATCTACCTGACACTGACATTTATAACCTGTTTTCTAGGATGAAAAGAATAATTTAACCATCTTTCTTATTGAAATATTTTATGAATTCTAGAAGAGCAGTATCCACAGAAATCAGTAGCAGCAGTCAATACCTTCAAGTATCATTGGAGAGAATCTAGAATTGAAAAGTGCCATCAATTACTTTTATACTCAGATACTTCTATTACAAATTACAGTCACTTTTCCAAATTCAGAAAAAAGTTCTCTACTTCTACTGATTTCCCAGTCATACAAAATACTAAAATTATGGGAAACTTTCTTTTTTTTTTTTTGCTTTCACCATGCTTTTTACTTTAAAAGACATTAAAATATGTGTAAGTAAGTTTTGTTTGTCCCCCCGACAATTGTTTCCCTGATATATAATACCAATAAATATTTATTTGAAGTTTGCTTACCATGAAGGCCAAACAAGCCTAGAAAAGGAGTTTTTGCATAAGTCACAGAGCACATGGCTCATTGCACTAACATAAGCAGACAACTTTCTGTCCCTCCCATCCCTCCAAATACCCAGACTCTTCAGGTCTTCAGGTACTAACATGGGCCCATATCAGTGCTGGCATGTGACCTACTTTTAAGACCTTGTTACTGAGCCCTGACTCTGTGCAGAATCCCACCTTTGCTGAATTGTGGTTTACAGATCTCTGGATTCTGGTAGCAGTTTTTCAAGTTCCCATTGCATTCTTTCCTCTTCATTCCCACTGCCTCTGCTCTTCACAGAACCCTCCATACACAGAGTGTTCCAGGCACCTTTCCTTCCTCTGTGCCAGGCTATTACACTGTTTCAGTGAGCATGGTCTTGTCCTTACTTGTCTCCACATGCCTTGCTTTGAAGGGTGGTTCAACTGCATCCTACTGAGTTTATTAAACCAAAATTTAATGTTTAAAGTTATAATTGTTCTACCTTTAAAGGGGGTTTCTGACATACTTCCTTGATGTCTCTCTCCTGCCTCAGCTAAAATTCATTTATTTATACTACTCCAGAAACTGGAGAGCTGATCGAGGATTTCTTGGATATCAGAATAAAGATATTTAGGGTTTTTTTTTCCTAATCACATGAATTTTGTATTCTACTTTATTCTGGGAAATAGTTGACAGCAGAACTCAACAGATGTTTTGTTTCCTTAGAAATAAAACTGAAACACTGATACATTCTCTTCATAGGGGAAAAGGAACCCCAATAATTTTATTTTGGAGTAGAATGAAATACTGTTTTGATCTTGCTTTCACAAAAAAAGTTCTTCTTTGGCTCTAGTTGAATTCAACCCTTCCCAGGGCCAAGAGTTTTACAGCATTATTGTATAGTTTCTAGCAGAAAACTTTGTATGTTAGTGAATGTTTTATGGAAAAGATATTCTCATTCACATAGTGTTAAGCACTTTGAATGTCTTTTCCCACAACTGAACTTTGTTGGTGTATTTCCTGCACTTTGCCTTGGTTTTGTGTGCTCTGCCTGTGTGAGATTACATGGGGCTTTCCTTAACTTGAAAAACCTTATCTTTTGTTGATGGGAGTGACCTTTGCTATTTTTAGAGCATAATGCAAGACCCATCTTTTCTCATGAGCCTTTCCTCAGTAACGAACAATGACATCATATCCCAGGGGTACCTTCAAGAAAACAGTTAGACCCTTAGTAACTAGATATGAAAGACTAAATCAAGACAGGGAAATTGAGGCCTTTTACAAGACCCCTCTGCACCAGAAACTCCTGCTTTTAACCACAGTAACTTTGATTTGCTGAGCCAAGGAAATGATAACAGAGCAGTTACCTAACAGTTAGTTAGGTTTCATCAATCAAATATACACCAGGTTCTCAGACAGGACTAAATAGCTACTGGGATTTCTCTAGCTGGGTTGATCTCATGGTCACTGTAAGCCTTGGTTACAGTGCAGCCAAAAGACCATTCCCATCCACAGAAAAAGCCAGCACCCTGAGTGAGGGTTGCACACACAGCACTGCTGTGCCTCTCATCCATCCAGAGGCTGCTGTCTGCACACCACACTTCTGCTCAGAGACTCTGATCCTAACTGTCAAGACAAGTAATTTTTGACCAGAATAAAAACCAGAAGCATGGAAAATCTTCATGGAATCCATAAGAGCCCCTCAAGCATTTCAACCACTGCTAGACTGATGCTAATTTTTACTTCTAATCCTTGCCAACATCATAATGAAATTAGAATTCCTTTACAATTCCAACCAAAATGACCATCTTTAAACCATGAAATACAGAGTGACTTCACATTTTTACACTGAAGGATGTCGAAGGCACTCAGATACTACAGTCAGTGTCTGGAGTGCAAAACATCTGAAGTCAGATAAATACAATAGTTAGTCATGCACTCTTGTGTGGGAGAAAAAACATTTTATTGGTACAAGTTAACATTTAAGAGTATTGAGATGGAAATATGTTGGTAGGAGGATTTAGTCACAGAGAATGAGGGATTGCTATTGTTTTGCTATGCAAGGTGGAGCCTCCTTATTCTGGAGAGTTTTAAAAAGAAATGGGAGGAAGCAGACACTCCTACATCATGGGCACTCTCTGGGAAAATTGACTGACCTAAGTTATCAGGGTAAGAACTAAATCTGGGGCAGACAGAGTAATCCAGAGGGGGAAATATTCTACTGCCTTGGGACAATAGGCATTTCTGAACATCATTTACACTTACTATAACAACAATGCCTTATTGATATCCTTTCCTTAGTAAAAGAACTGCCTTTTTCAGCACACATCTGTTTCCCACGTGAAGCTAGTGACTTACCTTGTTAACTTCAAATATTCAAAAAAAAACCCAACAAAACCACAGAGCAAAAGTGCAAAAGCTTTTTCTCAGTAAGCAACTGGGCTTATAAATGATGAGCACTGAATAATGATTAGCATGCAATGGATTCTCCCACTCATGAGCTACAAATACACTGCAGATCATCAAGAGCCTGTAATAATTTTGTCATCTAGATATTTCAGAAATGTTTTTAGATTTCTGCAATATGTTCAGCAGTGAAAGTGGCATGTATCCAATGTTAACAATAGACTCTAAGCTATGAATCACCACTGGAAAACAAAAAAAATTTGCAAGAATAATGTTTAGTCATATTTGTCAGAATATATCAGACCAAGCAAATGCAACCCTCAGGGCTCTCAAACTAAATCTATCATGCAGAACTCCTAAATTCAGTGAGAATTTTTCCGATTTTTACTCTGCTTTAGAATTCAAAGTAACTTGAGGCTACATAATTTTTGTAGACAACAACAAAAAAAAGTATTTATGAAATCTTCAGCAGCACTTGAATAAGAGTTTTCTTTTCAGTGCAGAGAGCCTTTTGATTTTGGGGGCTGGAGGGGACAGGAAAAGGAGGGGTTATGGTCTAGCATGAAATACTCAGGACTCTCTGTCAGTCTTGAAAGTCTGCAAGTGGTGTCATGTTTCTTAAATAGAAAATGTCAGAGCCCTTATGAAAGCTTTTCATTACTAGGCTTAGCCAGCAGGAAAATCAGACAAAAAAAAAACTTACATCTGAGAGGCTTTGAGGTGGTAAGTACCTCTGCCAAGTCATGAACCTTCAGTTCAGAACCTTCCTCTGTCCCCTTTAAGTATTGAGTGAGGTCCATTCTTCTCATTCTTACTGGCTATTCTGCTTTGGAAATAATTCTGCTTCAGCCTGTTTAAGTTGTTCTGCTGCACAGCAAAAGGATTCAAGATTGATTTGACCAAAAAAGAAAACAAGTGTCAGCTTGGTTCAAGAGCCAGGTAATGATCACACTTACCAGAAGAGAGAGTCCTTACTTGTAAGAATGTTTTAGGCATTTTATCACGGATCTTTGAACAAGCTACAGGAACATGCAAAGCAGCCCATACCCTGATACCCAGAGCAGCAGGAGGGGTGTGGGTTTGAACTCTCTCCAGCAGAGGATCAAACTGAACTTGGAAGAACAGCAATGGCTTCAAAATTTCACCAAATATTTGTAATTTCCCACCTCCTCCAAATTCCACAGCCAGAACATAATGTTATTAATACCACCACATAAGCAAGAATTTCCAGCTACTTAGGTCTCTCTGTTGTTTCTGCAACAGGTATCACTTCTTTAGTAATATCAAACCCTTGCCACTTGCAGGAAAATATCACAGTCAGCTATGGATGGAGACAGCAGGAGCTGAGTACAAAGTACCAGCATGTGACTGCACAAACAACCCAAAATTATAGGTTCCCCTTAAGTAAATTTTCTTATTTTCAAGTAAACATAGTCGAAGTACAATTTTGATATTTGAGTTGAGACCTCCTGTTTCCCTGCAGAACACATAGCTCCAAAGTCTAGTCTTAGTACTTTCTCCTTCATTTCTCATGTAACAGCTGCTGTTGGACAGGACTATCTTAAGAAGGCAGCAGGAGTGAAAGCACTGACATCACTGGTAGACCTAACTGAATTTCTAAACCTGCCTTCAAAAGTATATAAGGAGAATATTGTGCATCAAGACTTTGGAATGGGTATTTGTGAGAATTAAGGGCTCAACACTGCAGTTTCTTGTAGTGTGATTTCTTATCTGGAACCCAGAGAAGTCAAACCTACTGGCCTCACTGTTCTATCTTTAGACTCCAACAAGCACTTAGGCAAGGATTTAAATTAATAAAAATCACTGTGAAGAAAAGAAATTTCATCATTACTGGTTTCAAGCTCTAGTTCATGATTTCAGCTTGAAAAGTAGACACAGGGCATTCAAATGGTTCTGTTTAAAAATTGTATCATAGGAATAAACAAACCTAAGTAGAGTTAACAAAGAAAAAGAAGATTAATTAACTGAATTTAATTGGGAGGAAGTTTTTTTAATTTATCAAAAATCTAGAAAAAAACCGCAACCTATTTTACCTTATAGCAAAACAATTTTGGTAGCAAATGATTTGTTGTAGGTTTTCCTCTACTTCCCTTCTTCCTTTCCTTTACTGGTGCACAATCCTAGCAAGTTTATTCCAGAGTAAAGAGGCAGTGTTTTCTGTTTCTTTGGCAGGACGTCAGGGCTTAGCAGTTGGTGTGCCAGGAACCTCCCCAAACAAATTTGCTGTGAAACAGCAGCACCTTTTTGCATTGGAACAATTTGACAAAAGCAACTACACCACAGATGGGAAATCTTCCTGCTGTTGGTATGCATAGCTGCAACTGTTTGGTTTAACAACTAAAGAGCAAGATGGATAAAAGATAAATTTTCTCATCAGCTTCCTGACTTCTGAGTGTTGAGTGTTTCATCCCATATACAACAGTGTTCCAAAGTTTCCCAATTAAGTGATAAAGCATCATTGGCCCTTATTTAAAAGATGATAATATATTTCACAGAAAACCATTAACTTCTTTCTCCCATTACCTAGTGGTTGGGATTATCTGGCCATATACAGAAAGTCCTGTTTTAATATACAGGAAGTTCTGCTCTAAGTCACACTGGATTTATGTCTGCCAGTTCCTCTTTGCACAAATGAGCCTTTCCTTGGAACAGCAAGGCATTTTATGTTAGTAAGAGTATGAAGTGTGAGCCTCTCTGCACCTGGACATACTGCGGTGAATAGCTGTAAGAACTAGTCTGGGCAAGTAAATTCCATTGCACAGATATTCAGAAGCTGATTTTGAAACCAGTTTCACTGAAAATTGTTTATTTCCCTTTGCTCTTTTAAAGGTCAAACCTTAGACTGGTACACCTGTTCCAGAGCACTAACAAAACCTGCCTCCTGTGCAGATGCTGAACAGCCCAGCCCACCAAATATGCATGGCAGCCCAAATTCCTCAGAAATCTTGCCAGGCAGCCAGCCCAACGGTAGAACACAAAACTGTCTGCTTCTCTGCCTGGCATGTTGAAATTCCAGTGGTTCTCATCCAGGAGATTCAGCAGATCCATTCAACAGGGCTGCTGCAAATATAAGCGCTGAATCTGCTGACTGCAGGGTCAGTAATTGACTGGGGATGCTCCAGATCCATTGCTTCCTGGCAGTGCAGGTCCCATATAACTTCCTTGATGGGCTCAGGGATAGATGACCCAGCAGAAATCCAGAAAGGATTCCTGTGGAATCCAGAGAAACACCATCTCTGCCTACATATTAAGTTTCACAGATGAAACAACACACAACGAGTATGAATGGAATCCAACTTCTTTTTTTTTTTCTGACTGGCTTTAAATGATTACTACAAAACAGTAACATCAAATCTTTTGCATCACATCTGCTGTTTAGCATGATTAATTTTTCTCTGTTGCAGAAAACATAATTGGCAGTATCCAAAGAAATATACTGGACCAGCTAACATCATACATTTTTATTTCGTTGTGCCACAATTCATATTTCAGAGGAGTCCCAGGTTGCTTTTAAACTCAGTAAGTCAGTAAGCAAAGCCCATCAGCACTGGGGTAACACCTCTGGGGCAGTGTGTTTAAAAGGAGAAAAAACCTGTTGTACAACCACAGCCATAAGAGATGAGTGAAAGAAACAGCTATGCAGAAATCAAAGCCAGTGAAGCAGGAGGGGGAGGAGGTGCTCCTTGCTTGGCTGCTGAGGTTCCCCTGCAGGCTGTGGGGAAGACCACGGTGAGACAGGTGTGCTCCTGAGACCACAAAGGTCCATGGGCTTATGGTCCATGGGTCCATGGGTTCCTGGGTCCATGGGTCCATGGTCCATAGCAGAAACCCACCTACAGCCCACAGAGAGCCCCACACCAGAGCAGGTGGATACCTGAAGGAGGCTGTGACTCTCTGGGAAGCCTGTGCTGGAGCAGGGCCCTGCCAGGAATTGTGTGTCCAGGGGGAGAGGGGGCAGGTTTGCTGGCAGGACCTGTTACGCCCCAGGGAACCCATGCTGGAGCAGTAATGAAGAACTGGAGTCCATGAGAAGGACTCACTTTGGGAAAACTTGTGAAGGACTGTCTCCTGTGGGAGGGACCCCACACTTGAGTAGTGGGAAGAGGATGAAGAGTGCTCCCATGGAGGAGAAAACAGCAGCAGGGAAAATGTGGGATGACCTGACTGCGTAATAAATTTATGGCAGAATCCGTTCCCTGTCCCCCTGTACCACTGGGACAGAATGTGGGAGTCCTGGAAGAAAGGAGGCATTGGGGGAAAAGGTGCTTTAAATATTGGGATTTTTTTCTCAGTGTTCTGCTCTGATTTGAATAATAATAGGTGAAAATAATCTCCTCAAACTGAGCTTGTTTTGCCCAAGCTGGTAAGTGTTGTACTTATCTGTAACCTACAAGACTTTAGTTATGTTTTCTCCCCTGTCCAGTTGAGGAGAAGGAGTGATGGAGCAGCTTGATGGGCACCTGGTATTTATCAGAGTCAGTTCTTTTCTCACACTTTTCTTTTCAAATGCTTGTAAGAGCTTTCAACCTCACTTTTTGGTCACTGAAATATTCTGGTTTTGCATAGGAAAAAATACAGGATATGTGATAAAAGTGACTGCTTTTCCCCAGCAGTGAGTTTAGAGGGGATGTAGCTTGCTGACTTTGCACGTGTTATGGTTTAACCCCAGCCAGCAACTCAGCCCCACTCAACAGCTCCCTTCCCCTTTGCTGGGATGGGGGAGAGAATTGAAAGGGTAAAAGAAAACATGATTGAGATAAGAAGAGTTTAATAATTGAAATATAATCTAATAACAACAATAATAGCAATAATACTACTCATAAAATAAATTGCAACAAAAGTAAAAATTTAAAAAGGGGAAAGCAATGTATGGAAATGAAAAGAATTGCTCACCACCAACTGCTGGATACCCACCATTGTCTGAGCAGTTGCCCTCCTGGCAAGCTTTCCTCCTAGTTAATATGTTGGACATGACATCCTGTGGTGTGGAATATGCCTTTGCCCTGTTGGGGTTAGCTCTCCTGCCTGTGTCCCATCCCAGCTTCTTGTACCATCTGGCCTCCTCCCTGACAGGGAGAGACATCCTGAGAGGCTGAGAAGTCCTTGATTTAGGGCAAGTGCTGATCAGCAGCAATGAAAAGATCAGTGTGTTACCAACATTATTCTTATCCTAAATCTGAAAATACAGCTACTAGGAAGAATATTAACTCTATTCCAGTCAAAACCAGGACACCATGAAAGAAAGTCACGTGTGGAGCACACCCTTCTGCAGCAGCCCTTTCACTTTCCACATTCTTTTTTGTTCCACAGTAAAAAGAAGTGCTGTCCCCTTTGGTTACGTGAAACTGGAGATGTACAGATTTTGATCAGTTTTTCAGTGCATGCAAAAGAGAAAAGATTCAGTGGGAAAGGTGGCATTTTTCGCTGGAACCAAGTGGTAAAAGTAAGGAGAAAAGAGCCACTGGGAGCTTTAACCCAGGGAACCTATGTCAGCACCATACAACAGCTAAATCCACACAGAATCTGGAGTTGTTACAGCCTTTGTTTGGGGTGGGCAGTAGGGTGCAGAGCAGATTGCTTGATCTAGCAAGGAGAGGGATCCTTACATTCAAGGCTGGTTGTGATCTCAGAGGATAAAGACTACCTTATTGAAGAAAAAGAAAGCTGAAACCTCCCACCTATCTAGTAGGTCTCCTTAATATATTTTAGCTTCAATTAGAAGTGTATTTTCCTGAAGTCATTCTGTCAAGTATTCTCCCTAGTTTAAATTGTCATGCCTGCTGTCACATCAGGAATACAATTACTGCCAGTCCCTCTGTTGTAAGGCTAGCTTTTTCTGTTTAAAAGCCTTCCCACTGGAGGCAGAGCTGCAGTTACAATTAGCTTATTTGATGATACAAGTTGCAGTGATGCAGGAGACCGACATCTTGAAAACTCAAACCTCACAACAGACTCCATTTTAAAGTACTTGGTTTTGACCAAGTTTTATACATAAATGTTCCTGTAAAACCCCTTACTTTGGTTCCTTATTCTTCAGCAAAACATAAAGGAAGCTGGCTGGAGCCTGCAGTTTGCACTACTGGCTTTACCACTGTGTATGTAAATAGCTTCTGGTGCAATTTTTTTATTCTCCTTTGAATATAAGCTTTCTATGTTAAAAACCCAAAACAAACCCACATGCAAAATTAATTTAGAATATTATATAGCTCACAGAGGATTATGGATCATGAAGTAATTTGATTATGGATCATGAAGTAATTTGTAAGAAGTAGTATAACATTATTTACAGCACTTCCCCCTAATCAAAAGATGGAACCAAAGCTTTTTTTTTTTCTTTCAAAACACCCAAAATAGCATGAACACTATCCACTTTCCCCAAGGAAGAATAGAACATACAGCATAATTGCTGAGAAAAGCAGGAAAGGAAAAAAAAAAAACCCATACAATAAGTAACAAAACCCTCATCCTAATATCTTGGTTTCAGCAATTCTGTTACACTTTAGGGTGGGGACCAAGCCTCTGACCTGCAGCTATCCCCCACTAAAGTCACCCAGATGCACTGCTGGGAATGAGACCAGGGACAGCTGGGGCTTGAGTCCCTCCTCCACTACCCCCAGCCACACTCTCCCTTTAGCTGGAACTGGCAGTTCCCTCTCTTCCTGAGCTGGCAAACTACAGGAAGGACAGCCAGTCACCTGTCAGATTAATTTACTTTCTATCTGCTTAACTGTGACAGTCTCTGGAGTCATTCATCCCACAATCATTAACACTAAGCAGCTAGCAGCAGGGGAGAGTCCAGGACGTGTGTATGTGACCCAAATATAACATGAATGGGCTGTCCTGGACTGTACACAAGTGCAGAGAGGGAAAAGTTAAATAAGAAAAACAAGGTTCCCCCTCAGAGGTATTCCTGAATGAGTGCTAAATGAAGGTGATTATGAGTGCTTCTGCTGGTGAAAATGAATGACACAAAGAGAACATGCTGGTGACTTAAGAGATATTTTAAAAAGCTGAGAGTTTGCAAGGGGAATGTACTCAGGCAGCACCTTGATCAAACTCTCTTTTGGGAATATTATTCATGTCTATAGGAACATTTACAGGAAGAGGCTGGCATTTATTAATCCTTTAACTTTGCAGCAGAGGTAGTGGACATGTGGCTGGTTTGTTACACCTCAGTGCTTGCTGCTCTTTGTGACAAGAAGACAGCCGTGACTAAAGACTTAAAAGCGCCCACTTTCTCTACCACCCTCCTCTGCTTAGTATTCTTCTCTCCTAGTGATTTTTACCAGCCTTACTCTCCATTTATTGGCATGTTATTTACATCTTCTTCAGTCTCCTGGGTCCTGCCATTGCCTATTCAACTTTATGCAATCTGTCCAGTGATCCACTTACGGCCTGTCATATTTCATATTTCATTTATTTCTGCCTTTTGTTGCATATACACATTATAGGCAGATATACTTTCCTCTGCTTGTCTTCTGCCCAAAAAGTAAAAAAAGATGAAAAAACTCAACCCACTTTAAAAGTTCATATGAACATGTCAGAAAAGCAGAGTCTAGAATTAGACTCACAGTTAAATTTATTAATTTGGCTCAGAAGTGTTCTAAGGCTGACAAGCACTTTCTCCCACGCCCCAGTATAGGTAAAGAAGAGCGATTTTGCATCAATACTGTTTTATTTGTGTTTTTCTCTAAGGTAGTTGGTACATATGAAATTTGGACTACTCACAGAAATCTCCCCTGAAGCAAAGACTCCATCAGCACTGAATAGTTGCCTTTTTTTTTTCCTTGTATGCACCCTAGAATAAATTCAAGCCTTTCAACTACCTATACCATAAAATTGATTTGTTCGACATTTGTGATCACTGCATTTCCAGATCCTTTTGTGTGGCATCTCTGACTACCTGAGTCTTTACCTTTTGCAATCATTTATTGGCTGCTTCTTTCTATTGATAGTATATTGTTATTGTCCTGGAAAATTTCATATTGTAAGATTAAGGGATTACTTTTCATTTTTTTTCCATACCATATTGAAATTCAGATCCTATTCTCCAGTTTTAGAAACTTTGCCTTTGTTTTACTATCTCAGATTTCATCATTGTATTTTGTCTTGTTTTACTCATTCAGTTTTGGGGCTCATTGGCTCTTGATCACTAGGAGCTGCTATTCAAAACAAATTAAGGAGAATAAAATATTTTTCACAATGTCTAAATACATGTTTTATTGGTTGAAAGGTCTTCAAATTGTGTATGGTTACAATGATATATTTTTGCATTTTATTTGCCTTACTCTATTTTCAAAGTAACATTAGAAAAGAAAAATATGGATTATTTTATGTGTTGTGATGTTAAAGAGAAGAACAGGTCTGTCAGGAAAAGCTGATTTTCATTTTCTGACATAAACTGCTAATTATATTTAATTGCATTTCATAACTTGTGCATTGTGCTTTTTTATATGTCTGATTCTTTCATGTGTCTCCCTTGAGTCCCTGCATTTATTAATACAGACAGCCAAGTGTCCTCACATCTAATTAAATTCCCTGATGCACATTAAAAACCAACAAAAAATTACCAGTCCAGAGACCATGATAGTATTCTATATGTGACATATAAGCACATATTTCCCTGTGTATTCAGACTGCCTACACTGCAGAAAGGTGAAGAATGCTGCAATTTATTCTGACGTGGCAGAAATAGCATCATAAAGTTAATTTCACTTCATCGCATGGAAGAACCTTAATCTTCAAGGGAAAAGGACATTGGTTGAGACCCATCCAGTCTAAATCAGAGATTATGTGGGCAAATATTCTATCCAACCAAAACCCTTTCTGGGCTTGGAACCCATCTTTTACTGCCTGTAAATAGCATAGGACTGTTAAATCATAAGACATATATTTCTGTTAGGTACCTCATATTATATAGGTTAAATCTGAGCCTTCATTTTCAACATTTCTCTGATTGCCGTGTGAATGTAATGGTGAATTAGCCCTTGTGATTAACAATTTATAATTGTGTGTTCATTAATGAGTAACTAAGAGGAGGTAAGTTGTAATTGTCATAGGAGTGCTCAGAAAGTAGGAATTAAAACTCTACATAATTCCTCATTACTTAGAAATATTCTAGATCAATTTATTTGGCTTGACTAATCACCACTATGACTACTTCCATGCTGAGGAGGGCTGTAAAACATGGCACAAACAGAATAGTTTTGAATCCTCTACCATGAAAATCCCCAACTGACTTTCATTAAACTCAGGACATTCAAAACACTTTGTCAGGATTCTTCCAGCCTCTGGACGTTTGAAACACTGACATCTGATAAAATATCTGCAAGATATCTAACATTAAGACAATTACTCTATGGCAGGATCAGCTTTTAGTGTTTTCCTCAGAAGATGCATCACCTATGACAGAAGAGAAGAAAAATC
Organism: Alaudala cheleensis; assembly: GCA_013398995.1. Taxonomy (NCBI): domain Eukaryota; kingdom Metazoa; phylum Chordata; class Aves; order Passeriformes; family Alaudidae; genus Alaudala; species Alaudala cheleensis. Next base: position 94,825 of record VWYE01023017.1, on the reverse strand, counting down.
AGAAAAAAACAGAGAAAGAAACAGATAGGAAATCAGTGTCTCATGTGGTAAGAAGGTAGATTTATTATTCTAAGGATTTCTTTTCTCTTAATTCTTGAGCCTACTTTCACAGAAAATCGGACTGGTTCTGTGATTGCACCTATGATTTTTATGTGCACATAGAACTTCACTCATTTATATCCTCTTTCTAACTAGGGTGTGCACTGCTTTCTCCTCTGCTTAAAAGGGTGCTTGATAAATTCCTGGGTAATACCAACACCTCAGTCAAAGAGTTTGATTCAAATTCAATTACAGTTGCTTAAAAATCCACCTCAGTATTAGCCAAGGGTTGAGAATAGGACTGCATTCATGCTCAAATGCACGCACACATAGAGGGGGGGGTTCCCTACTTGAGGTTGGACAGGATGTTATTTTCTTCAAAGGAGAGGGAAAAGAGAATAGTTGTTGAAAAATGGAAAACCTAGAAAAATGTTTGACAATAGAACTTCTTAGCTAAGATGAAGGTCTTACACAATAGACCTTCTTAGTAGATGGGAAGATTTTAGAGGTTTCTGACCATGTTAAACTCCTCCCCCACTTCCTTGGGCAGAAATCCAAAAACAACAGGGAGGTACATTGGTTGTAAGTGAATATCAAAATACACTGAAATCCATGACCTTTCTGAACTATCTAAGTACCTCTTTTGCTCGTAAACTGGAGTCTGGATTTACAAGCATCACCAGCAGTTGATACTTAGCCCTCAATCAGTTTGCAGATAAATTTTACCAAATCCCCGTTGATGCCAGCTCCAGTGAACGTTTTATTGTATTTTTAACATCTGTGTTTACACTGGTTATTGAAAGCTCTTCAAGCTTGGTGCTTGGGACTTTTTTTGGGCTTTGTATTTTGTGCTCTTTCACATATGTGCTGATTGTGCTTGGGTTCACAGAGGATGATTTGATCTGCTGCTTCCTTTTACCTTTTGCTTGCCTTAGAAGGATGCAAAATTATAGTGACTATGGAAATATTTTGTTTAAAGCATAGACAGAGCTAAAAATACAGTAACTTACAATGTATTCAGGTTTCATTACACTTCCTGTGGATGCTGGACTGCAGACCACACATCCATGGGAGATCTCATTAACCCAGCATCTGCGTCTTGTGTTCTCTGCAGATGCATTACTGAAGCTAGCTGTAATCTCATGAAATACAGCAAATCCACACAATGTTTTTATACGATGCTAACTATGAGGAAATAGACCTTCATTTTAAAAAAAGGCTATTGTACCACTCTTTCCTCTTAACTGCAGACTGAAAATTAGTAAAATTTCAAGCAATTGTCAAACACAATGCTCATGGCAAATTCTTTAGCCAAAGAATTATATTTACAAAAGTTCCCAATAAATAAAGAAATATTACAGTTTCTAGTCAGGTTAAATAATGCATTTTGACAATTTCACCATTTAAAATGTTTTACATTTTATGCTATAAAAACAACATAATAGCCTCAAAATACAATTTAAGTCAAAAATTTTCTAATTTTCAAGGATGCTTGTTGACATTGTAGTCTTTCTCATGAAACAAAAATGTCACACTATGAAATACACTTATAATAAATACGCTTTTAATTTTTTATATGGAAGCTGCTGAACAACATTTATGCATCGTAATTTAGGGTCACAGAAAAGGCATGGTAGCTGAGGTAACAAGTTACAGGGTTTTTCTGACTCCATTGTCATGAACTTGATGGGACGGGGTCAAGAAGAAAGTGTGTGCTATTTCTTGGAACTAAAGTTCCTGTTAAATATAAAATGTATATTTAAAATAATGAATATTTACAGCAGAAATACAAGACATAATTCACAGGAAAGAATGTTGTACCTTTTATGGATGTAATGTGGCATATTCCCTGTAAATATACTTGACAAAAGTCTTTATTACAAAGTTTAGCTCTGCACAAATATACTTCACCCATACAAAAGCAACCTATGCCATGTTTTCTTTCTCATTAATTTTTTTCTAAGTTTGGATAGAAATGCAGAAATCTAGTGAGGCTATCATCCATTGTCACTAAAACATCTAGTGCTGGAAGCCAAGTCTCATGACGGATCCTATCTCAACTTGTGGGCACAAACATAAATAAGATAATGCAAACTACAGCTTCTACATTCAGTGATGATTTATTAGTTTGGGCCTGAGTGAGGACCTTGTCTGCTGAGAATGGCTAAGTGGTGCCTGCCAGACCTGTGATACCATGGCACTAGGAAGCCACGCAATTCCTTAACTAAATTACATTTGGGGGAAGGGAGAATTTAATCCTATATGAATTTGTTGGTCTATATTCACATATTTTGGTCTCAAAGTGAACACACTCTTTACTGTCATGTAAATACAGAGTAAGATCATATTTAAAACTAGCTTAGGTCCAAATCACAGGCTGTTCTGCACACAGAAGTGTGGTGTGCTCTGGCTTTGAGTCTTTAGAGCTTTGGGTGTTTAATAAAGCAAAGGCTAAACTGAAAATCATCCAGTGGCAGCCACAACACATACTTTTTGCCACAGAAGTCTTTGAAGTGCAGGATGAAGTACAGTTTCTGTGACAGGCTTCCTCTCCCCACTGCTTTTATAGCTTCCCTCCACTATCCACAATGTTATTTTCTGAAATTTAATGGCCCGGAGGCTTGGGGATCTCCTACCTCTCTCACTAAGGAATGGTATCAAAAGTTTTTAAAGGAGGGAGACAGAGGTTTTTCCTTGCACCACATTGTATGTCTTCTTTTCATCATGCTAAAAGGCATGAAAAGAAATTTAAAAAGTGGATGATGATGATTATTGATCATAATTTTTATTATTATAATATTATGTTGAATAATTTATCCATTATCTACCAGCAAGTAGTTGCATAAGTCATACTCATTGAGGAATGATGAGATTCTTTGAACTTACCTTTTGGCTTTACTTACTAAGAATTACCCCTACTGAGCAGCAACATTCTTCCATTACATATGTTTAATTTTAATGTACTCACTGGGATTAACAGCTCAGCAATTTATGACAATGCAGTGCTAAAACAGACAGGGTTAAATTGCAGGAAAATACTAATCATCAGGAAAATACATTGTTTGACGCAAAGAACTATATTTCAGAAAATGTATTCTTCATCTAGCAATTTTTTCCCAGTTCAGAGACATTATCAGACTTGAAGGTGATCCCTATGGTTTTATAGGACTGCTTGATTTTAACTCAAATCTAGTTGTACAATGTCATAAATTGCATGAACAATTGCCAAGGTCACTTCAGATAGCCTTATTGCTTTTTTTTATTCGAGGAGATAGCACTTCAATAGTGAGAAATATGGTATCCAGGAATTCCAGCTTGCCCTCATGTAATCTCCTTCACAGAGCTCAACAAAGAACAATTGTGTGAAGCACAATGACCTCAGATGCTTGAAGTCTCTCAGACTATTTATGAATGTGGAGTGGAGAGACTAAGCATGCATTCAGGATGAGGAAACCTTGACCAGAAAGAGGCATTTTAGTTGTGAATTATTTTTGTATGAGGAAGTTTTAGCAGAGTGCACTAAGTACACGTACTGTGATAGCCAAGCCAAAGACAAGCACACATATTTTTGAGTTATTCTAAGAGAGCATAATACCTCTTTAGAATTTTGTTAGAGCAAACATGATGGGCAGTGTGAATGCCTTTGAGAAAACTCAAGTTACTCTGACATGTCCTTGTACACCTGCAGCAGTGGAGATCTAAACTGTTACAGAGATTTCTCCTGGCATTACTATGATTGAACTGGTTTACTTTGATTTGTGAACCAGCAGGCTTGTTTATCCAAAGAAAAAGAACATTTTATTTCTTGTTGGTAAGCAACCTGCCTATGTAAGTGGCTTACTGCCAAGCAAAAAATTTCATCCAAATTGTCCACAGCAAGTGAGCTGGGATGAATCCATTCCAGGTCTTATGTATCTATGATTGTGTGTGTGCATGCATGGCAATATAGCAAAAATTCCTACAGTATGACAGTATTTAAAGGAAAATTTGTGGGCTGGACCAGAAGAACTGTCTGTGTTAGACACTTTTGCCAAAATAAGTAAGTGAAGAAAAAGTGTGACAGTCTTAACTCTATCTCTATGATTTACAACATCTGCAGTCAAATGCATTATCCTCTCTGTCATGTGCTATAAAAAGCAACCTCTTACGTATCCTCCACCCTAAAAATTACGTCACCTCCGTAACTTTTAAACAAAAAAAAAATTATTTTATTCAGACTACCAGGAAACAGGAATCAGCAGGAAATTTTTCATCGGAAAGAGACAAATGCACTGAAGGCCAAAAAATGTAGTGGGACTGTTATACCCGGGAGAAAATGTCAGAGATATTAGAAAGTGAAAAAAAAGATGCTTAGGAATATAAGTCCTCAGAAAGCCAAATCTGCATGTGTCCTTATTCTCTATATTAACCAGGCATTTTAAAGAAGAGTATATTGAGACAGAAAGGTAGATCCTGTATGTGAGGACAGTGTATAAGTAAAACAAGGCAAATACTAAATTCAGAAGTTACATCTCATGTAGTATTTTGTGTATATTATAAAACAGGTCTGTCATGATTTATTATGTCAAAGACATCTTAAAAAGTGAAAAAGTCCTTGGAAGTACAATTGATTATTGTAGACAATACTTAAAAATAATATTGGAGGTACTTAGAATACATTTCAAGCTTTTGAGGAAATTCTGATTTCTGTATTGTTTGAAAGTCATTAACAAGTGTGCAGTCACCATGTTGTTCCTGTTGTTACTGCTAATGCACATGGAGTCCTCTCTGAGGCATCATAGATAAGCTAAGAAGAGGAAGGAAAATTAAGGACCCAGAAAATAAAACATGGGAACACGATGACAGCAAACTCTACCTGAGACTCCAGAATAGCACCTGGTAGCCACAATTGCTGCATTACCAGTAGTGCCTAGCTCAGAACCAGCCTTATCTTCACTTAGAAACCATAGCTGTGAAGTCTTACACTCACACTGTGTACATCTCCATTATGGGCCTACAGAGATTTGGTTACTGGATATGATACTAGGTAATAACTTTCAAATAAAAATCTGAGTTCTCAACAGACAACCTTCTTTCAACTTGTATTTTATTTTCAGTCTATTTCTGTATTATTCTGTTTAAAACACACAGCACCTCTAAGTAAGGAATGTGTGTTGGTATCTGGTGATTCCACCTATGCCTTACAAGAAAAATATACTTTTTTGGGGTGATTTTATTGAGGTATCAAGGACACTCACTGTGCAAAGATTTAAATGTTGTAAGTGTGGTCATAGCCCTCATATCTGAAAAATGAGAAACTACTTCTAGGATTGTACTAAGTATAACAATTGTAAGATGAACATGTTGAAGACGATTACTAGTACCTTTATTTATATGTATCAATTGGCAGAACAAACAAACAAATACAACCCTATTATGTGAACTAGGGTGAAGTACTGGTCCTGCATCATTCAGTGTCTATGTAATGCTGAGCTGTCAAAGACAGAGATACATAAAGGTGCTGAAGCAACTTTGTCAGTAATCCAGATGAACTTAGTTTAAGCTGTTTACTTTCCAGAGTTTAACACATCTACCAGGGAAACAAGTCCTCACCTTCTTTTTTAAATTAAGGCATGTTATAACCAAAAATGATAAAAACATAAACAGTAATCTTCTTTATTCCTCTAAAATTGTAAGGTATTTTTTTCACACAGCTCTTTCCGATATTTCAGTCAATACAATCAGTAAAACTCTTGAATACCAGACAAGACATGTATTTAAATACGATTAGTGTTTTATGCATTTCATGCTGCATTGCATGCATGTTCTGCAACCTCAGAAGTCTGAGCTTGATGAATTCTCAAAAGAATAGGCAGATAATCAGATTAGGACATCAGGAGATGAGAAAGAGGGTTAAAGAACAATCTTCTCACTACACACTACTTCTGCCTTTTAAAGTATTATGGCCTCCATGATCACAGGATTTTTGTGCATTGCACTTTTTAATGTTTCTGCTTATGGGCACGTGAAATCACTATTGTCCCCACTTTGCTTTCCATGGATGGCTATATAAAGATGTGAAAATGTAACCAAATACCTTAATTTTGTTGGAAATGATCAATCACAAACACCTTTGAGAACTTAGCAGTTTTTCGTAAAGCAGAGTTATGAACCCAAATCTCTTAGCCAGCAAATTAGTACCTTACCAATGGGCTGTGTTACTTTACTCTGTAAAATGCTGAAAATTAACTAAAATATCTTGGAAGACTTTCTCCAGTGTTAAAGTAAGAAGGATGGCCCAGCTTGTGATAATTAAATTTTCTTTCCTTAAAAGAGCAGCTGTGTCCTTGCAGCTCGGTGGGAACCATCTGTGGTCCTTGCTAACCCTTGAACTGTGCCTGGGTGTCTGTGAGGACACAAGCTGGTGTGGGTCACAACTGGGCTATGGTGCATGCAAACAACTCAGCAATTATTATTCCGTGTCTGTATTTAATATGCCATTGTGGATGTTGCCAATTTCAGCAGCTAGAAGCCTTCAAATACATCAGTATTTGAGAAAAGAAGTAAGGCTGGGAAACTTCCCCACGTGGGGGTAGGTTTTTCTGCTTTGTTCTCTGTGTATTGCACCACACCCAGACTGTTTTCTGTTAAACTCTGTACAATGGCTATCAGGCTATCATGTCTCTGTGTGCAGTGCACATGAACAGCAAAGCACCTTTCCTCTTTTCCCGCCTGCCCCTCAACACACGTACACACACTGAAACTCGGCCCTCAGGAAAAACAAAACAATTCTGTGAAACAAGCCAATTCAAAGCAATACAATGATTTTGCCAAAATAACCTGCACAAAGGATGAGGAGGAAATTATTTCACTCTTTGCTTTATCCAGGGGGTGCTCTTGCATAACCTGTTCACTGTACACAACAGCTCTGCTCCAGTCTCATGTGAGGCATAATTCAAAGCAATGCTGAGACCACAGTTTTAGGTAAGGGTGGTTTCAAACTTTGTGTTATCCACAAGTTGAGAAAAACTTTTCTCCCTTTGTGCTGAAGTGTTTTAAAGTACTTATTAAGGGCACACAGAAGGGTGAGATAAAAGTCTGAAGCTTATAATCATGCATTCAGAACTAAGGGCTCATAAAGAGCTGGTTGTGAAAGTGCATTACAGCCTAGTGGGTTTGATCCTGTGAATCCTCACTTGACTTTTATAAATACTGTCAGTGTGTTCTGCTTGCATTTGGTTCAAACATTGCTTACATGAATTGGCTCAGCACGATCCGGTACCTCTATTAAAAATTGAATTTATTAGATGAAATTTATCACAGGGTTAGTATTCTCTCCAAATGTCTCCATTACACTGCAGGAAATGCAGTATCCATTCAGCATCTGCACTGAGGAATGAGAGTTATCAACCTTGCCAACAAAACGGATTTAAAAATTTTGAATAGCCACAAAAAAAAGAAAAAAAAAGGGAAAAAAAAAGTGCCTAGAAAATTAAGGAAGCTCATATTTTAAACCAGCTATTCAATCTCTCAGAGGCATGTTTGAATGCAATGATGTCCCCTTCTGTCTGAGCCCCATCTGGCAGGCAGCAGCTTGTAAAGTGCAGCAGGCTGACAAGGAGCCTGCATTAGAGCAGTCTCCACTACCCATATGTCTAGCCACTAAACCATAATCCCATTTTCTTTCTTAACCTCCCTAATCCTTCCAAACTCCTCCAGGAAAGTGAGTTCAGTTAAATCTGAAGGACATAGCTCTTTTCTCTGAGATTTTGAAAATGCAGGAATGAAATAGGAGGGCTCCTAATGTTACCAATCTCATGCAACTGCAAAAAGATGAGAATAAAATGAGCCATCACCTTAAGTGACCTCTTGTTGTTCCAGAGAGAGTTCTAGGAAAGCAAGCAGCCTTTAATAATTTCGAAAACAACACTTTTTTCCCCCTAAATCTGAGTTATAAGCTGTTCACTAACCTCTTCAATACATTTTCATAGAATGAAGACCAATTCAGTATCAAAAAATCTTTATTCCTTTATATGTTACAAGCTCCTGCTGTCCTTAATTGAAATTCTTTCTTTCCTTTATTTTAGTGAAAATGTATTATGGGAAAGTGTAGGAAAAATTGCTTTAGCTTCTTTTGTAGTTTCCTTCATTGATTTCTAAGATGATAAATTGTTTGTAATATACCTACAAATGCGCTCCTTTAAGTGAGGATTACTCATAACAAGATCCAAATCTGAGTGCAGTATCCAGCTGTCTCTGAGATATCATAATGATTCTCCTTTGGGGCCATAATCTGACACATTACCATAAATTTAAAGGAATACATAAAAAGTGAATATCAAGCTATACCTTTTCTGCTTCCATTGCTTGCCTGTATTCACTGCAACCCAGTAGATGAATAAGCATCTTAGAGATATTTAGAGAGGTCTTTGAGACTTCTGTATTGAGAGGGAAAAAATCAATATAAACCATATCCCACAGTTAAACAAAACAACACCTTGATGGGATTCTGAAACAGTGCAGTGCATTGTTATGGAATTATTAACTCCCATTTTTCTAAATTCTGTTTTTTCATGTTAGTACTAGAAGATGAGGTGAAAGAATGTGGTAAGATTGTCTAATTTCTGTACTGTCAGCACAAAAATATGAAAAGAGAAAATGGAAGGAAAATTGAAAAGTTACATTCCACTGTGATCTCCAGGTCCGTTTTTTGGTCCAAGAGTGGCTACCAGTCTAATGTATTCTACTAAAGGCTGCTACATAAAACAAGGTATAATTTTAGAGAAGCACTGATCCCTTTCAGGAGATTTTCAAAATTCACCATTGGAGTTCTGAAATAAAGATTAATCTTTATGTCAGGTTCCTAACATTTATTAATTAGCAAAGTCTTCAAAGTGCATGAGGTTTTGATGTGATGTGCGATGGTGCTACACATGGCATGTGAGCAGCTAAATGCTTTCAGCTCCCACTATCTTTAAAAGGAACAATGTGATTCTCTGCTCTGTCTACAAAGGCCCTAAGATTTACATGTGTTTAGTGCAGACAGGATCAAAGGGTTCCAATGACAATGTTCATGTGCCATTGATTAACAAGAAAATTTTTAGACTGTAAAGTGCCTACGGTAGACTGGTGGATGCACACTTATGTGATGCTTTTTGTGAATACTACACGTGGGCAGAATATTTTGAACAATTCCTTCAAAATTTTGTGTCAGTTCAAAAGTGCAGCTGTTGTTTTCACTTTGATAAACATTGTCACAGACAGCTTTTTGTGTTATCTTGACTACCCAAACATTTCTGAACTGAGGAAAATGGAGGTTAAGTGTGAGATAAAATCAGAGTCACATGTGATCTACAAAGAAAGAATTACTCTCTGAAGAAACTTGAGAATTATTTCAAAGAATTTTAAGAAATATATTCAATCTAAAGAAAAACACCAGCAGTTTTAGATTAAAGTACAAGTAAATAGCAAATATAACTGTTGTGCCATGAAGTACAGCAAGTTAATGAGAAATGGAGGATTCTAATAGTCTGTCCTTATCAACCATATTCAATTGCTTTTATATTCATTTTATGAAAAATGCCACAAATATATGACTGATGGAAAAGCAGTTTGGTCTAGCTTTAGGGAAGGAATAGGAGAAAGCTATATTTTTTTAAATGTTAGCTACCTCAGTAAAAAGAGATTTGGCTTTGAAAGCTGACTTTCATAAAACCCAACAAATGTAATTCTATCTACATTGGAAATTTTCTGCACAGTTTTCCTTGTTTTTCTTTTATGCATAATGTGATATAACTTCTATGCAGATTAATTTATGACTTAAGCTACATAGAATTCATTACTTAAATATATGAAACTGCAAATTTAACAACCATGTTAATGCCTCTGTATTAACTTCTGTGGTCTAAAACAAATTTTGTTATCTCCCCATTGTCCATGAGGTATGTTTGTCATGAATGCAAACTGTGAGGATTTGTGTCTAAAGCAAACAGGCTCTCCTGGAAGAGAACGTTAAGTCTGTGTGGCTTCCTCAGTGTAGTCAATAGCCCTTCATTCTTTTTGTAGTGGTTTCCTTATTGTTAGCTTATTGGAAAGCTTTTATCAGTAAGGTTTAACCTATTTACCTTTAAAGAAGAATGCATCTAAGAATAAGGCCTCCCATATTCTTGTCTAAGCCAATTTTGGTTGACAAAACAGTGAAAGAATTCAAATAATTATCTTTACCATCAGGGATGCCTCAAAAATCATAGCTAGGCTTCAACTCCCCTCTTTCCTGCACAATTGTTCTCTTTTTTTTTTTCTGTTTGTTTCATTTTATTTTTGTCTTTTATGTTCTACCAGAGTCACACAAGATACAACTATATTGCTGTGGAGGATAATCTGTAGAAAGGCTTAGGGTTCTGTTTAGAAAGGAAAAAACAGCTTTTTTTTACTAAGATATTTTCTGCTCAAAAATTTAATTCTTTAATCTTAAAGCATTTTCTGCTAAACTTTCGCTTCTTTACTGACCAAATTTCGAGGAGAATGTCTTTTCTGCTCTCCAGAGTCACACTGATTACCAAGAGGAGCAAGATGTTCTCTCTGACCTGAGAGCACAGGGCTACTCCAGGAGAAACCTCTTCCACCTCTCCCATATTACTAAGTACACCCAGAAAGTTTTCCAGAGAGAATTTTAAAATTGTTGGTGTTCTCATCAAATCACCAAAATTGCCTACAAACTGTACCTGCTGTGCAGTATGGGGCTGAAAGGCTCTTTAGCAGCTTCTGACTTCATCAAGGCACAACTCATTTCACAGTGGGAATGAAGAAGGCTCATCAGCATGGGCACAGGGTGATCTTGCCCTGACCCTTTTACTCACACACAGTCAATCTTGCCTTTGTTTTTGAATAAAAAACTAGATTTGACATCCATCATTTACACCAAATCTCCCACTTGTCACACAATTTTCCACAATAATTACTGCACTTCTCTGAGAAATGTAAGGTACACCTTGATAATTTAAAACAGTGAAAATGTTATTTTACTGGAAAAGTACTGCTTTTAATGTGCAGCATCCTCCAAACACCTCTAATCATCTGGATTACTCAAAAAATTTGGGAAGGAATACTTACTGAGAACCTATTGTCTAGTTTCAGCCTTTGGATGTTGATATTTTAAACTGGCCTTCCCTGGCACCCATTTCTCTCCACTGACTGCAAGAACTCCCCTCAATTATACCTTTTTTATGTGCTGAAAATACATACATTGGTCAGATTAGAGTTATTAGGAATTTGAACAGAAACAGAACTGTGAGTGCCTGGAAAACATTTCCAATCAGTGGAGACCAGTGCCTTCAGGGTTTGTTTTGAGAGGATCTGAGTGTGAAGAAAACAATCCTGAAGAGATTGGAATAAAATACTGACCGCTAGGAAATGATATACAGTCTTCCTACTTGATAAAGACTTCCCACAATAAACAAAATGCCATTCATATCATTTGCTATCCTCTCACAAATGCCAAAAACTTCAGCAAAAGAAAAAACAAAAAATTGGATCAACAGTATATAACAATTCTACAGGCTGTCTTAATGCTATTTACAAGCTGATTCCAGACAGGAATTTGCATATGATAGACTCAGGCGGAAGACATCCAGATGCTACAAAACAGGCCACATAAAAGATTTGGGGGATGTTTCACCTCTGAATAGGTGCCTTTTTGAAAGTCTCTGAGCACTCTCCAACCAAAGGAACACTAATGTTTTGCTCTAAAGGTTTTTTCTTGTGCTGATAGTCTTATGAAGGCTGTGGCAGGCACTAGACATAGTATTTATTCAAGGTAAGAAAACCAAGGAGTTGAAGGATGGAATTGGAAAGCAAATCTATGATAAAACATGGAAAACCAGATGTTCTTGCAAAATGTCAATTAGCCAATGTTAATTTTTAATAATAATAGTGATAATAGTGATAATAATGTTACACAGAGAAGCCCCTTAATACCTGTAGATTTGAAACTGAAATGAGTGCGAAGCCTGGCTGAGTAAAGCAAGTGAGCCAGATCGAGCTACTAACTAGCTGTCAATCCATCAGACCTTAAAGTATTCCAGACATTCCTTGGAGGCAACAGGAAATTCTGGTCCAAGACAGCAACCCTGAAAATAAAGATACGTGCAAAATGGGCTTACCAGACTACTAACAATAGAAATGTCTGCCTCTGTGATTTAACTGCAGTTTTGAAGACTTGCTCACCACCCAGCCCTGGTGAAATGTCTTTATTGATTACAGCTTGGCACTATGTGCTGTTTTCACTGTTGTCATGGCTCCCTTCCCACTATATTATCATCATGCCATTCATACTTTTAATTAAATACATTTCTCTAAGTGGGTTCTGATTACAAGGATAAGACAACACTTGTTGCATTCAACTGGCCCAAGGTGATTACTTGCATTGTCCATGTTATTAGCTACAGTGCATTCAGTATCAATCTGGTAAAAGCTGCAAAAATTAATGGCAGATTCCCTTCAGAGAAAAAAAATTTGATATTCTTCTTTTTATTTCATCTGTCCCAGGGCCATCAGTAGCCTTTAAGAACCTTTCTTCCTTTATAATTATTTACAAGAGAACTTTTTTTCTGTTCATGGTCATCATTATTACTAGTTTATTTGAAACATTCTCTGATAAATATAGAAACTCCTGTTTACTAAACTTCTTCAATCAAATTAGACTGTTTACTAATCTTCTTAAATTATGGATCCAGTACTGAGGAAATAAAGAAAATGGCAAAAAACCCCTCTGAAACAGCTAAGAGAATAAAGGAAATTACACAGGCTTACATAACTTAATTGCATAATATTACTGATCTTACATAACTATAAAAAGATCAGTGGCTGTAAAAATGCTTCTAACTGAGGGATTCAGGCACTATTTAAAAAGGTTTGACATTGTCTGCTTATTAATCTCTCTTAGCTCTGCGAGGCAGGTTTCAACAGAAAATTTCTGGGAAAAAATCTGGAAAAATTACAAGAGATGATGATATCAGGTGGAGTTGGGAAAAGGTTTTTTACCCAGTTCTCCATTACAAGTAAAGCTACATTGCCAAGGTCTGGAATACAGATTAATTTTAAAGATACCTGTTGTGATTACCTCATATAAACATCAGTTTTCAGAACAAAGGCAGTTCTCAAAAGCCAGAGATTTTATCATTCTTCTAATGTAGAAAAAGCATTCAGGTTCTGTTGCAGAGAACTAACAACAGGAGCTAGCAGTTAGAACCTTTTCATCAAAACATATAACCAAAGAGCTTCACTAGAGTGAAATTTTTTCTGGAGAGACATATCAGTTGCAAATGTTTTCACAGGAAGCTTTAGGAGGTCTTGGTTCCCCAAGGCATCTTCAACAAGAAGGGAAGGAGAAGCAGATGGTAAACTTTATATGAGCTAGCTAGGGACAAGTATTTTGAAGTAATTCTCTCAGTAAATATATATTTAAAGCATTTCATTATTTTTGTTCCATAACTGAAAAAAGAATACTGAAACAGAATTGGTCTAATATCCTTTTCTACTAATGTTTATTTCCAGTTGGATTAGTTATCAGCCAAGGCCAAGCCTTCCATTCTTCTGTTACCCCAGACTGATGGCAGAAGGATGCAGGGTAGGGAAAGAGCAGTCCTGTGGTCAGGCTTATTGGCCTGATCTCAGTCCTCACTCAGCCATTCAACCCTCATACTCTCCCATGACCCTGACAAGGATCTCAAGGACAAGGTGGAAGAATGAGGTGTCTGTGTCAAATAGTAGACTCATCAACATGGGGATACTGTATTTGCATTTCAGTATTTGACACAAAAATCCCTCAAAAGAGGGACAAAACCAAATTTCAACTTGACGATCATTGCTGAATGTCATTTGGAAGATGGATTCTGAGTGTACTGCTGCTTACCTTTTCACCTCTGTTCTTCTTCACTGTCCTACTTCAATTAAAACAGAAGTTTCTTAACACAATTAAACTCACAAGCTAGTTAATTTGCGAAGGCCACTTTTTTTACTTCTTGTTTTTCAGTGACTGTGGGAGGCTTACGTTGCCAACTTCCCAAATTGTGGACCAAATCTAGGTATCTCTCAGGCCTGATTTGTGGCCAAAACTTGATGCTTCTTAAAAAGGTTGGCAAAATCAGTCTTGGAATGTAGGTGAAGATGAATTGCACTTCTAAGGTTAGAGTTCATTATCTCTAAGGAAATAACTTTTGGGTCAGGTGGCCTTCCTTAAAATGTCATATAATATGAAATAATTTTCTTATGGCCTTTCATGATGATAAGAAGACAAGAAGAAATCATATTTGGGAACTATTCCTTCATTAGTTGAAAGGATTAAAAAAAAGTTTAACATCGTTAACAAAATGAATATAGGCAGGGAGTTGATATTTTCTACAAGCTATTTGCAATAATATTAAAATGCACTCTGTGAAATGGAAATGTTTCTATGAATTAATGGAATCCAAAAGCAAAGGGATCTAACAAGTACTGTGATGTACAGATTCTTTCAGTATGTTCCATGAAGATTAAATTGTTGACTGAAGAGAAATATCTATGGCCAGATGAAAATTAGTCCATAAGCAGTTACACCCAACACACCTTTGAAAAGTTTGTAAGTCCAGCTGATAGAGTAGGGAAAGCCACTGAAATGAGAGAGGCATGGATGGAGGAACAGGGGCATCCCTCAAGAACACCAGATATACAGATGTGCTAGGCTGACTCCCTAAATCAAAACAACAGATAACACAGACAGCTAAATCATGCTGCTATAAAGGTGTTGTGAAGTGTCACAAAGCACCAGCATTAATCTGCTACAGAAGTGGCACCTTCTCCTCTCTGGGAATTTTTTTTGCTTGTGTGTTTGTTTGGTTTTTGGTTTGTTGTTGGGTTTGGACTATGTTGTTGTTTGTTTGAGGTTTTTTGGGTTTGTTTGTGGGTTTATTTAGGGTTTTTTGTTTCATTTTTGGTTTGTGTGTTGTAAGGGTTTTTAAAAAAATTGTTTGGCTTGGTTTGGTTTGTTTTGGGGTTTAGTTTGTTTATTTTTAAAATAACTAACACCAAAAGAAATAGCTTTGTTCACAGCATTTAGGTTTGAAAGGACATGACCTGTTTTTTCTATCACCTGTTCAGCAGAAATGAAGAAGGCAATGCTGCTTTGTATGATGTACAAGAATAGCTACCACTTCAGATGAATGAGAGAAATTGTAGGGTATAAAAAGAGGTCTGGTATTTTCTCTTTTATTGTGATCATGCTTAGAATATTTAGTCAGCAGCGAAAGCCTAACTGCCATGAGAGTTAAACTCATTTTATTAACAAATTATTTGTTATCTTAGACTTGAATTCTGCCATCACTTTTGCATGTGCACAGCTCTCCCATTGAAGAGAATTTCATAAGAGTCACTAGTACTATTCACATTAGGTTTAAGCAGGTATTGAAGAATAAACAAGAGGACTAGGACATTGGCATACTCTTTTCTGCAACCACAAATGAGAGTAGTTCTGACAATGTCCTATAAAATACGTGGAAAAAAATTCTGAACAAAGGAAAAATAGACACTGAAGGCGTAGGTCACATCTAGATTTTATCAAGACCTTTAATTTTACAAACACTTGAAAAGCAAATAACTCTCACTGTCAAATACCTGCCACATTTTTTACCACATGTAATTGGGAATCTGGCATCACAAAGGATTTTACTGAAAGAAACTGCTGTGAAAATATACTCATACAAATAAAATGTAAACTATATGGCCACAGTGGCTTATTTTTTTTTTTTCTATTAGGGCACAGGTAGCTACATAGGATGCATATGCATGGGATAGCTCTCCACTGTCTTCTTACCAAGCAACCGCCTTCAGGTTCATGACATACATCTTGTTGAAGGGAGTTCTGCTTGTGCAGACCCCTTACTGATTCT
This sequence comes from Alaudala cheleensis, assembly GCA_013398995.1. Classification (NCBI taxonomy): domain Eukaryota; kingdom Metazoa; phylum Chordata; class Aves; order Passeriformes; family Alaudidae; genus Alaudala; species Alaudala cheleensis. Next base: position 78,884 of record VWYE01023017.1, on the reverse strand, counting down.
GCAGCATCTTATCTTCTGCTACACCAGCTACATCTCTGAATTACAGGCTCAAAATCAAGTGGCTGAACAACATCCTTTTGATCTTGTGTCACCTGAATTCCTTATCCAACCAAATTGTCCAAGACTTCGCATGAAGGCCGCTTCCTTGCTGCTCCCTAAAATCTTTACTTTTCACAATCATGTAATTTCTTGTCTGTCATAATCTTCTCAAAAAATAGCCATTACAAAACCCTAGTGATATAGTAAAACACTACAAAGATTATAATTAGGAAGTATGTGAATTTAGATTGTTTCCTTCTATCAGACAGGAGGAACAGACAACCTACTTGTTGCAAAGTTCATAATTCTTAAGATTTTATTAATACAGAAATAAAGAAAACAGGCTAGAAAACAAAATGGCAAAACATAGTTAAATATCTGTCATCAGAATAAAAAAGAATATTTCACTTTTTTACTCAGAGAGGGAAATTTCAGGCAGTTGCCATCTGTGGATAAAATATATATTAATAAATAAAATTCAGTAGTTTGAAAAGAAGAGGAAAAATGACACCAAACCAAAGTGAACGTATCAAACAAAAATCTCCAACACTGTAAAAATGGAAAGAAATAATAAACACTTAAATATTTTACCAAGAATCTCTTCCTGAGTAAAAACACAAACCCAAGCTTATTCCATTCTAAATGAGAGTCACAGAAAGTGTATCTGAGAAGACAGAGAGATTAAAAAAAAGTTCAGATGACTATTTAGCCCTGCATAGTGATATCAAACCCTACAGAAGTATATATAAAGAATCAAAAAAGAAGCCATTTCATGTGTCCTACTTATTCTACAGCACAACAGAATAAAGAAAATTAATGCATTTACACAATAACACTGGAATTTCAAAGTATATCATCATATCTCACATTGATTTCTTATTTCTACCAGAATCTTTCTGAAAAAACAGTCATAAATATGCACTGAGCACCTGAAAAAGTTTCTACAATATAATGTTTGTTTAAAACAAGACAAAACAAAAAAACCAAAGCAAAGCAAAACAAGACCTTGATCCTCCAAGTTAAGGTTTTTTTTTTTTTTCCCAAGTATAATGTAAAGAAAAATAGATGAATCTGAAAAAATATCAGAAGTTTTTCTCATTCCACAAAATTGTGGAAGAGGAAGAACAAGAGATGGTAATGAGAGATAACTGCTCTCTCATTGAAGCCATGCCACATGGCTTTCCTATAAACAGTAACTCAGAAAGTTTGGTAAATTACAGAATAACTTTGATATTACACCAAATAAAAGAAAAGCTTGCACTAGGGTGTCTTACCTGTTTTCAAAAGAGAAGGTTCAGACAAACTGAGTCTCTGAGTTGCGTTTTATTTAAAATCCAAACCCTATATAGACAGAAAGTGTAAAACAAAGAGAATTATCAGCCTCTCCAATAACATAGTAAATGAGAATAGATGTATATGAAAATTCAAGCAAGAAAAAGACTCCTCTCAATTATCAGTGGGTAAAATTCTTGAACTGTTTAGGCCATTCCCTGTATTGCTAGTAACCCACTGCAATTTTCCTGTTCCTTTTAGCCCTATAGAGGTGTACTTGGTAAATTCATTCATTCTTCTGCTACTTTGTCTCCATATACTAAACCCACAAATATTTCTTATATTATTTTTGAGCTGCTCCACCCAGGATGTGGCAAATTGAGGCATGCAGGAGCACAAAAGACATTTATTTTTTCAAGAATAAGGGCTTTTCTCTAACAAATGAAGCTGACCTGACTACCAAGCTGAAAAGTGACACCGAGCATGTTTACTCATTTTGGAATTTCTTTGAATCTTCAGTGTCCTCCAAAAAGAAGTTGAGCCTCAGCAGTGATGCTATCACAGCACCATATGCAAGCCCAACATAACAATCACAAAATGCAGGGCATTTCAGCAACAGAAGTTTGGGACTTGGGAATTGTCTGGATTAAGCTGAGTGTTTGTAAAAATATCACAGCATAACTTCTAATTAAGGGTGCTGGAGAGACCTTCCCTGACTCTAAACACCAAGCCTGTCATGCATGTCATCAATTTCAAAGGCTTTCAGGCAGTGGGATTTTGTGGAGTCTTAATCCCATAAACCGTTTTTACCTCATGTGTAGAAACTTGATTGCACTTCAGAAACAAACCTTCAAAAAGATGCACAATTTTGTGTGTATAGCAAATTTGATTCATTTGACTTTTCTTATAGCTTCTGGGCAGCACTGAGCACAGGCTTTTGGCATGATATACAATCACAGGGATGAAAGGCTCCCTTCATTTCCTGTTTTAAGATTCCCTTAAGGGAATATATATCTTACAACTGAAAGGAAATCAAGTACCTTGTCAGCACCTTGACTTCTGTGCTTCACTTGAATAGTATATGTACTGCAGTTTGATCCAACATCAAAGGTGAGTTGCACAAGTCATTACTCACTGTCACATTCCCAATGAAGAACTGTACTGAAATTAAAGGAAAATATAGCTTGTGTTCCTGTGGTAATACAGTTTATTCCTTTTTGTCTGCCAAAAGTCTCACCTCTCTTTGCCAGTCAGGTGACCAGAGGCCTAAATATTTGCCAGTCTATTAAAAGATTCTGTGTGTATGTGGTCATTCCATGACCTCAACATTAGAACTTCTTCAGCTGATGGAGTAAACACATATTTTTAAGCCCTTCGCTTGGCTTCAGCTCTGAACACAGTGCAGAAGTGAATATGGCTAAATGTTTTTTATAAATGTCTTAAGGATGACTTTGAGGTCAATTATCCCATCTTGGAAATCTGCACAACACTGTGTATTGGCTCATCACAAAAGTCTCATGGATGGTCTTACCTCTCTACTGCCTCTTTTCTCCATGGCCTGCAAATGCAGAATGCAAGAGATGAGGCTTTTCTCTGGCAGCATTGGTGTCCCTGGGAATACTTCAGGATGTGTTCGATCCCACTGCTGCCAATTCATTTACATGATATAATACTGCTCCCACTCAACAGAGAACTTGCCACTTTTTTCAAGCTGCTACAAAGCAAAGCAAAATGTATTTTTCACAATGAGAATGGAACTATTCTCCAGAGAGTCTGTGGATCAGCATCCTTACAGATTTTACTGGATATTGTCCAGGATAAAGTTCTGGACAATCCCAGTTTACTTTGCAATTAAATTCCCTCTGGTCAGTGGGCTGCACTAAGAGCCACCCAGATGTCCCCTCCAAGCTAGACTGTGCTACTAGTCTGATTTTTTAAAGCAGCATTTGCCAAATGAAGACTGTAACTCTGCTACCTGCTATGCAAGGGGAGCAAGGTATTTATTTTCAACATGAGGCACTCTCTGTGTTATGACTGCTGTGACTTCTCTGTTGCTTCAGTATTATCCCAAATAACAATCACCAGAGTGAGGAACTGTTTTAGTGGGTCCAACATATCTCTGAAACTGAAAGGCATCTGACCACACAGTGATGGCTACAGCAAGGAAAATTGCCATCAAAACCTGCTTTTATAGAATCCTAAGTTCAAAAAAAACAACTGGTAGCCACAGCCTGAAAACACTGAACACTTAACTCTCTGAAGGAGCATGAAACTTTCAAACTTTGGAATGTCGTTACATTTATGAAAAGGTGGAAATAGCATGGCATATTTTCCTATAGCAACATGTATCCATTTTTGTGCACAGGGAAAGAAAAAGAAAAATTTTTGTGACACTAAATGTCTGAAAATAGTGTCTATTTTTCTCTACAGTCAGCAGTTATCATCCAGCTATGTGTAATAGAAGCCAGAGTCCATAGAAAAAAGCATGCAAATAACCTTTCCTGAAGAGTTGAACATTGTTATTTTTCATACCTTGAGTTTTGGTAGCTATCAGTATATTTTCACTTACAGAAAAAGAGTTCTTGGCTGGAAAAATTTACAGCATGAGAAAAACCATATACAAAATACAAGAGAAATGACAAAACATTGCAGTTGCCTTCTTGAATTTGAAGAGTGTACTTTCACCTTTAAAATATTAGTAAGTGAATAAAGTAATTATTTAGAGTCACAGCAGCCTTGTCTGTATTCTTCTGCACAATGATACTAGAATAATAGCTTACTGCATAAACTCTCTTACTCTAAACTTGTATTATGCTCATCCTTTTTGGATGCCAGCCCAGCCTTGGGCTGTTCTACATAGAATATATTCCTCCAGTTTGTTAGCTGGGCTAAGTTTTCTAGTATAGCACTTTGCAGCAGCCTAGGGAATCTGACTCTGAGATTTCTACCTGACAATCTGGGAATATAAATCAGGCAAGTCTGTTATTAGATTTTTAGCTGTAGTGTTCACTTGGGAAACAATATACTTTTGGTGGTTATGTAATGAACATTGACTAAACAATTTTGAACTTGATCTAAAAAGCCTATTTTATAACCTGTTCAGGAAAATGTTTATTCAAATGACTTTAAGTCTTTGAATTCTTAAAACATGTAATTTTAAACAGTATTTGTATAGAGTATTGTACTACTCAGTAACTCTGGCAATGAAAGAGTGCTTTAGACTTTTGTTTGTCCTGTGGCACTAATTGCTTGCACTGAACTCCTTAGCTGCAATTGTATTGATATATTCTTTTTGAGGAAGAATTCTCAGTGTCACATCAGTGACACAGGATTAGATATTCTTTGAAGTGCATCTCATGCGTGACAGTTTTGACAGCAGGTGAAACCAGCTGTGTAGAATGCAGACCTGGTCTCATTAAGTGACCAGAAAACTTCCCACTTGCTTAAAATGTTACAATCTCCGTTTATAGCAAAGCTGTAATTGCACCTCAGCTTCTCTGCTGTATAGAGGAGCAAAACCACCTGTCAAGCTTCTTCATATCAGATAAGTCTCTGATGTTGGAACTTTAATCTACAAGTATTATTCTGTAATAAGATCCTGTTTTCTAACTCAAATCCATTTTTAAGCTTACAATGGATTTACTATCCCTTTCATTTCACCTACTTTTATCTTGCTGGAGCCTTCTAAATGGAATGTTTTGAATAAATCTACTCTGAAGGTTTTAAAATGGTCATTAGGCACTTTTTCCACTGGATCAGATATTAATATATAGTGATAAAACAGTCTTTTAAGGATTGAAGTTCTGAATTACCTAAATGCATGTTTCAGCAATATTAATTATCAGCTGAGTGAAAACAGTAGTCCCTTCCTCTGATGCTCAGCTTTGAATTTGACACCCACAAAAAAAAAGGGGAGGTGTCCTTAGAATGATTAGTGCTGCCTTCAAAAGAACTACTCAAGTAAAAAGTGTTTGTGAGGATGTGTTATGTACACTGAAAGTGTTTGTATTGTAATTGTATTATCTATTTGTACAGGGCTGATAGGTCATTTCCCTTGGAAACGTAATACATTAAAACAATACAATAATACAAATAATAGCAACAGAACATGCAATTAGTAGAGATGCAAAGGATAAAATTATTGCCATGCAGAAGACAGGGAAAACTTTGATGGTGACACGACTGAGAATTTTACTCAGAGCATTTTTTGCACCATAGATCAACTGCAAGCATTATTTACAATCATGAGGGTCATATCTTAAATGGCATGATTGCACTTTAGCTGGACTATAGGTTGCCACATAGAGCTCCAGTGCACAGATTACAATTACATCACAAGATTCCAGCTGAGCTAGGTGGAAAGGCCATAGCAGCCTACCTTGAAGCAGTAGAAAAAAATTTATCCTGCTGAGAATTTCATGTAGAGATGCCTTGGGCATTTCTACACACCACTGCATGTGCAGGGTGGACACAAAAGAGGAGCATCTCCTGGGGATTGGCAGTGTCTCACTGTGGCTGGGATTCAACCTTACATCTTCTCCTTTGGCAAAACTATTTTATGGGGTTTCTGCTCCTCCCGTTCCACCTTCATCCAATTCACTCTGTGAAAGAATATGGATTAAATTAAGCCATTCAAAGAATATTTTTCTTTTGAATTTGATTTTTTTTAAAATAATAATCTCATTGATTGAAAGGGTTCCATGATTAGACTTGTTATTCTGACATGGATTCAATAGCATTCTGATAGCGGAAACAAATAATTCGGGAAAAGAGGCAATGAGAAAGGCTTAAACAAGCAGGATTTCTGGAGAAAATATCTGTGGAGTGACCACTCTGATGTGGGCATTGTTCATATGGAAGAATTTGAAGAATAGGATGATAAAAGCAGCCACTGAATCTGTTTGTGAATAATGCCTCAATGCAGAACACAGAAAATGTGTTCTCACTGGAAGTGTGTCAGTTTTCATATAGGTTTAAAGTGAATTATATGCTCGGAGAAACTGTAAGACTATACTGCATCTGAAATATTGTCTTCAGTATTTTTAATGCTTTTGTCATCATAGGCAAATATAAGTAAGCAATGAGGTAAGATAATTTGTAAGCACAGTTAATATTTAATAGAGGGGGGATTATATACATATTGAATTAATGCTGCAAGGTGTTAAAATATTTTAAAACACTGTGTGAATAACACCACCCCTTACATTAGAGGACATTTCTTTCAATAAGTTCCTAATTATATCTTGATTTCATTAAACAACAAGGAAAAGTTTATTAAATGAATGCTTTTGGTTTAGCTTTGTGTGTCATTCTTCTAACTAGTTTTGTGCTGTATTTCACACATTCATTTTGAATAGAATTATATTTTTTGCATGCTCCAAATGGAAATGGGTTTAGAAATCTTTATGGCTGCAATGCTAATCTATGATTTTAACTGAACTATTGAGGATCTCTTTGCAATATATAGTTAACAATAGCAAGACAAAGATGAATTATATGGTACCATTGTTGCAAGTGATCCAAAGAAGACAATGTTTCTTCTTATTAACATTTGATATTATCCAGGCAAAAAGCAAGCAATCAGAATCATGTGTTTCTTCACTACTTAAAATTCTTAGAATAAAATCTAGATTCTAGAAGGAAATGTACTTTTTTTCTGAAATACACCAAAATGTAATCACAGAAATTATTTCTGTTTTGAAAACCTAGGATGGAATTTCTCTTCTTTGGCCAAGTTCAAATTGCTTTCTGATCCTCTGGTCATCTAACAGCTCTTTCTTTAGTAAGAGTTCACATGCCAAAATACTTTGAAATAGGAAAAAACCCAAACCAAACCAACAAAATAACAAAGAAACCCAGCAATGATATAAACTATGTTGTGTGAGATCCGTGTCTCCATTGACAGGAAAATTCTCTCTTGATGCCTTTGAAAAATATATGTTTCTATATTAAATAAAATATTACACCGAATAAAAGACATTGATGCCACTATTATTAACACAGTGTGATAAAGTGAGAATTGAGGCATTAATGGAAATATACTGTGGTCAGCCTGATGACAGCTCTGTCCAAGAAACTACAACCAGAAGTGCACTAGTCTTTTGTAAACCCAGTCCATGTGAAAGATGTAGGAGCAGCACTGGAATGTGACTCCTGTTGCTACAGCTTATTCCTATATAACCAACATCAGAGACTAAACCTTAATGACAAAGATTAGAGCTGCACAAAGCATTAAACAACTAACTTCTTCCAGGTAATATATTTCCATTTTTATAAGTTTGATCTGTAGCTGATGTTTCAACAGTGTTCAGGATTACCTAAACAGAATTTACTTTAAAAGTTGTAGCTTTTTTAAAATTTAGTTCATCTGACCTGACATTTTCAGTCCTAAAGGTCTCAATCAGTCCAGAGCATGAGAAACATGCCTAAAAATATTGAGTATCTGAGAAAAAATACAGAGAAAAGATCTCTTTCCATCCGAAAATTCTGAAAATTTTGGAAACATCTGATTATTTCCATTTAACACCTGGCAATTATGTTGCATTTATACTAAGAATATGTCTTGTGTTGTGGTAAAAGTGTCCTAGATGCTATACCTGCACACAGTTAACTCATAAATGCCTGAGATAATTCCCCAGAGTATAACTGTAAGGTACTATGTGTGGTAGAAACCACTGATGCAGGAACCAGACCAGAAAGAGGGACACTGTATTGCTAGAGTTTTCTCTGACCTCTTTGTTTTGTGCAGACAATGAGGAGGTGATGCAAAGCCCCAGACACATAGGAGGAACATAGAAGAGGCAGGTGTGGGAGAAGGATGCACACAGTACAGGGAGGGGCAAGTGCCAATTATCTTGAAGCTGTAAGGTGAAAAAAAAGCTAGGAAGAGACTGAAACTAGACATGGAGCACAAAGAAGGAAAGAAGTCCTGGATCTGAAGCACATATAGAACATGGAACAAGTAAGACAATAATATGAATAATTTTCAGGGAAGGTGGACAATCCAAATGAAGCTGAAAGTGCTTAAGCCAAAAAATATGGACTTATTCCATTCTGATGAGGAGGAGACTGGGACAGACTGGAAAACTGTGAAAACTGTTATCATGACAAGTGTCCTGGAAACACAACTGCTACACATACTGTTCTTCTAATAAATCTCATTGAGAATTTTTGTGGGTCCATCTTACCCAGTGCATCAACATATAGAGGTCAAATATGTGTTCAAATTTCAAAGCACAGAGAACGTGGAAAGAATGTGTGGAATATCCAACACTGCTGGAATATAAGCGCAGAATGGGGTAAGAAATTCTTCAGCTCCCTGAGATTGGGATTTGCATATATTTATTAAACATAACTAAATGAATGCGAGATGCTGAAAGGGGAAAAAAACCCCAAAACCCAATCCACCCTTAAATCAACCCTTTGCCATCAGTTAAAATGACAGTTATGTTTCCATAGCAACAGAAACCTCTACTCACACTGCATGCCAGTTAACACATCCAACTCCTTGACATGACTTCAGTTTGCTATAGCAACCATATTTATACTAGTTTATTTAGGCTGTCAAAATTAATTACAAATTATACCCAAGGCATCATAGCTCTGATTTCATTAATCTCATAATATTTTTATATATCTGATGTGCAGATATATAAATATATATTTTTTATTTTATAGAGAGAGAGTTTGTAAGGATTGACAAGGCAAACCTCTGAACAAGATCCTGACCAGAATGTCACAGACATTAATAGATAGTAACACCCCAGGCTGCAGGATGTGCATTCTGGAGAAATGTGTGTTGTTGGCAGGACAGCCATGATCATTTGTGCTCTCTCTCCAGCATCACTGAGTGGAAGAACTGGTGCTCAATGAATTTACACTCTTGTGTATATATAGGTTATCATGTACAGGAAAACTTGAGGGTTATGTTCAGTTTTGACTTTATATCAGAATGTAAACCTTTAGGAGGCCCAGTGATGGACATGAACAAAACTGTAAATCAGATCCTTGGTTATGTGAAGAGAGAGTTGCCATACAACATGTGTTTCACTGAAAACAAGCATCTTAATCTGGTTTTGGAGGGAAGAGTAGACTGAAGTATCAAATTGCTTTACTGTTTGGGTTTTTGAATTTGGTTGGAGTTTTTTTTTTTACTTGTTTGTTTTGTATTTTTTTTGGCACATATGATCTTTCTTGTCAACCATGCTCTTGTATGAATGAGAATATTTCATAGCAATCACAGCCCTCCAGTAAGCCCTCCTAATGTCTCTGGTGCAGCACAACCAGCTGTTACTTTGCATTGTGTTCTCTGCAACTACAACTGATAGGACTAGGCTGAAGTTTCACTTTGCGTTTGGCAGATTACTTCACTGCCTAAACCACTTTTGCACCACTCAACCAGCTTGCCTTCTCTGAGACTTACTTTGACCATTTTAAGAGATAAAGGTGTTGTTCATTCATTATAATAAGCACTTGTTTTCTTCCAAATCTGAGGGATTGGACCTTTAGAGTACATCTGTCCCAGTCCACCTGCTCAACCAGGGCCACCTAGAAGATATTGATCAGGACCATGTGCAAACAGCTTTCTAATATGTCCAAGGGCTGTAATTCCTCACCATCTCTGAGCAACATGTTTGCTCATCCTCACAGCAAAAACAAGTTTCTCCATTCTCTGATAATTCTTCAGGTTTCTCAGCAAAAGCAAAAGTTTATGTATATGTATATGTAAATGTAAATGTAAATGTAATAGAATACTTGTATATATAATAGCATACACTTCCAAAGAGAGAGCTTATTTAAACAATGGATTTTTAGACAAAACCAAATGCTGATTCCCTGAATACTCAATAGCTCTTTAACTCCCTAAAGCCAGCTTGCAAAGCCTTTATCAATGGTCTCTAAAAAATTCCTTAACCATGTCAGAACCATGACAGAACTGAACAATCATTAGAACACTGCCCTCAGGTTCTTGACCAGTGGTGCCCTCAGCAAGTGTGAGCGTGCAGGTGTTCAAGAAGCAGTAGACAACCAGAGACAAGAAAGCTCTGCAGATGGATGTTCTCTAGTCCTCCTTATCATTCTGCCTAGTAAAGAACTCACTGGAGGTGTCACATCTCTGTGGATTTTGTTTACTTTTTCTTTCCAAGATTGCAAAAGGCACCTGAGCAGATATAGAACCCAAAAGTGCATCTATTTAAGAAAGAAGGCGAAGTGATTCTCCACAGACAAAATTTTGCAGTCCCTACTCCAGCATGGTCACAGGTGGTGAAAGCTTAGATGGATTCAAAAACTGAGTGGACTAAAGCCCTGAAGATTTAATACTGAGAACATTTAAATGAAAATATATTCCTATTCTGCTAAAAAAACTGGGCCAGAGTACTGAGGTCAGTCAGCTCCAGGGAACTTGGCCGAAGCTATACAGTACTTGGTCCCAGATTTCTTTGGTAGTTGCTGTAGTTCCAAAAGATTTTAACAAGTTTTGTGGACGGTGGCTATAAATGAACAGTGTACAAGTAGAGTTACAGTCCTTCTAGGGATGATTTTATTGCATGAAAATGAGGGCAGCTATGTATGCAGGGCTAAAGATAGAGGAAAGCTGCAGAATACTGGAGTCAGACCTGATGCAGACCTTTTCATTTTGCCAGTGGGAAAGTCTTTGGCACAATACAGTTCTTGTGCATTGTCACAAAGATAGAGTTAAGGTCAGCCAAAACCCTACCTCAGGGCATGCTTGCAGTTAAGCATTATGGACACAACACTTACAGTTAAATTATTGCTCACTGGCCCAACACAAGGCAGCTCTCCTAATGGTGTAAAAAATTGCTATTTGACAGAACAATGTCAGGAAGCATCAGTGGCTTCTGGCCCCTTTCTTATAATCTTTTTTACTATCCACAGATAGCTAGATGGACTGTGGTCTGGTTGAATAGAGACTTTTTTTGTATTTTTTAAGTTGCTCTGGATGTAGAAACTCTGTTAGAAAGCCTTATTCTGACAATAAATGAAAGAACTGACTCCAACTGAGCAGTGGCAATTTCTTCCTTTCTAGGACCACACTCATTGTACTGTTCTGAACAAATCTGGCAGCTGGCTGAGGTCTTTTTTTCCTGCCTACATCTTTTCTTTCATCCAATTTCTAGGGCAACCCCACAAAAGAAAAAGCCTCTGTAGAGCATAGCATCAGCATTAACTATGTATAATTCATAATTATTTATGGTCACAGGTTAATTTGAATATAAAAATTGAGTGTTCTATAGAGAGCATATTGTAATTCTGTACTTTCCTGAGATATGTGAAAAACAGTTATATTCTTGAAGCCATGTCTTTAAGACACATGTCTTTTTGCTAATGTTGTTTGGTTGTTTGATCCTTGACTCTGTCTTCCCTCGAGGCCTGAATCATTACTGAGCTGAATGCTACACCAAGTGTTTTGAGCAGATTTTGTGCTGGTTCAGTCTGGTTATAGTAGCCAACCTGTTTTCTATAAACAGTGGTGAAGGTAATTTTGTCTTGTTACCAAATAGAGATTCCTCTTTTCTACTGAGTAACTCTCCTGGGAAACAGCTAGGGTGGAGAGTGGAGAAGAGGGTAGAGAAGGAGAGGGAGGTGGGTTCCCCAAACTACTCTACCTGACTCTACCAATATCTCTTTAAAGCAGTGGCTCTCCAGATACTTTCAACAATGTCCTTGGGTTATCTTGTTGACATGCCAGATGCCCAGAAAAAGTAGTTATTTCACCACAACAATGATATAGATATTCAGTTAATGTTATAGATACATCTATAGAGGAAAGCACCATAGATTGGTGTAATGGGTGCAGATTTCTGCCTAGGATGTAAGCTGTTTCACCATTTGGGCTAATTTACTTTGTTGTCCAGTATTCCATGCCCTTCAGAGGTATTGTAAACAGCCAGTGCTTTGGTAAGAAAGGTGTCCTCTTAAAAGGCCCTTAAAAAAAGGTCAGGAAGGGACAGGCCTAAGGAATATTTTTAACAAAAAATAAAAGTAGCACAAATGAAGAAAACAACCTTGAGTGTAAACACTGAAGTTGTTATTTCAGTTTGTATACGTGGTTTTGCTGGAGTGCTTGGAATCATTAACACCTTATTATATATTGCAGCACTGAGGCATGAAGGTCATGTTACAAATAACTATTAATTTTGAGACTAGTTCTCCTCATTCCTTAAGCCTGTTGAGAAGTCACAAGGCAACATATTTTTTAGGGTAGTGGAAACCTCTGTGTTGTATTTTTCCTGGCTTCTTGTGGTGTGTCAGAAGTATCACAAGCAGATTCACACATAAACATGTATTTCTAAAACAGATTTTTTTTCTTAAAGAAAAGAGGAAGGCTCTATTCTAATTTAAATTCACATACTAGGCACTATTTCATCTGAGGAGATTATTTCAGCCTCTGTCCCTTCTCTTAGCCATATCTATGGGGTAAACATGAGCCAGACTTGACACTTTTGCCATGGCTGGTTTTGTTCCACATGGAGTTACTTTGCCAGGAACTCCCAGAATATGAGATGATGATTATTTGTCTGTTTCTGAGATTTTTATTAATGCCCAAGGCCCTTCTCAGTGTCTTGCAATAAATATGCTAGTACAAGAAGCTGCAGTTACTTCTTTCCTTCCTTGTCCTCCTTCTGTGAGCAAATGGCTCAGGATGACACTGCATTCTGCACAGAGGCACAATGGAGCTGTACTGGCAGAAAAATTGGAAAATTTGTAGTATCAGAACATGCTTTCTGCACTGAACCTGTGAAAGAAAAAGGGAGTTTTCTTAGGAGTACATACTGGAAACAGCTGTGAAATTTTCAAAATGCAAGCTTGTAACCACAGAAGAAATAGTTGAATGTGCAAAGTGTGACTTCTCACTGCTCTCTTAAAAATGCATCAGCAGGCTGCATCTGCCATGCAGGATAAAGCAGCACTGGGGTATAACAATGAGGTTAAAAGAGTTATTCCTTTATATTATTTGGTATCACAGCACCTGTGGTTCCTGCTCCAGGAGGACCTTGCTTACATTCACAAAAAAAACTTTTAATTCAACAGCTTACAGCCTGTTACCTGATCCATCTTCCAGCATGGGCTTACCTTCAGAAGAGACAGTGCTCAGCACTGGATCTAACTACCAGCTCTCCCCTGTTCTTACTGGGATGGTACGAGATGGAAAGGAAGGCATGGGTTTCTTAACAGACTTCACACGAGGGGCTGGAGTGTCAGCTGCTGAAAAGGCACGTACCATCTAATTTCAAGAAACTGGTCCTAAGAAAATAGTTTAAAAATATAAAGAAGAGGCTTAATTTTGCTTCCTGTTTTCCTATGAACCAGTTAACTCTGAAAAATAAAGTGACTGACTGGTCTCACTATGAAAATTCATTATTTAACACCTCCAAGATAGAGCACTGGATTGCTGTGTACAACCCCAAATTTATAAAGAAAAGGCTGCCTCACTAAGTCATTAAAATATAGATATCAGTTAATAAGAGAACACTAACCCTTGGAACTTTAGAACAAGAAAGAGCTAGAGCCAAAGTCACATCCACCCTCTCAAAAAAATATGGAATAGAGAAGAGAGACATAATTCACAATACTCCTTGGAAAATTCAAACACTTTTGTTACGGTTAGGAAATGTAAGGTATGGGATATAGTACCTGGGGTTGTATTTCAGAGTTTTCAGAAGAAATACATTCTTAGGTAATTTGGGAATTTATGTGGAATCCGATCAAAGAAATGCCTTTTATAGTAATGAAAAAAGTTCTGGAAAATAATTTGGTGAATGTTTATATATTTAGTCTGCAAATGATGGCATCACCATCATTTAGCCTTAAACGAACTTAGATGTTAATCCTGCCACAATGTAAGCAAAGTTATGTTATCTAAAATTAATTGTGAGTCTAGTACTTTAGTATTTTTTGGTCTTGAGTGAGATCAACCCAAGGTCAAAAAAAATGTTTATGTCAGGTGACAACAAATTCAAGGAGTACTACTATTCAGTTTCCTGGCCAGCATATAATAGACTTTGCTTCCAAACCTTCCTGTTTGCAAGATATATCCTCATTCCAATAAAAACATTGCTGAAGGAACCCTTTATTTCAGTTCAGAGAACTACAAAAGCAAACATTAACCAATGTTCTCAGACTCTTCAGAAAAAAGAACTCCTGGTTCTAGTAATAGTCTGGGAAAACTAATTACTGAGTTGGAAAGTAAATGTCTGAATGTCTCCCAGTGGTCCTGGTAATGTTGTATATTCCCCTTTATACACAAGCCTTGTTATGTATGACCAAGGCAAATTTCCTAAGAAAATACATTTTTTGTTTTAGAAGCTGTTTTCAGCTTCTAGTGAGTGAAAGGTTCATTTATTTTGAATTCTCAATTATTTATTCCATGAGCATTACTTGAGGCTTTGAAGAAAAGAGATTTGATAACTGTGTAAAAGAGCTTTAGACTGCAATAAAAATTCAATTTCACTTAGATGTTTTCTTCCTTCACTGTGCCACGTACTGCTTGGAATAATAAACCAATAATTAGTCTCACTGACAGTGGCTAGAATAGACAGTGACTTAATATTAAGTGTGTTAAATCAGACCAGTCAGTACCTAGCAGCATTTGGTACTATATGGCATTAGTTTGGCCTCAGAAATCAGCAGTTTCACCAGACATAATTAAGTGGAGCTGAAATTAAACTTTTTTCCCTCACTCTGTTTTTGTTAGTGGATATTGGCTCATGTTGTTCTATTGAAAGTGGGTTGTTTTCCAGCAAAGAAAACAAAATTTAAGGGAACAGTGAGACAATGAGAAGGGGGCATGGACTTAAGAATGAGGACAGGGTTGGTATTTAGACTGGATCACAGATACTGTGTTATTGTCCTGCTTCAAGTGCCCTGAGGACAGTGAAAGCCACATAGACAATTCTTGCCCCCTAAGTCCAGATTCAGCCATCTGGGTTATTTAGAGTCTTGCAGACCCTGTGGTCAAAAGAAACCATCATGAATTAGCTCTTCCCTGCTTTCTTCACTTAGCTCCCATTGAAGTGATACACAGACAGATAATATCTTCCAGAAGCTGCAGAAATACACCCTATATTTAAGTACATTTTTCAGAGATGACATTTGACATCTCTGCTTTAAAGACTTCAACTTACAATGAGTTCATTATCTCTCTCTATAAACTGTTCCTCATGTCTAATTGCTCCTCAAAGACCTGTCAGGAATTTTCCTTTCATTTAAAGGTTAAGTTTGTCCAACTTGACTTTTTACCCTTTAATTTTTTTATGAGTTTTTCAGCAAGATTTAGAATGTCCTGAACCTCTTCCATGTAGAAGCAATTGTAACACACAATGGTCTAATCACCTCTTTGCTTTTACTTTGATAATCTGGAAATGTTGGTTTTCTTAAGATTAATATTAAACAGTTTGTATGCAGCAGCAGTTTCTCTTTAAACCCATTTATGAACCAATTAATCCTTAACAAGGTCCCTAAGCTTGACCCTGCTTTAATCAAGATGTTTTTCTCTTCGTGAGGATGAGAGTAAAGAACCCCAAAAGTAAATATTAGAGCTCTGAGGACTTCACAGATAGAGTTTTTTTTTTTTTGTCTAAATATTTTTCTATTTAAAGTCATTCAATTCAAGAAAACATTCCTGGTGGAATAGACAAATTGTGCATTCTTTTCAACAACAAAACCTATAAATTATCTTTTCTGGTTTTTGCTTAGGCATGGAATTAAAATAAGAATTTTTTTTTTTTTAGAGAAAAGTAGGAAAAAATTCAGAAGGCCAAGGATGGTGTGAGGGCCTGGACCTAGAACCAGGGAATATGTTTTCATGTACACTCTGTCTCTTCCCTCTGGGAATAAATATGTTTTTATGAGGGTTCAGGCTTGAAAATTTGGTCCCAGTTTCACAAATATACTCATGGTATGATGCAACTTCTGTTTCTTACCAAACATAACATCACTGATATTGAAACTTGTCAATAAACAAAAAGGGAGTATACAATCTGTTGACCCCGTCAGAAATATCTGGTTAATTTGTATTAGAATCCTCTTTTAGACAAACTCTCCCCTGCACATGTAGTCATGGGGCTTCTATGGGGAAGAGAAGGACAGGATCAGACTCTTTTTTACTTAGTCCTTCCTTTTCTGTGCTGTCCTATGTGATGTTTCTTCAGTCACTTAGTGTGCTGATCTCTTCTCCGTGCTCAGTTTGGAGTGCTATCTGAAACTTCACCAGTTTATTCTATAGTTCTCTGGGTACAGTAGATATTGAAGGTAGTAGTTTGGGTTTCTTATAATATAAAGGATTACTAATTTTCACTATATCACTAAAGTTCATCACAAAAATATAAAATTAAGAAGCAGACATTGAACTGACACTAGAGAATTTCAGCCCTCTCAGATTTTGTCAGAATAATACAGAATATATTTTTTACTTTTTCATCATTATGGGAAACTGCTTACAATAGGTTTTTGAAAAGAATGTTCAGAGACCATTAAGTATCTAACAGAACTGGCTGGGAGAAGCATTGTTCCTGCTTCTCTGCTGCCATAACCCAAGTTTGAGCTCCATCTTATCAGCAGTTACTGTAAACTTAGTTTCTCTGAAGTAGAGTTTACTTCAGAGACCAAATGATGCAATAATTTTCTGAAACTAAGAAAAGTCCTGATAAAAATTCCATGGTACTCAAGTGGGAGCTTTCCTTTCCATTTCAGGAAACTTTGGACAGAACTTATTGAAACAACCTCCAGATTAATTTACTTTAGAACAAGAATAGTTTAGAAGTATTCTCTGAAAAAACCAATAATTAAATAGCTGAACTACTTAAACCTCTAAATGGGAATTATTTTAATTTTTTTCAACATACAATTTATTTTTCTCATAATTTCTCCATTATTCCCTTCTAGTAAGCTAATTTCACCTCTTACATTTACCTTATGAAATTTAAGAACTAATATGTCAAAAGAAAATACATTCACTTGATTAATTAAACAATAAGCAGACACTAGGCAAAAAAACCACAAAAAACCTCCACAAAAACAAAAAAACCCCAAACCACCAAAAAAACAAACAAAAAACCAAACTTTTAAAAACCTTGACATTTCAGATCATATTAGATATATATTTACTTCTTTCCCATCCCCTCCCCATCCCTAATTTTTATTATACCTCTGTACATTACAGACAGATACTTCCATTCAAGAAAAAGTCATGTGACTGGGAGATTAACTGACTCATTAGGAGGTCACTAATGTTAAGAGCTCTATGAATAAATCTTGAGCTGGTATTTTCCATTAGGAGTGAAAATAGAAATATGGACTACTAACATTCTGGACGAAGCCATGAACTGAAGATCTATTGGGTATTTCTGTCCTTAGCATTAAGGAAATCAGTTGCAACCACCATACTTCCAGTGGTCCTACTTGACCAGGGACATTCTGCTACCACAGGCATGGATAGAGATGACTAAACATAGGGGCTGAGAGGAACAGAGCTGCTGAGTCTAACCAGGAACATGATGCTTCCATACATGCCAAAAAGCAAGAGCTGCAAAGATTACAGCCCCATTGCAAAGTTTATGTGCCTCCAGAGAGCTGTAATTACTGAAGACGCTTCAGAAATTTTAAATATAAAGACCTTCACTCTTCCTGTATCCTGTCTTAGATATCTAAAGCTTTGCTTGGTCCAGGTTTGGGGTCATGGTGACCCATAGTACTAAAGCACTAGAGGTTTCAGCACTGAATCTAATTGCATGGTAACAATGCGAATTCATGGGCCCTGTGTCATAAAATTATCCCATGCATGGCACTTGCCATACTTCTATCACTTCACTGTTTAACAAACCACAGCTCAAGCATACCAACTGAGCAGCCAAGTGGGTACAGTGGACATAAATCATCTCAAGGGAAGTGGGCTCAACTTCTGGAAAGGTGAAGCCAGGACCATAAATCCCAACACAAAGCAAATTTTCATTAAAAACATAATTCAAAATTTGTGAACATCGAAAGCAAACAAGACTCTGAGGTTTTGAAGGTCCAATGTATGACCAACACTCATCCCAAATGAAGGAGTTGTCCAGTCACAAGAGCTACAGTTATATTTTCCTCAGCCCAACTGGCTTGAAACCTTTCATTTTAAAATTTTAATAAAGAGAAAGGAACACAAAGAATTTTTCCAATGAATATTAAATTGTTCAAAACTTTAATCTAGACCTGTTCTGATAACTTTCTTCCCTTTCAGATTTAGAAACTATAAGCTTTATATTTTCAACAAATATTTTTCTAATAATCCAGTGCCAAATTGGACTGGATAAGAATGAGGAAATTTTGACTGTAACAGTAAAAAAACCCCACCATTTTGAATAACAAATCTGATTACATTAACCATATTTTTCCTTCCTAGGATCTTCATAGCAAGAGAGATTAGCAGTGCCATTATTTTAAACAGACTGTAAGCCTAGAGGAAGAAACAGCTGTGCATTTGGGAAAAAAGAAAGATCTTTCTGTACAGAGAAAAAAGTATGCAATTCAAATGCATTGTTCAAGAATGCACTACAGGTGAAGGTTTAGCTTTTTTAGCTTTTCATTTCAGTTAATTTGTTCTCTGGCATGTGACTTGAGCTGAACATGTTGGCATAAATTCATCACAGCTTATCTGGTAATTATGCTCCTCACTATAACTGGATGAAAAAGCAGCATGCTTTCTCAAGAGCTGCTTTAGTAACAGCCCTTAATGACAAACAGAGTGTATCTGTGGGGAAAAAAATGAGTCAAACTGGAGGGACAGTTTCTGCAGTCAGAATCACTAAAGGTCATTCAAGCAAAGCAAAACATCTCACTGTTTCTTTGAATTTAAATCTCCTCTAGTTACTTGTTTTTGAGATCAAAGTGGCATCTTATAAAATGAAGGCTGATATTTCTCTGTTAGTGTTTCTCATGTATTTTAAAACAAGATTAGCACTACAGCCTTATGCTGAATAAATCAGCTGCAAACCTTGATAAAACAAAAGCTGATCAAAATGCTGGTGAGAACATTTTTTTTTTTTTTAATCACTGTACCTTGTTTAATTCACTGTGAGTCTTACATAAACTCAGTCCTTACCCACAGGTCTACCAAGGCCAATTATGTATCACTGGCCATGTAATTCCACTTAGTTTTCTGTTGGGTGTCAATCTTATGAAACCACACATCAGGCCAGGATGTATCTCTTCTTGTTTATTCTCTACTAAAGGCTGGGTTAAACTACTGTGTATGGAGCAAAGAGTGTTTTATTTTTCAACTTAGGAGACATCACAAAGTCTGAGGATGTAGTCAAATAGGGCTGAAATTACCAGTTTTTCGCAGGCTTTCTTTGTCAGATTAGAGTACATGAGAGATGCACAGAGATTACTGATATGCTTTTCTCGGTGATTACACTTTTTTTCCCACGTGGATTTCCACCCTCAGTAACATCCAAGACTGGCCAAGCCATGTAGATATTAGTAATATAGCTACCCATAGGAATGTATTAAGGACCTTGTGTAGGTAGGGAAATGTTGCAAAGATGTACTCAGGATGTAATTTCCAAAACTACAGTGAGTTTAGGATTAGCCTCCAAGCTAAAGCTCCAAATAACAATTCTCATAAATGTGCTATTTCATTCTTTAGTCTTAGGCTTTGCCTAGAGGTCACACTAATAGGGAAGTAATTGTGGGTGTTCTGCTCTGCCACTATATGCTGCCTGTGACCATCCTCAGTTACTCTGGTTCTTCACTGTTCACACTGTGTCTGGCCACATGTCTGACCTCTAGAGTGCCACAACTCTTTGTCACACCATGCCTTCCTTCTGCCAGCCTTGGGGGAAAAGTTGTGGGCACCGGCCTCAGAAATTTAATTTCCTGGCAGTAGGTCAGCTCATGTAAGTTTACTTGCCCTGAATGTGGCAAAAAGTTACTGCTATTTAAGAAGGCACAATGTGAGTTTTGTGTCTCTGCACAAGCTTCTGCAAGGACATGCTGCCAGTGTTTGGCTATAAAAGGTGTGCTGAGGCTAAGAGACATGGAAACAACCATTCCCAGTGGGTAGCAATGCATATCAGCAAATGAACAGGGATGGAAGAGACCCCTCCCCTCCCTTTCCATGGTTGTTAGGTGAGATATGCTAACACATTTCCTGAAATCCACTGTACTGAACAACACAGTGAATGGCTATTCAGCTAGAATGTTTCAATAATGGATGGAATAGGCGAAATATGAACATGACATAATATTTTGAATAATTTGTGAATATTACATGTTGGTGAAATAATAATGACAACACTTGAAAGTCTTCCTCCGCCATCTTGAAATGAGAACACATGGATGGGACAACTGACCAAGATGTTATTTCACTGTTGGCAGAAGTAAACAGTCTGTGGCCACTATTTTGGGGCTGGCAAACCTCATGCCAAGGGTAGAGCCATAACAATTTGAAAGCAATGAATTATTCTCTCTTCTGTGGAAAAGAATGGAGTTTGCACAGAGGACCCTTCCAAGCTAGTGGGATTATTAAGGTGCATTTCTCTTCTACCCTCTCATTGCAAACAGCTACACAAGACTTTGGGTTGCTTGGAGAACTCCAAATGGACCTCTTATTCAGGATGCTGCCAGAATCATCATTATGATCACTATTACAATTTTGCAAAAGACATTATATAAATTAGGATATTTTATTTTATTTAGGCTGGTAGAAACACAGTTATGAAAGGGGCAGTTCCTGGAGAATTAAGACAGGTACCTTATATTTTTACTTACATTTACATAGAATACTTGTGCATGTATCAAATAGTATTTTTCCTTAAGCTCTACCAGAGTTTGTTGATGTTAAAAAACTATGCCAGCTGCTGAGTTAAAGTGAGAAATCCCAACTTTAGATAGTTTCCTATCAGCCTTAGTGACCATACCTATCCCCAGTATATCTTTTATATGTTTACTCAGAATTTGAATGAAGCTGATGCTGTAATGTTTCTCTTCATTATCTATGTCTATGTCCACATCTTCAGGCAGGTCTTCTATGTTCCCCACTTCAGGTGACAGTCCATGCCTTCCATGTAGATATGATTGGGACAGAGGAAACTGGTAAGTATGTTTTCATGACCTTTTTCCTGATTGGTGTAGCTTTCCAAGAATATAAACTACTCTTTTCTTAGTAAACATTATTCACATTGCTTTTTCAATCTGGCACTAAAATTTCTGCCTGTTTATACTTTTCTTTGCAGAATTATTCTGCTAAAAGAAATAATCAGCCAAATGTGCAAAAAAAAAATTGTTGGGTTAGGGAAGGGTGGGAAATCAGTTATTGATTGTCAAGGTAAGAACGGTTCTATGAGTCAGACTGCTGGACTTTTAAATGATGTTGCAATGCTGCATGTTCCAAAGCAAGAAGAAAGATCAGCAGCTCAAGGATGTGGGAGATAAACTCATTATTGCATGCACTGTATGTTTTTTTCAGATGGGCAGGATGAGGGGGCTGCAGGGGCAGCACAAGAAGGTTTACAGCTGGAAGATACCTTGGAACTTGCTTCTGGATGCTGCAGGAGCTGATATAAGTTCCTTTATATTTTTCTGACACTATGAACCTTGTGAAAAGAAGAGTAAGGAGTTAGAAGAAGATAAGTGAAATATTTACAATTACTGTAAGGAAGTTATGCAAATATTTTGCAGTAGCCTTTGTAAAAACAGCAATTAAAGACTTGTGTTCTGATTCTTTCAGGTTTTCCCTAAATAGTCGGCTGCAAGAGAAATAGCCACTGGTTGTTGGCAAGCAGTTCTAAATTTAGGCTAATACTTGATGAGTTCTAACTTCAAGGGAGTTCATGGTCTTCTGAACATTAATCAATTCATCAGAAAAAATGAGCACCTGTAAAGAAAAGGAAGTTCTTTTCTCTGACTTCACCCTTGCTTCATTCTCTGCAGTATTGTATAGCTTTCTTGTTACTGCATTCCTCCCACAGCTGCTTAGATCTCCCAGATCCAGTGCACACATTTTCCTTCCAGAGCTCGAGTTTTGTATCGCTTTTTTACCCGCTTTGTCTCAAAGCTGGCCCAAGAGTCTAAGGTGGTACAAAGTTTGTACTATGAAACAGATGCACTTTGAGGCATAGGCATCCATGGGCTACAATTCCATATAAAACACTGTAAATCCATGAAACTAAAAGCAGAAAAGTTACTAAGTGGGGTATGAAATTCTTATTGATATCATCTGGGCCATCTGTACTTGCACACGGTTTCTCAATGAGAGAGAGAGATAACGAGGTGAAAGCTACACCCTGGCCTTCCCAGGACTTCCATGGGGGGTCTTGCTTGTCACATGATATATGTAAGCACTCTGCCTTAAGGAGCTGCTCTTCAAACTGCAATGAATGTGAAGCAAAGGCAAAATCTTGTAATTGGAGAGCGGAGATCCTTAGATGTGTAGCTAGTCTACATTGGGAGATAAGCTGTTAACTTGAAACATGTCTCACATCTATGGCTTGAGCTGCAAATGCATGAGGATTGATTTAATGAAAGAATTTTTCTCATCAAATGAAGCTGCTGCATGAATCTCAGGGTGTTAATAACACATCAAGGTCAGATACATCCAAGAAACCTATGCTAAAAAATAAATGGAAAGTGTCTAGGCTCAAATTATCCTGTAGCAGGGGTAAATTTTTTAGGCAGCAGCATGCTGAGGTCTGTAAAGGCATGTGAATATGCTAGACACTGAAAAGATTATTTTATAGATCATCAAAAACTTTAAACAAATTCTACATATGCATCATGAAAAGCTTTTTTTTTGAGAAGAAATTTTGTGCTGTTGATATTTACAATACTTCTTGATACCTATGAAAGAGAATTTACACTTGGTAGATAAACAATACAAAGAATAAGAAAAAAAAAAGAAATATTCAGTGGTTGCACTTGGCGAGGTGGAGAATTTCAGTTTCAAGGAAAAAGAAGGGATTTCTCCATGCAAAACTTAAAAAAAAAGCCAGTCTATTTTTCAGAAAAATTATCCGAGCTGTACAACAGTTTTTACTTGAAGGAAAAAGAGGAAAAAGAATCTCCATGTAAGGAGTCTAGACTCAGGGAGCAGTGAAGAAAGAACATTTGGAAACAAGCAGAAAAATTATGTGGAAAGAAGTGGTCAGAAAGAACAGAGTACTCTAAAGAAGGGCCCTTTAAACCTGGCTCTGTCTCACTGCTATGCAGCAATGACTTGGTTGCTTGTCATTATTTGACAAAGGCACAGACAAGAAAGGGTCACTCTCATAAAGGATTGCATTGAGAGTGCTGGTCTTTGCTAACTTTTCCATTTTACATCACGTGCAGTTCCCTTGACCAGGGAGAGTTTCCCATCAGTCATTTTCTTGAGTTTGTGTTCCTCATGCAAATATGTAGAGAGACAGTTAAATGGATTGGCATCAGAGAGAAAACCTGTGAATAGGACACCTGACTACAGTTCCCGGCAGTTCCCGGCTCCAGTCTCTGGCCCCACATTAATTCCTCTATCTTACATCCAGCACAGGCTGTAGCCAGCAGGTGCCCTTTTCAGGGAGCCTTACTAACCCAGGGCTGATAAAAGCCTCTGGAGACCTGGGCCCAGTGGTACTGTGTAAGGCTGCTGCACAGCAGCATCCTGTGCAACATAGACCTGTCAGACATCAGGGCAGCAATGTACCAGCAACCTGAGCATCAGAGTTTTCACCTAAGTCAGACTTATTAATGTTGCTGTCTTGACTGCCAGGAGGCTATATTCTGATTAAGTGTAGCATTTGATGGCAAACAATCAATCCTCTCAGGGTTGTGCTTCATTAGTTGCACAACCAAACTATTGTTAAACTTTGTCTTACCTGAGGGGAACTGGGTTTCTCAGGAAACATTTAGCTGTTATCCAGGAAATTAATGTTTTTCAAAGTATCAGAATAGCCTGAGGGAAACAGAGAATGGGCTTTTTTTTTTTTTTTCCCTTTACTTCACATGCCTTGTCTTTGTTTTCGCAAGGTGAGGAACATAACAGCTGAAGAGCTAAAAACAAGGTTTCATTCCTGGTAATCATAAGTGCCTCTAACTCCAGTGAGTTACAAACAATGATGTTTATTTAGTAGATGTGCTTTGAAAAGATCAGGACTTCTGGAATTTTCTTAATGAAATATTGCTCAAGAAATTTGTACTTCAACTTCTCATGTGGCTTGATTTATTTTATTTTTTTGTAAAAACCTATTCTGACTGATCACTGAACAATTTTAACCTCTACTAAATAACTTTTCTAGATACTTTAAAATGTATCAGTTATTAATTTCAGCTTCATTTTTCTATGGACCATTGAAACTTCTTCTGCAGTTAGCACAGTCTTATGTTTGTTTTTTAATGAAAAGTACTATTAAGCGTCTCCAATTACTTTCAGGGAACTTAAGAAAACATTATGTTTCATAATATTACTTTTCTCCCTGTAAAAGCTTAGGGAAAATTGTATTGTTCTAAGTTTGTAATCATGATCTTAAGAGTGATTGGCTATCACCTTTTGAATTTCATCAATCCGGATCAGAATTATTTCTATTATAGGTGTGTTAGAGAATCATATAATTGCCTGAGTTGGAAGGGATCTTTAAAGGTCATCCAGTTCAGTTTTTATCTGTTCTACCAAAATAAGTAGATATTTTTATACGCATTCATCTGAAGACAACAAAATATTCTGATCCTGCTGCACATTTTAAGGCTAATTGCTCTAGCACAGGTCTGCTTGAAGTTTTAAAAGATTAAATGGTTGCAGTAGCAGACAAAAGTAATTACTGACATAATAGTCATCTGCCTAGCTAAGATCAACAATAAACTACTTCAAAAATAATTTCCTGCTCTATTTGTGCATCTATTAAGTGATCTGCAGCTTATTTCAAGACATTATTGGATTATACTATTGAATGCACATACAGTTAAACACTGGATGTTTGTGTTCAAGTGTATTAGCAAAGAGTACCAGTGTACCTTCTATTCCATCCAGTCGACTATGCTGCCTGTACCCAAAACCGAGCCTTTGGACTTCTGCCTCCTACAAGTGAAAAAATATATATATACTCTTATATACAAACAAATGGTATCCACCTTCAAAATAATATCTTTTCATAAAAAATACTCTTATTTTATGATTTGTTTTGTCAACTTCATATATGAAAATTTTAAAGTCCTACATTTTCCTTTAAAAATAAAACTTTTAGCAGGACATCAACCTATTTGTGTATGCTATATTCCAACCATATTAGTACATTGGAAACAATGTAAAATGTCCAAACCACAGACACAAAAACATATAAAGTAGGAAAAAGTTACTTTTGATCTTAATAATGATGCAACAGACTTCTACGTTACTGCAGAAAGAGAAAATATTACTGATGAGAATCCTCCAGTAAGATTATATATAAATAGTACATCCACATGATCTATCACTCTGCATCATAAATAATCTTTGGCCAAAGCAGGCAATTTGTAAATGCCTTTCCTTCCAGAAACCATACCTGGGACCCTGAGCAGAGTGGCCATCAGTCCATCTTCTCTTCTAGTGCATTTACTCAATGTGTCTTGTGTGTAAGACAGCTATGATTAGATGCAGAAAGAAATTTCAGGACATATTTTTCAGTTCAGAAGTCTAGTCTTCAAAGATGAAGACTTGGCCTTTGAATTTGATTTGGTCTTTATGTCTCACTATCCAAATCGATATTAGCTGACAAAAAATTAAATTAATTTTCACCAAATCAAGTCTATTTTGCCCATGACAGACCTTGGTACATGATCTCCCTGTCTTTTTTTTGATCCATGTGCATTTTCATCTCTCCTGTCATTTTCATCTCTTCTGTCAGTCTTTTTCTCTCCTGTCCTATTGGTAAGGGGGTTTAAGAGAGCAGCAGTACATGTGTCTGGCAGCCAGGCATCAACCCACCACGGTCTCAACATTCAGTATCTGTTCATCTAAGACCATATTGCATAAAAATAACTTGATTTCCAAGAATTCTTCAAAAAATTATTTCCACCTAGGTGTATTCTTACCCCGACCAGACAATGCTGTATTTACAGGTAAGCCTCTGAATTGCTTTAGTCAATATATTTAACTACAAACTAACTAAAATCAAGCCTATGTTCTAAAAAACCCCCTCTCTTATTGTCTCCTTTTTGAAGCAAAAACTCTTCAAGCATTAAATGCTTTGTAGTTGCTCTTCCTCCCTCTTTATTAAATAAGTGTAAAAATTTTCTAGATCTCTTTGAAAGGCAATACAGCTTATGGCTGACACAGCAACAAGCTCACATTTATGTCTTTAATTATTAGAAGTAGTTTGTAAAATTCCAAGACATTAACTTTTTCATAGTTGGAAGTCATCCTTTTTTGTTGACTAAGTGCAGAATACACAATAACTGTCTTGTGGTCTGTCTAGTATAAGGCACAGTTGATGGTCATTCAACATTTCAGAAAAAGGAAATAGTGTCATAAAAGTACATGATTAAAAATATTTCTCTTTATATATTTATCTGAATATCTACTGTTAAAATTCAGTCTGTGTTTAAAACAACATTGCTGGTTTTCACAGCTCACCTAATCTTTAGCTGATTGAACATTTAAAAGCACAAAGTTGAACATTTAGCTGCTGTACAAATGAATTGTGTGAAGGTAATAATTATGCTAGCAAGACAGAAAATATCACTTCTATTTTTGTCTTGCTACAAGCATTTGTGTGCTACTTTAGGCAAAACACCCAATACCATCACATTGCCATTTCCACATACAATATCTGAATAATGATCTTGACACGGGATATTTGTTTGGGAGATTTTGTTCAATTTGAAAAGCAGTTTAATATTCTTAGATAAAGAGGATGATTTGAGTAAAACCAGTTTTCTCTGTGGTAATAATGGCTCCTCTGACAACTACTGCAAAAAGACAAAGATTAAAGTAAGAATGGAATAGTAGAAGTTCAATGAATTTCATTAAATTGATTTTTGCTTTGATATTTCAGAAGTCACAGCACATACTTCCCATGTAGTTTTTCTAGATATCCTTGGTAGACCTGTTAAAGGTGCAGTATTAGTACTGTCCTACTTTCACTTGTCACTTCACAAGGTTCTCCTCATACCCTATTATTTCATATTAGCCATGTCATTTGGTTACTCAGTCAGCTTCACAGCTCTACATTATATCTGTGACTTTTTTAGGAAATGCAAAGAAGGATTCTAGTGAAACAGAGCAGTTGTGTCCTAGATAGCACATGTATTTGCTGAAGATAAATATAAATTAGCCTGACAGAAATTCTTGTATGTTGATAAGAGATGGGTATACTAGTATAAACTGTCTAAAGCAAACTAACTAAAGTCTGAATCAAGTTCTTCTGCTCCTATGACATTGGTCACCAGATCTGGGGGTTGTAGTTCAAGCACTAGAAAAAAGATCAGTGACCTTCTGTTGTTGTAAATGTTTAGGAGTTTTTATCTCTGTTTCTTAAGAGACCTAGATGTTGCACCAGGCTGCAAAAACATCAGAGCAGTTTGATCCAGCATCAGCTGCAGAATAGACATAGCTGCAGATAGACATAGCTGCATAGTCACCCCTGGTCCTGCCTCTCCTTGTTGGGAAGCCCTGCAGCACCATCCCTGACATCTCCAGCATGGCTCACTTCACTGGGCAAACTCCAGCTGAGCTCAGGTGTAAAAGCTGGAGTCTGGGTTTTGTGCTATGCAGCTGCTCATTTCTGTGATCAAAGATGGTAAGCTACTGTCTGCAAGTGTACATGAAGGCTGTACATTGCAGCACATGTGAGAATTGCAATTTCATAAAGAAACATCTAGTATCCCAAAAGTAAAGAAGTTGTACCCTAATATCTGGGATTTAGCAACATAGATGATATCTAATTTTCCCTTTATTACATGGTGGTAAATTTTGACATTATTCCCAGCAGTAAGTATATGATATCTTTATTTATAATTAAGTATCTGATAACAACTGTCATACAACACTACCTTTAGAAAATACTGAGGACCTCTGTAACTTTCTCTATAGAGGATCAAAGTGTTCCTATTCTGGAGTAATTCTTAGTGCTAAGCAAGATTGATCACAGTACTATCTCTGTTCTCACATTAAAAACCCCAATCAGTCCCCTAGCATGGGGTGGGTTAGCTTTTTAATTATTAATTTGCAGTTACTATAATAAAAAAGAATGGGAGGCAGGGCAATTTTTTACTGGGACAGACACATTAACTAACCTGCCAGTGGAAAGAGGGAAAGTTTGGATTTGGGACCCACAAAAACAGACTTCCCAGCCAGCTGTGCATATCAGATATCATTATACACATGGATGGTTAGACAGTGATGTCATGACACGTGTACAAGTGTCCATGTTAGAACCACTCCCTAAGCATTTGCATTCACATTTTACACACAGTCTATAAGTCCTTCCTCGAGCACATAATTAGGAGACATGATTTTGAATTTAGTAGTTTGAAAGAAATCATGGTTTTAAAAGTTATTGCTCTCCCAAGAGCCATCGTTAAAGCACTCTCTGCCAAGTCCTATAAAAACTGATTCCAGAAATAAAATCGTTCCTCCAAAGCACCTACAATCTCCCTACAGAGTAGGAGAAAGGAATGGAGTAAATGTATGAGGTATCAGAAACAATAAGATGACAGAAGGTTCTCAATATTAAAACTTTGAGGACCAAGCAATTTTGGGCCAAATATGATATTTTTTCGTAATGTAATTTATGACCTGTAATAGTACAAACTTTTTTTTTTTTTAAATGTGGATTTCTTATGAGCAATGTCAAAGAAAACAAGAAACTTTGTGTGGCAAACTGCCTCCGCCCCAGGAGGTGGAGATGAGGGATGCAGTCCTGTCAATTTGGACCCCTAAGTTCCCTTTCCTTAGTCAGCCCACCTTCTTGCAGTCCCTGCTCCTCTTGTGATTGGACCTTGACCCTAAACTCCGCCCTGGATGTACCCTATAAAACCTGCCATCCCACTCTTATTAGTGTTCTTGTCCCTGCGTTGTATCCAAGGGCTGCTTTGTGTTTCTGCTTGGCTTCGGTGTATAATTTTTGTTCTTGTTAATAAACGGACTCTCGGATCTTCTGGACAAGAACCTGCCTCATTCCTTTTTCCAACGTGGGCCACAGGGGACTGTCCAAAGCGCCAGAGCCCAGGGAATCCCCAGCTTGTCACAGCACCAGCGCGCAGCGGGTGGCAACAATTTTGAAAAAGGCGATGAAAGAAAAAAAAAGGTCTTGTGAAAACATTTAAAATTTCTTGAAAACTTTTCCAGTAAGTGAAAGGCCATACGGTCCCTCTAGGTCTGAAATGCTGATATTTCTATATTTCAATCCTGTTGGATGATACATTAATTGTAAGTGGTTATGGCAAGATAGTTATGGATGAAGAATTTTTTTATCATATTTTCAAGGGCATGATTCAGGATTATACCCCAGTTTTTAACTGGTTCATTTAAGACTAATCATGTGCTATGCTATGCTTCTTTTGAGATACACTTCACTGTATTTTCTAACTATTTTTTTTCTCTTCTGTCCCTTCCTTTAGAGGAAAGGAGCCCTGAGAGGCCTTTCTGATTGTGAGAATATTAAGGGTAGTCACTTTCAGACTACTGCAGCCAGGAGAAAGTGAGTTTAGCAAGGGAATAAGGCAAATATGAAACTGATCTTGGATTATAAATAATCTGAATCCACCAGAGCCCTAAGCATTGGGAGGCATCTGCTATTCATACTTGCTAAGCAAAGGTTGGCCAAGTTCAAGATTCAGCATAACCGCTGGCTTGCAACATTGGAAAAACATACAACAGGCATTTCTTTGTTTCTGTGTTTCTCATGTTTCTTCCCTCCTACCTAATGTTGTATTCTGCAGGTGGACCTCAAAAGACATAGACTGATTGAGAGAGACATGGCTCAGACTCCACTGCAGCAACCACACACAATTTACATGACATCCTGGTACGTGTGTGTGAGGCCTCTGTCTATTATCCAACACCATATGTTGGTAGCTAAAGGAAGAAATAACCCTTCTACGAATGGGAAAAAAATTGTCAAAGATTTGCATTCCCATCCAGACTGAATACAGACCTGAGAGTAAAATGTGATAGGAACTACCATAGTGGACCAGTGTAATGGCCTACTTAATGTAATATCCTCACACTGACATATGGTCAGTCAAGAAGGCAGAAGTTGCTTTAGAACAGTGCAGCTGAGAAAAATAAATTAACATAATTTTTTTCTACATAATGTTTTATAATCCAGTCAGACTTCATTGAAGGCCATTATTGTGTTTTTAATTTGTAGCAAAGGTTGGAGTTGATAATCTTTGTAACTGAAAGCCTGGGATTTAGTGCTCACTTCTCCCTTGTAATTTTTGCTGTTTTTTCACCAAGCTCTAGTGGGATTCTTGGTACTGATGCCTGAAAATGGATTTGGAAACCAGAGGCCACAGGGATGATGCACTAGAAGGTTATTGCCTCACAGGCACACAGAAAAATGCTACATCTCAATTCTTAGCATCTACTGGAATGTGATTTACCCACTTTGCTTTTTTGTCTGTTTCATCTCAGACTTGAATCTGTCAGCTGCTTTCTCCAGAAAAGCCTGAAATAGAAACTAATGTTGTCTCATCTGAGAATTACTTCATTTCCCACCTCTAATGCAATAGTATTGTGAACCTCTGACTTTAGCAGCTGAGAAGACATCAGCTGCTTAAACAAGATCACAACTGAAATCTAGAAAAAAGTGCAAGAGGTTAATATGCAAAATATTCCAGCCTTAAGGTCTGGTCATTTTCCAGCTACCAGGACTAGCAGCATTTTGGGGCATAAGAGTCTTTGCTAGAGGATGCCTCCCATGTCAGTGTATTGTGAGAGTGCAGTTGAGAAGACAGAGAAGGTGGAATAGGGACAATTCCACAAAGGCACTTGGGCAAACTTGTTTTGTCTGGGCTAAAGTATATTTTCTGAAAACTGCTTGTTGTGCCCACAAAACAGGTACCTATTGCTGTACTCATTCACAGATAGACTTCAGATTGAACAGGATGGAAGGAAACACTTTCTGGTGTGATAAAGCAAGTTGTGAAAGGCTTTGGCATGTGATGAATGACAGACTATCAGGAGAGCTGCTGGTAAAGTGGGAACAAAGGAAAAATGATACAGCCTCTTCTAACCATGGCATTGAAAGTTTACTGAAACACTTCACATTCTCTCTAATTGTGTTTAAAGCAGGTCAATAGGGCTCAGATGAGCCAGGACTCTGAGACAGTGCATTATCTCTCGTAAATATGAATGGTAGCATTCTCACAGCATGATCACCCAGACTCTTCAGCTGGTTTTATAATTCAAAACATATTTATACAGTGGTATTATGCAGTTTGTAGTAAGAGAAATTAAATCAAAGGAAAGGCTATGTCATACAACATTTCAAAAACAAACATTTAAATTTAAGATTACTCATTGCCTATCCTCTGCTCTAAACATTAGACAGCACTCTTGAAAAGTGAACATTTGAAAGTATAATCCTGTTAGTTCTCAAGGAGCTCTGAAAAATCAAGAAACTCATTCCTGATCAATTTACTAGATAGAATAACGAGAGTACAGCTACAGAATTGACTTAATACACCAATATTAGGGGATAGGAGGCATCAAAACCTCCCTCTAATGCATGAATGAGTTGACAGTACTGTCTCTGTCTGGCAGTGTGCAGCCAGATCTAGCAAAAACAAACACTTCAGAAACGTATGTAAAATTTTCTGTTATTGTAAGTGAGGGAAGACTAGAAAGGGACCAGGTAGTAATATGACATTGAATCACTTCAAGTATAGCAACAGCTGAGTATAATTAATGTCCCAAGTAAGTAGCAGCTATATAGCTCCACTAACACTATTTTTAATACAGGTAGACTTTTCAAAAACACCAATAAAAGCAGTTGGATTTCATTGTCACTGTTCTCTAGACCTGGTGTTGGTCAGGTGTTAATTTGACTGAAACAAACACATATTGAGGTTCAATCCAGCACACAAAAATGTCAGGTGAAGTTCCTATTTAGCAAGGTCTAAAGCCTCACTTTAGGCATATAAAAAAATTACTGCTGAGTCCTCTGACACCACAAAGTTGCTCAAAGCTAAGCAAGTTTAAGCCACTTTATAGAACCAGCACTTTTAAGTTCTAGGTGAGAACAAAGCTGTCATTCAAAAAAAATAGGAATAAAAAATAAGCTTGATTCTGTTGTACATTGTTTATGGATTTGTAAGGATCCACGTGATCTGCCAAACTGGGGAAAACACCGACCCGGATTAGTTTAATGGGCTCAGTTGTCTAGTCATGCAACAGAAATAGCATAGCCAAAGGAATGTTAATGTCTCTGACCTAACTATTTTCTTTGTTGCAACATCAGCAAGGCGCTACTGAAATAATCTCAAAGGTATTTTCAAAGGAGTGGGGTGATGCTGTTTCGAAATCTCCTTAACAATGTCCCTGCCTTTAGCTGTACCTATGGAGAAACTTCAGTGCTAACTCCGGGAGCCACACCTCTCTACTGAACACCAAAATACTTATATTTTAAAAATAATAACAATAATAATTAAAATTTAAATATCACTTTTTAGTATTAATACATATTAAAAAAATCTTTCAATCCTCTTCTATTTCTCATTATTGGTTATATATGATTTTATCATTATATATGATTTTAAAGGAGCCTTGGACCAAAATTAAACTGTCGTGGTGAGATAGTTTTCACTTAGTTTCTAAATAAATGTTTGGTCTGTTTACACTCTGCATAAAACTTTAAGTCATTTTGAAATATATGAAATGTGTACTGGAACAGTGATGTTTTAATGTAAATCTTTCAGTTTACTTCAGTACCAGAACTCCTACTTATCCCAATATTAAATTAAAAGGAAAGAGAGTGTCTTTTTTCTGAGTCACTGATTGATCTTAAACTGGCACAGACTTTTTATCAGCTGAAGTAATTGTAACTGAAATATAAAACTGCTATAAACTCTCTTTTCCATAACACAGTATAAAGAAATTATGAACAGTTGTTAAAAGCACACAAGTCCATCAAGGAAATCTGCATTGAGATGATGGCTGCTGGATTATAGGACAAATTTTAAAACGATAGTTTTTTATAGGACTCAACAAATCCTGCAAAGTTGCCCAAATGGAGGTTTTAAATCTGTAAGACTAAAAGACACATTCATAGCCTGAAGACTGTGATGCAGGGAATGACTTATGCATGCTGC
This sequence comes from Alaudala cheleensis, assembly GCA_013398995.1. NCBI lineage: Eukaryota > Metazoa > Chordata > Aves > Passeriformes > Alaudidae > Alaudala > Alaudala cheleensis. The sequence goes on along the minus strand of VWYE01023017.1, from coordinate 45,314 downwards.
AAATATGCATGCCACTAATTGATAATTTTTGTTCTTCATCAATCCACAGTTTTTGATTCCATATCTGTAGCAGTGACTGTGACACTCACTACAACGGAGACACTGCTTATGAAAAATGCAGGGTTTTTCCTGTCAATCAGCACAGTCTACTATGGCAGCCCAGATCATGGGCCATGAAACTGTCACCCTCATTTGCATGAAATACCCTATGTATTTGCTTTTTAAGAATGTTTTATTTAGTTGACAATTACAAATAAAATGTCATCTGATTTTGCAGTCTGAAGATATCATAGAAAGCATGTAAAGAAAGGATGAGAGGAATGTAAAAGAGAAGGAAATTAAATGAAGCATTTCTTGGTTGTTGTAGCTTAAAAAAAGAGCTTGGAGATGTCTAGCTACCCAGAAATTATTTAAGAAGAGGTCTTACAGAAAGAACAAGGTTGTTTCCTAGGCTGATGACTTAAGTAAAATATTCTAGACAATCTGATCATTCCTCAGATTTTAGGGATTTTTGATTTAATTCTACTAATGCAGATTGCCTCTGAATTTGCACAACTTAAGAAAATAAAGGATTTTTAAAATTATATTTCAAGCCTCTTTACCTAAGAAATGAAAATTATTCTGATCTGCAACACATACTATTAATTAAAGTACTGAAGGTACTTATTTCAGTGTGTGTGAAAAAGATCGGGGTAAAACATGGGCATGTGCTGAGCCACAGGCCACTGCATGGGTTAATCAAGTATACATAAAAATAATGCTCAATATTTAACTGAGGTACATGTGCCCATTATAGAGTTCATATCACTATTTGTGAGGATGTTTAAATAAAGGAGTGACTACTCTGACACAGTACGAGCTGACCAAAACAAGGAAGATCAAAGACTGATCAGAATCTAAGAATCAGTCTGCGAACATCAGGATAACATCTGAGAGCAGGACACTCTATCTGATTGTCAGCTTCTGCTAGTTTGTAAATTTGCATGTTACAGTAACCTTCCTTTCCTAAGAACATCCTTTCACAGCATACATATAAAGAAAAATGTGTGTATATAAATGTTATAGATGTAGATACATGCATACCTTAAGACCAAAGAAACCTTTACTTTTGCCTTCCTTTCTCTCTCTTTCCTCCATCACATGCCCTGGCATGGTTCTTTTAACTAAGAAAAGTGAAATGCTTAATTATCTAGAGGGCTTGAATTAAGGCCTAATGGGATGAGGTCTGAGCATTTCTTTTAAAGAGTCTAAATAGCCCAGTTCCTGTGGTGGGCATAAGTAATGCTATTACTTCCTAATCAGAGTCAGCCTATTTAGAATACTGTCATGGAAGTAGGAAATGGGAGACTTCAAGATCTGTATTTTTCTAAGTTTTACTGCTCTGCTAGTGAATTGGAGAAAGAGAAGATCTGAGAAGTCAAGATGAAAGAGAAGAGAGGGCAAACCCAAATAATATAAATGGTTTATATCCCTTAAATCTGGTTTTGTGTAAATATTATAAAGGAAAATTATTCAGAGGAGCAAGACTCAATTCAGTAGTTTTGGAACACGTAGCTGAATGCAAATCATGGTCATCTGCTCACTGATTATTTTCATCTCTGATTATGTTGCAAAAAAAGTATTGATTAATGGCTAATAACATAAGAACATTAATTTCTTCATTCTAGATGTGTTTATTATTTACGTTTTTCTGACTACAGNTTTGACTTTCCACGTAGGAGCAAACTGCTGTGGTTCTGTTGCCACACTTCTGTGTTTACATGAATTACTTTTTCTATGTGAATGAAGTGGGAGAAATGGTGTAAGAAACACTGAACCAAGCATTTTGCTAAGTGAAACGCAGCCTAGCAAAGCACTGTGAAAATTACTTGAACAATGCAGGTAATTCCTATTCTACCACACCTTTGTTATTCCAGTCCCAATTTTCTCTTGAACAGAGCAGTCATATTGCATCCTATTTTGCAACCAGACTGCATGCCCAATAGACAAAGATGAGATCAGACCCTGAACATTCGTCCCAGTCTCCAAGATGTCCTCACTTTCTGAGCAGTCAATCATTAATTGTTGCTGTTTCACTGATCAGAGAACGAAGCAGAAAGGACAGAAATCTTTTTAGACCTTTCTGTCAGCATGAATGAATTAGCTATGCAGTAGGATTCACAAACACTAATTCTTGAATCAGGACTGCTAAATTTAATTTGTTTGGGTAACACAGTCTATCTTCTAGTCCTGCTTTACAGTACTGGACTATAACCAGTGGAAGAGTCCTGGAGAGTGAGAACATTTGTGCGGAGGGATTTTGTTTTACATACAGAATATGGACAGATCATGATTTAGAATTCAAGTTTTGAAAAAAAAAAAGAAAACAAAACTTACTCATGCAGATCCAGTTGTTTATTTTGCAAAAAACAGAAGGAAATAGAAATAGTTTTTCTTCTCCTCCTGTCTGAGGAAAAGAATTCTATAGATTCTCCATGTGAGGGTGGATAGAAGTGTACAGAAGCACCTTCTCAGACTTAGCCATTAAACAATGCTTTCTATTGGATTACAAGAAAATTTTAGTATATTGTCCCTTCTTAAAGGAACTGAGAAGCTGAGAAATACTGGCTGCTCATAGCTGTGTCATGTATGATGTAGAGTTACTCAGGCGATNGAAAGATGATGTGCATGCAAATCAATTGTGGTCTGCCAGTGCAAGGGAACTAGCAACCCTTAGCTCCATATGTAGTGAAATTGAGTGCCTTTTCCAGGATGTGATACCCCACCGGATGTTTACAAGAAGAACAATGATTTAATCTAAAAGATAAATTTTGTGTTTTCCACCTAATTGTTCTCAGGCATCTATTTTTGCAACTAGTAAATTGCAGCTTTAAAAAAAGAAAGAAACAAAGAAACAAACAAACAAAAAACCTCACTCCACCTTCCTCACCCCTCCCCCCNTAATTGTTGCTGTTTCACTGATCAGAGAACGAAGCAGAAAGGACAGAAATCTTTTTAGACCTTTCTGTCAGCATGAATGAATTAGCTATGCAGTAGGATTCACAAACACTAATTCTTGAATCAGGACTGCTAAATTTAATTTGTTTGGGTAACACAGTCTATCTTCTAGTCCTGCTTTACAGTACTGGACTATAACCAGTGGAAGAGTCCTGGAGAGTGAGAACATTTGTGCGGAGGGATTTTGTTTTACATACAGAATATGGACAGATCATGATTTAGAATTCAAGTTTTGAAAAAAAAAAAGAAAACAAAACTTACTCATGCAGATCCAGTTGTTTATTTTGCAAAAAACAGAAGGAAATAGAAATAGTTTTTCTTCTCCTCCTGTCTGAGGAAAAGAATTCTATAGATTCTCCATGTGAGGGTGGATAGAAGTGTACAGAAGCACCTTCTCAGACTTAGCCATTAAACAATGCTTTCTATTGGATTACAAGAAAATTTTAGTATATTGTCCCTTCTTAAAGGAACTGAGAAGCTGAGAAATACTGGCTGCTCATAGCTGTGTCATGTATGATGTAGAGTTACTCAGGCGATCATGGAAGTCATGGTAGATACTTATTTATCTTCCAGCTGATAGCCATAACTATAAAGAGACAAATAAACAGAAACAAAAGAGAAAACACAATGCAAGAAGTTTTGCCAGTTTCAAGGGTGACCTTTTTTCCCCACAGAGTAATATGTAGGTATATTTTCCCAGCATATATTTGACCATAAAATAGCAGCAGTTATTGCAGAAAACACTAAGAAACATTTTAACCTTTGAAGAAATGCCAATTCCAGTCTTTCCCCTGCCCACAGTGAGTAGTTGCATTACACTGAGACATAACCTGTGTCATTTCACCAACCTGGCTGCAAGGTGTGTTTCTATTCCGTCCCATCCTGCAGATCATCACGCTTTAGTTGCCAACACTGTGCTTCAGATAGTATTTCCAATTTTTACTGATATAAACAGGCATTAGAATATATCAGAGAAAAGGTTAGTATAGGTACCATATGATCATAAGCACTCTTGCATACAATGAAAGCACAGGATCATAGACATATGGTGTTACCATGGAGAGTTAGCAGTAACAGACATAACATTTGTAATGAATTTGTAACTCTTCAGGCCTGCAAAATCGGAACATTTAATGTCCTGCCTGCAGTTTTGGTTTATTTGTTTTAGCTGTGACAGAAATTTCTCTAATTGACCAGTACTCTGTGTATAATTTGTTTTCCTCATTATCTTTGTGTGGTACAATCACACTTTTATATAGCTAGTGGTAACAAACAATTGTTTTGTAGAGGATGATAGGTTTGTAACTCTAACAAAATGATAAAGTGAAAAAAAAAAGGCAAGTCCAGGGTGATACGAGAGACCTCGACAAGCAGAGGCACTGGATGAACATAGTGCAGAGCAGGCATGTGATGATCTTGATAGTAAAGACCTCTCAGCTACAAACAACTCCCTGATGATCAATTAAGGAATAGTGTAACAAAGGAAACAGAGGAATAATATTTAACATGCATAAAAGCCATGACATGCAATGCTTGGATGCGGGTGAAATAGAGAGCTGCAGACTGATGAAGAGCAAAGGGCAAAAGACTTCAAAGCACCACCACCACCAGAATGAAACCACCTGCCTTAGGATCAGAAAAACAGTGGTCAGGTGAACATACCACCAGGAGAAAGGGTGGGAACTAATAATTGAGTATATTACAATTTTAGTCATATTATTGAGACCTTTGCCATATAAAAAACATCCTAACTTAGTTTAATTTTATGGTATATAGCAGGAAATAGACTAGTATTGATTAAATTCTTAAAATTTCAGGTATATGAACAAGAAATTTTTGACTGTGCATGCATATATGTATGGTGTGTTTCCTCTTAGTCCATAAACAAGATTTTGTGTGTAACAGTATGACTGGTAAAAGTGGGACTGCTGCTGAACCCAGTGTTGCAATGCTGCTGTTCCTGAGATGCTTATCCTGGGGCAGGTATGTGTTCATCTCTTATTTGGAATGCATCAGTTTATGCATTTCAATTTGTGACCAGCATATCCAATATTATGAAATATAAAGGAGACCATTAAACAGCTGAGTGCTGGGTCTGGTGCCTGTCATGATGAGCTCTTATAAAAGCACCTTCCCTGTCAGGGCCCTCTTGAGTGTGATGGAGAGAAGACCTGCAGGAGCACTTGGCTCGCTCTGGCAAATGCAAACACTGGGAATAGGAACAGGAACTCTTTCATCACTCAGGATAGGGAGATGGGTCAGGTTAGCTGACTCACAGGGGTCCCTGGCCCTAGGTTGAGACATGTCATGCATTGCTACAAACAGATGGCACAGCCAGCCATTTCCCATAGACACTGGGTCATGCATGTGACTCGAGGAAGACTATTTACAATTCAAAGATGGAACAACCTTCATTTGCCTAGGAAAAACTCAATTTGAACTGTTATAGAGAGCCAGGGTAGAGGTTGGAGGATTTCACTCTGGACATGCTGTCATTTTAGACACCAGAGGAGCCCCTTTCTTCTTCCTTTCCTGATGGAGAGCAAAAATGCTCAGACAAATAGCTTACTTTTAAAACAAAAGTAGTACAGAGAAAAGTCCAGAGAAGCAGTAGAAAAACATTATTTAATACAAAAATCCCTTAATCCCCTCTTTGTAGGATAGTTCACTTCCTATTGGGAATGGGTCCTAGTCTTTCCTGAAATCTAGCCTGGGATTCACCTGCCAGTACACTATCTGACCTAAATCAGCAGCATACCAGGAACCATGGTCATGGTATGGATGACTACATATCTGTGTCAGACCTATGGCATGACTGCATTTCATTTACTAGCATAGAGACAAACACTGAGACAAATTTTGCACTGATTGATGCTGTAAGCAAATTCACTGGGCAAAATTTTTATCTTCTCCTGTAGTTTTGTCAAGCCAGGCTAATCTTCTGCTGGCTTCTGAGGTTTTCTGGCAAGGTTAGCTGTGCAATAAAAAAAGAAGACTGTCTTAACATTTATGGCATACTTTGCTTCAAGTCTGAACTCCCTGCTTTGTCATGGAGAAGTGTAAGCTGCAATCCAGCAATTGAGAAGCAGGAGTTAGCTATTGCTCATCACAGTAACTGGTGCTCATCTGTCAAATTGGAGGGGTAGAAGAGCCTCATATAAAAATTTACATACTTAGATACAGCTGTGATGCAAAATTCCTGGTGACCTTTTCTGGGTTTTAGCTCAATTCATAGAAATAATTCGGATACTTACACAATCCATGAAGATTAGAGAAATCACCCACTCAGGCACTGTGGAATCAAATTTGAATTTTGTTTTAACTCCTGACCTCAACATCAATGTTTTCAGAAGTGCATTTTTAGAGTATTTGATCACATTCACTTTGTTATTTATGCACATAAATACAAGTATCACACACATCTTATAGAACCTTCTTGTCTGACACTGGGACTTTCTGCAGTCTGACCTGAGAAGTTTTGCTTCTATTCCTCAGAGCTGTAGAGAGCCCCGTGAGTACTTACAGAAGGATATTGTAACCCACATTTTAGGTTACATCGCTGCAATTCACCTGTCCAGCTCAGGCCATTTAACTAGAGAGCTGCAAAGCACTGACTGTGAGTACAGGACCTCATCTGGATGGAACAAGGGAGGAAAGTTGCAGCTCCCTGCAGAGAGAACACTGTGTCTTTACCCTTTTACCCATCACTGCTGCATCTGGCCAGCCATGTCCCACCTTTTTCTATCAGGGACCCAGGAAAGGCAGCTAGCCTGGAGTGCTCAGCAGAGTAGTATAGACCCAGGTAGAATGGCAATGTTATCTTCTAATGTTTTCAGTCTTGTTGATATCAAATAAACTTATAAGGGTGATCATACTGAATCTAACACATTGTGCCCTTTATATTCAGTGGCACAGCCTTTGGCCTTTCTGTTGGCAGATACTAAACTGTTCTAGAGGAAGATCACAATTATCTGAATATCTGCCTGGTGTTTTTCTGCCCTTTAAGCAGTGTGCAGAAGGACATTTGGTGGCCAAAGACACAGAGAGCCTGACCTATAGTCATTTTTCAAAGATTTCTTTTATATAGGAATAATCAAGTGATGTAGATATATAAGCCATGGAAGAATTTGTATATGTCTTTGGATACTTCCATGAAGAGTGGCTTTACCAGGCAAGATAAAGGATCTAGAATATCTTCTGAATATTAGAATATCTTCTAGAATAAGTAGAATATTTTCTGGAGGTAGAAGGATGGGGAAAATACCCTTTGGGGCTTTGGAGAGGCAGCTTAAATTATTCTACTAAGAACACTGATATATTAAAAGCTCCCAGTCTATAAAGTCTTTGGAAACAGACCACAGGGTTATAAAAGCAGCTCAGACACATCTTTTGCAGCCCTTTTCTCACAGAACTGCACAAGCACACCATGACACAGTATACATTCTCCAAATATAAAATGAAAAAACTAACAAGCATTGTGATAAGCATGCGAGTTTCTTGACTCTTCTTCTAGAAAATTAATAAATAGGGGTACCAAAAGTATGAAAATGCTTTTGGTTTTATAAATCTTGTTATTTTTAAAATTAGATGTATCTTCAAAGAATATAAAGCCTGCATTTTAAGCAGGAAATCTAAGAGCATTATCATTGCATATATATAACACTTCACAGTTAATCCTTTATCATTTCTGATTCAGAGTTACAGGGAACATAAATTCCTTCTGATGAGATGCCACTTATCTCTAATAGCAGGATGTTTTTAATTAAAAAAAGAAAGATAAACTGAAATGATACCTCATGCCTGTTATCTTTATATACTGTGAAAGGCATACATGGTCTTTTCAACTCTTGTCAGCCCAAATCACATTCTTAGAAATCCCATTATGTAAAACTTAAAAATAAGTGTTTATGGAAAGTTATCTTGGCCACATCAGTTTTTATTGAACTCATAACAAAATTGCACTTTTCTTTCACAGCTGAAAGAAATTATACAACTTGGATAATATATTCCTATCTAAGGCAAACATTCCTTACAAATGGTGGAGTCTGCATATGAACTACCTTTCTCACTCTCTTGCAGATATGAGTGCCAGGTATCAGATAATAAAGCAAGAACAGCAGCAGCAGCAATAATGACAACAACAAAAACAACATCATCTAGTGAATTTCTATGAGCATCTAGCACATTTAGTACTGTCAATTTTTTACACCCTGTTTATCACCCAGTGAAACTCTTCCAAACTATCCATATGAAAATAAACCATGTCATTAAAAGAGAAAGAAACAGTGAAAACCTGTTTTTTATTTCCTTTTGACTTAAAATGACTCTGTGCTTCTTCTGCACCAGTGCTAATAAAAAACATCTTTCTGAAATGGGAACATGATATCTATTTCCTTCATTATTGTCACTGGAATAATACTTCAAAGCACACAGGGAACATGTGCGAACAGACTAGTGAGCCCTATGTCTATAATCTGCTGGAGTTCAGACAAAGAGAAGGAAATTATTTCCTTATAATCCCCCATATCAATAGTATCAGCACACATCTCAGGAGGCACACAGGGAGCATGCACAGAGCCTTTGTAAAAGACAACATTTGCTGCTTTCTCTATGCCCATAATATCAGGAGAATGTAGAGGAGCCTATATCCTTTGAAGAACAGGATAAGGGTTAATGCATTGATCCAGGGAAAGATTCCTTGGCTTGAGGGGATAGAGATCCATCTTTTCTACAGGTCAAGATAAGGACCTCTTTATAATACAGACAGACTTATATGGAAGAGGGTTAGAGGTTTACCAACCACACCATTTGCTGAAACAGAGCCAGAAGTGGATAGAGTACCTTTTTGTTTGCAAGGTTCACTTTAAATGTATAAGGCAAAGGAAGTCAAAGCTAGGTTCCAGACCTAGCATGCTTAAGTGAATGCACCAGTGCCTGTGATCTTGATTGATGCTCCTTTAACTCTGCTGGCTCCACAGACTTTGCACCCATTTTTTTAAAGAGACTTATTTCTGGCAATAGAGATAGACAGGAGACTCAAATATTTTAATTTGTATGGTCAGTATATGCTGGTTTTGATGTAGGCACTTGAAGGAAAAACTACTGTTGTGTGTCCTCACCTCATGGAGAAGAAAGCCAAATGCACTGGTCCAATTGCCTAAGATCCCAAGGGGTGGTGGGAGATAAGGGCCAAGTCAGCATCCAGCATCCTCTGTTTATCATGTCCTCATTCATCTCAAATTGCTGTGTTTATTTTTAAATGCCCACCTCTTCTCATAATTTTATCAGAATCCTAAAAGTTTAATTTTGGGTTTAGAACTCCAGTCTGATGCTCATAGAGATAAAAACTATATATCACACTGCCTGGCTTGCAGCCCATATAAACAGGTGACACAGAGTTTATCCCAAGTCCCTTAAAATAAATACAGCCAGTAAAGAAAGGCCTAGGAGAATAGTAGCTAGAGAACTCTAAGTCAATTAAAACTGTGCTGAAAAATTAACAGGATTAATTATTTTGTCCATGTCACTCACTAATAAAAGAATAAATAGGGAAAGGAGAGCTAGAGTAGCCATTATATCCAAAAAGATGTTCTAAAAAAATTCAAAGTGATATATTCACTGTCCAAAAAGAGTCATGATATTCTGCACCAGGCTACCTTCTCCCTCTGTGAGTTTAGGCTGAATGCAGAGCTGAAATCAATACTGAAGGCAACACTGTACTTTGAAGACCACTGTGGAAATAGGGCATTACATCAGCTTTGGTATTAAGAATGAAACACTCAACAGGAGAGCAAAAATATTGAATGCAAATTCTGTTCAGCACACAGAGCAATGTCTCCCATTTATGGAGTTTCTACCTTTGAACCCAGCTGAGGCAGCACTTCAAAGACTGGTCTGTTAACTAGGGCACCCAAATATCAGTGCTATGATAATACAAATTGGTTTTGAACAGGGATAAATGGAGGGCTTGGGGCCTGAGTGTCTTTTATTCACCATATTCATGGTGAATAAAATTCAGAACACTACAGAAAGCAGATGACACAATTACACAATTAATTTACAGGACTCTTAGAGATACACATATATACATACATACTTACCCTCTGCACAAGGTCAGGTCTGTCACTTCTGAAGATTATCAAGGACTTTATAAAGCCAGCTTGAGTAATTTGTTGCTCTCCCCAAACTTAATGTCTGAACTATTTTTTTGCCAACTGAACCGCCTGGAAACTTCCATCCAAACAGAACTCTGGTATTAGAATCTACTTGCAGCTTCACAGTGTTCCTCATTGAACAGGAAACTACAAATTCTGCCTGTGAACATTCAAATGAGGCTGTGCATTGGACCAATAGATAATGCCATGACTTGCCCAAATTTCACATCAGGAGTTATTTTTACTTTTCTGAGATCTTCATGTCTGCTGCAGATAATGTACTTAAAGTTTTATTCTTGGCATTGGTTTTCTTCATGCTAGTCTGCCAGCATGTACTACCCATTACTTTCTTTTACCCACACTAGTGGGAGTATCAACTAAAAGAAGCAAAGAAATAACTTGTATTATATAGTGGCTTGAAGCCCATAATGCCAAAAATCATCTTGATCCCCAGAAAAAAATGGATTTAGAACTGCTGCCAGATTTACAGGCTTGAGACCACAGAAGCTGAAGTGAAAGCTTACCCTCTCTGTGATGTGGTTGGAGCATTCCTACATATTTAAGGAGTAACAGAAAAGGAAACTCTTAGAGAATATGCTGGCTTTGTATAGAAATCATACTAGTGGAGCTCCAGAACATAAAACACTTTGAATCTTGGGAATAATGTAAGGAATAGAATTCAAGGAAGTGGACTGGTGTTGATCATGGGGAACACCTGAAAATTAAGGAGAAATTGTCAGGCCATGCAACAAGGAGCCAAGTATGGATATGGAACATGACAGAATGAGAAGGTAAAAAAGGTACAGTGATTAAGAGTGCATGGAAATGGGAAGACAGAGAAACTTAAGACAGAAAATGAGATCATTGCTCTAGAAAACAAGAACTAAGAGAAAGACTGGAAAATAGCAAACTGAAAGGAATATGGAAATCTAAAAAATGGCAAATGAGATTCAGGTAGCATTTTTTCCCAACATTTTTATTCTTAACTCTGCTCCTTGCCTTAGCTCAAAAGTGAAAGACAGGAAAGGATCTTTCTCTCATCTTTCTTGCAAGGTAGGGACTGGACAATATCCTTCTTGAGTACTTGCCTATTCTCCTGTTGGAAGTGCTGTAACTACCTTTCCTCTCCTAGACAACTGTGAACTATGCAAACAACACCAGCACTTTTACGATTGTATGTAGAGATTATATGCAGAACCCCAGCAAGCTAAGAGATGTCTATGCCTTGGCTTCTAAATAAATCCTATTTCAATACATTGATCAAAATCACTCTTATAAGAAATGAAATTGAGAAGATATGAAATATTGATGTATTCTTACATGTAAAAGGGAATATCAATGGTAGATAAATTACATATCTGGTACTACTATCATTAAAAGGGTTATATTTGACAACATGGTATTGAGTTTATTCCTTTGACAATTGCAACAAATCTGGTGGACTTAAACCTCAGGTCACAACTAAAATATTAGGAATGTACAGATACCGTTGTTTCCTGTTTGCTATCAGTGATGTTTATCTTCCCTTTGAAGTTAATCTATCCATCAAGTTGTACAAAGCTCAGAAAGGTTTTCCTTTTCAGAAAGGACAAAGCTTCGTTTTTTCAGTATTAAGTCTGACTTTATTTTAAGCTTTTTCTTACTGAGCATATATATTTGGAGTAAGTAGTGAGTTGCAGATCCTCATGGAAAGAAAAAGAACAGCTTTTGCTAATCCTTTCAAACATCTAAAAGAAATTCAAATCACTTTTGCATTAGTGGTCTTCATCCTAAGCCTTTAGAATATTCAATAAAACATAAAATTTTCTTTTCTCAAGCATGAACAGTGATGCCATAACTGGGCTTACAATTAGTATCTGCCTTTTGGAAAAATCTCTGTTTTAAAGGTGGGGATATTGAATCTATTCAAACAAAAAAAAAAAACAGCTTTCTCTTATAACTTCCTCCAAACTTAGAACAATTTTTGTGGGTTTTGGGGGTCTTTTTTAAGATTCAAGTACTTTGCCCTCAGTTTTAGTGGGGCTTTTTTGCAGGTTTCTCTATAACCCAGTACTGTCACACAGAGAAGAGACACACATTCACCTTGGTATTTTTCTTGTAAGTTAGTAGCAGAGATTTCCTAGAAAAATCTTATCCCACGTGTTTTTTGGTACAGCGGTTTGGCAGTATTGAGATCCCTTTTACTAAATCCCATTACATTCCCTTTTCACATCTCAGTTTGCATATTTTGTGGGAAATAGGGACTATCTGTAGGCACAGAACAATGATACTGAAACCAAAGCTGGAAAAAAATACAAGAAAATTAGTCAATGAAAATACATTTCTGAAAGTCTACTGTTTAGCAACAGATGAGAAAAAGGGACATTTGGCCATTTTGTTTCTTAATTTATTTTAAATTTCATACAGCTTTGTGCTACAAAAATGGAAGCAGCATCCTTACATCTGGTTTAGGATTAGCTCATTGCTGCTCATTGAGTGCAAAAAAGATTGTACTTTATGAATCGTGTAGGAATTTTCAGTAGCTTTATGTTATGTGAGATACTAATGGAAATATGAATTTTTTACCATGAGGTCACAGCTTCTGAAAGAAACATGTTAACTGACCTTCTTGACTGACTTACTGTGTAGAAGCAGAATGTTCAACACTGTTTTTATTCTGAAAAATATATCACAATTGGAAATACAAATCAGTTAAATGAATGATGTATTAACATACATCCTCAGATACAGCAAAGTTAAACTGGAAAGCTTGACAGAAAAATGTACAAGGTTGAGGTAATGGATACATGAATAAGTCTACCTGCAGTCTGAGTCATTTCAAGACACTGTGGTTTACATCTTTTTCTATATTATTTCACAATATTAGTAGTTCTGAAGCAGCTTAAAATAAACAACTGAAGTATCTTTATAGGAGAGAAACCACAATATTGAAGATACCACTAAAACTGTGGGAAAATGGGAAAATAAACATTTATCTAATTTATAGAATAGAATTCACCATGATAATTACTTTTAGAACCTACTATAATATTTGCAAGAATCTTGATCAAAGTCCACAAATCATTTGAGTGTCATGGACCATATTACTAGTAGGGTTACTATGATTTCTCAATGTAAGCATGAGCCTTAAAATTGAAAACACTTGCTGATGCATACATATTGTATGTTCTGGATTTCTAGTGTATCTTGTACAGCTAGAAGCTGATAAAGTTTTAAAAATAATAATAATGAAAGATAGATCTCCTCTTACCTAAATAAAATCTTATTATTAAAGTAAAGATTTCTAAAAATCTCATTCAAACTGCCACAATTAGCAAAATTAATGCCTTCAGGAAAAATATGTCTTCACATACAAATATGCAGTGCAGATTTTTCTTACCAGTTCCAGTATTTCTTTGACCTACAGAGAAAAAAAATCTTTCCTGATTCAGTAAATAATGAGGAAGATCCAAAGCCTTGCAATTCATAATCACTAATTTTTCTCAAATAATAATTGAGAATATATGTAATAAATTTCTTCTGAGAGTTAATAGCATTTTTGGAATTAGAGAATCATATAAAGTAATTAGATATGCTGTTCAAGTCAGCCATCATCTCAGCCTAAAACCAGAGTAAAACTTCAATAAGGACTGAAGATTTTTTTTCTTTGGATTGCAGATGCCATTACAAACTCCTGGCACTGACTGGTCTGATCTGAAGTGGAAGTTAAATGAGGAAGACCAAATGTTGCAGATGCAGATGTTGTGGTTGTACACCGTGGGACTCTTGTGATGGGTCCAAGAGTCTCTACTAGTCTAAACCTCATTCAGCCACAAAAATAGCTCACCCTTTCATTCCTGAGAAGCAAGATATCTCATCAAAATGTTCACAATCTGCTGCCACCCTTCAGGGACATGCTTTCAAAACAAGACACCCAGTTTGGGCTTGAAAAATCTTTGGGCTCTGATTTATGGTCAGAATGCAGCTTTTGTAAAGCATGCAGCTGAGTGCCAGAAAACAAAGACTCTGTTCCTGATTGGCTTTTGACTTCCTGCACGGTTTTCTGCAAGTCCACTTTGACTTTCTGTACATAATTTCCACCATCCATAAACAAACACAGTACCATGTTTATCTACCTCACTTCATGGCTCCATATTCTAGCATGGGATAGCATCAAAGGCATTAATTATGGAAATTACTGCACTTGTGAACACAATAATTACTTCTGTTGCACATTTCAAAGTCTATTGCCAGACAGCAATGTCCAGGAACGCAACCTGGTCCTTCTCATCTACCTTCAAAAAATACCAAGGGTTATGCAAATAACCCGAGATTTTCCCAGAAGATTTCAAATATAAAACATTCTTTGATTTTGGCACAAGTGTACTCTACTGACTGCTTCTACCACTGTTTTTAAAATATTGTTTGTTTGTTTGTTTTGAATGACAGTAAAAATCAATGAGAAAAAGAGAATTTAAAATTACCAGGAATATATGAATACTTGATTGTAATAGTATAAAGAAATTGCTTGAATTTTGTACTACAAGTTAGGTGTCTACATTATTTTAGTATATCTGATAATCTTCAGCAACAACAGCTGCTGAAGGGATAGCTAAAGCATTTTCCTCACAAGGAAATTGTTTGCAAAACAAACAATAAATCGTCACCTTTGGTTGCTTCACCTTTCTATGCTGAGCATTTGCTTCAGTGATCTCATTTTATTCCTGCAGATGACACCATCAGGAATAAGTGTTTTAAAATTGCCTAAAGAATCAATTGCAAAAGTATCAGTAAAAATAGTTTAATGATTAATTTTATTTTAATGATTATATATAGTTTAATATGACTAAGTCCATGGCAAGGTTCACTCTACTACTTACTAGATGGTTAAAACACATTGAGGAAAGGCAAACAAAATCCAGAGTCAATCAATCCAAACCCCCAAAACAACCTGGGGAGGAGGAAAGAGGAGGGGAAGGGAAACAAAATAATAGAAAAGGTAAGGATAAAAAGGAATATGTCCTAATGAAGGATAAAATGGAATATGTCCTCAAGGTTCAACAGCACTTAAAAGCACCTTAAACAGCAGTATTTAACTTAATTCAACTTTTAACTTAAGGTAAATGATTTAGCAACATTAACTTACAGACCTAACTTACAAACCAAAAGGACTTAGAGAATCTAGGAGAGCAGCATTTCTGGTGCACTTGGTACAGAAAATGCACATTTACATGCATGCAGACACAAAGAGCCTGTACAAGGTGAAAAATTCCCCCAGAAGGTAGTGAAATACCCACTTCAGATGCCTTTGTGAAGGGTGGAGCCTCAAGGAGTCGGGGTATCCTCTGATCCCTGAACAGCAAACTTAGGAGTTTCCTGGCTCTGAGAGGCCCCACTCAGAGGGATTTTGCTGCTCACAGCCACTGGTCCAGGAGAGCTCAAAGGGTCTCGCTTCGGAGCGCTGTTCATAGGGCTGCAAGAGAGGGGGCTTTGGTCGTAACAATGTTCCATCCTGGCCACACCTTGGAAAGTGTGAGAAGAAAACATATTATCCCACTTAGGTTCTTATTTAGGGAAAAAAGTGTTTGCAAGGCTGATCANGCAGATGACACCATCAGGAATAAGTGTTTTAAAATTGCCTAAAGAATCAATTGCAAAAGTATCAGTAAAAATAGTTTAATGATTAATTTTATTTTAATGATTATATATAGTTTAATATGACTAAGTCCATGGCAAGGTTCACTCTACTACTTACTAGATGGTTAAAACACATTGAGGAAAGGCAAACAAAATCCAGAGTCAATCAATCCAAACCCCCAAAACAACCTGGGGAGGAGGAAAGAGGAGGGGAAGGGAAACAAAATAATAGAAAAGGTAAGGATAAAAAGGAATATGTCCTAATGAAGGATAAAATGGAATATGTCCTCAAGGTTCAACAGCACTTAAAAGCACCTTAAACAGCAGTATTTAACTTAATTCAACTTTTAACTTAAGGTAAATGATTTAGCAACATTAACTTACAGACCTAACTTACAAACCAAAAGGACTTAGAGAATCTAGGAGAGCAGCATTTCTGGTGCACTTGGTACAGAAAATGCACATTTACATGCATGCAGACACAAAGAGCCTGTACAAGGTGAAAAATTCCCCCAGAAGGTAGTGAAATACCCACTTCAGATGCCTTTGTGAAGGGTGGAGCCTCAAGGAGTCGGGGTATCCTCTGATCCCTGAACAGCAAACTTAGGAGTTTCCTGGCTCTGAGAGGCCCCACTCAGAGGGATTTTGCTGCTCACAGCCACTGGTCCAGGAGAGCTCAAAGGGTCTCGCTTCGGAGCGCTGTTCATAGGGCTGCAAGAGAGGGGGCTTTGGTCGTAACAATGTTCCATCCTGGCCACACCTTGGAAAGTGTGAGAAGAAAACATATTATCCCACTTAGGTTCTTATTTAGGGAAAAAAGTGTTTGCAAGGCTGATCATTAAAAAAAGAGCAGGAGCTCATTAGACATCACAAGTTCTGTAAGTATTTCTGATAAGCTCAAGACGAGCTCAGCTCGGATACTGTTCATCAGGATCCATTTAAAAAAGATTTTATCCTGACGTTAGGAATGAGGAATGTATTATCAAATACTGTTTTATTAACAATATTCCGTTGCATGTTACTAGCACTATATCACATTCATAAGGTAAAAAAGTTATTGTAAATGAAAAAAACATGTTTTAAGGACACTGATTTGTAGTCTGTAGACATATATGATAATATGCTAATGTAGAAAGAGAAAGGAATTTTTAATACTATTTTATTATCAATATAGAGAACTTAGTGTTTTAATGCTTCTTTAAAATTTAGAAGATACTCTGATAAATTTAGTAGACAAAAGTCTAAGTTTGTGACAGATTAACATAAAATAACCTGTTCATCCTACACAAGCTGCAGTCTAAAAACCCCCAATTTCCAATATATTACCTTTTACATTACAAAGACAGGTGTCCCAAAGGCATGTTTTGGTGAAATGCAACATATGCTCTTCTGTATTGACTGGAATGTGCAGAACACTTAGGCTGCTATTTATCTTCCTAAACTTTAGACACCTAAAATTTGGACTTGTGCGTCTAACCTAGTGACCTTGGACTATTTTCATAATCAGTGGGGAAAAGCAGAGATATGGCAATTCATTGACATACCAATTTTAGCATGAAATAGGCCTTCTTTGGGAGGCAGTTTCTGGGGTAAGTAACAAAGACCTCAATATCTAACTTTTATATGTTGAAAGTTAGGGTACAGAATTGCACTGTTAGTGAAAATTACCTTGTACAGCCTGAGTTTAAAGAAAACTCAAACCCCTAGAAACTGAAAAGTGCTGTATTTCATAATTTTTCATTCTAGATTAGGCACCCATGATGAAGAATTATGAAAATAAATTGACAGACAAATCTACTTAAACATCTTCAATAGAGTTCTAATAAGATCTTCAGTAGAGTTCCAATTCTGTCTAACTGTAAAGAAGCCTTTTATCTTACAGAAATTGCATCAACAGATTTGCAAAATGCTACCACAATACTTCTCACTTTTCATGTATTAGGAAGAAATTTTAATGTGAGATATACCATGCTTTTTTTCTGTGCTGTTTTCCTCCATAGACACTATCAGTCACTTTAGAGACAAGACTCTTGTCAAAGATGGGCTTTGTCCAGCTACTGTGGCAATTCTTACTCTATCATTTTTGTCATAAATCCATCAATGCCAATGCAGTTGCACAAATATGAAGTGAGATCATTGTGAGCTATGGAATCACTTCCTTCCTCCATCTGTTTGCAGAATCTATGACCTAATTCCACAAGGATAGGCACATTTGTCTGAGGACATCAATGAGCAGACAATGCTGTGGAATCTATGATGTATTACACAGAAAAGGATCCTGTATGGCTTATTTACATGAAATAAAATGAAATGTACATAAAATAAAAACATAATCATGATTATGAGGTATAAGAATATGTTTTTAAACTGCTGTTGAAATTCAGATGTTATCTCTCTGTACTTATGAGCTATTGATGGATAACAAGTTTTGGATAACTCAGTATATAAAAGACAGTAAGATAAGACAAATCCATATAAAGGCCAGGTGACTTGAAAACATGACCTATGTTGAAGAAAATGTTTTCACTCAGCATTAAGAAATGAAGAGTAAGGAAGCACCTCAGTAGCTACTAAAAGTAGACTTCAGAGGAGACAATCAGCTTTTCTGTCATGCACCAGGAAAGTTTAAAAGTCAATAAATGCAAAATGGAATGAGGGAAATTTTGAATAGGTGTGAGGAAAAGTATGTGTACTCTGTCAGTTTATGAAAGAGGACAGACTCTGCAGCATTTCCATCCTCAGAGACAATCAAAACCCATCTCCACACCATCCTGAGAAAGCTACTGCCTGTCTCCACTTTCAGCAGGCAGGGACCACATTAGTGACCTCTTCCAACATGAATTACTTCATCATACAATAGTGTCCATGGCCATTCACCCACAGAGTGGGTGCTTAGCTTGAAAAACCCAGGCATTCTTGAAAGACTTACTAAGATTTAAAACCATTGGTTTACCTGCAGATGGAAGAACTGTGCACCCATCAGTCTTATCCAGTTCAAGAATGTAAAGTGTCCTGGATTTTCAGTAAAAAAACAAGGCAATCGTAATCAACACAGCACCAGTGTCAATGAGAAAAAGAATCCAAGAAATAATACATGCAGATTTACAACAATTTGAGGGTTTATGACTGAAGGATCTGTTAGTTATCAATACATTTTATGCTTAACTGGCATTCAGATTAAGTATAAGATATTCACTAGAAAAATATCAGGATCCAAACTGTCTGTATAATTACTGTACACGTCTTTTTATAGTATGAAGATGAAGTTTAAAATGAATTTTTAATTAGGTACTTACCTTAGTAATTTAAGGTAGCAATTAAAATCCTTAATGGAACACATTCTTTTTCTTTTGAATTCGTTCCCTTTTTCCTTCCATTTATGGGATGAGAAAAAGGGATTTCTTTTAAAATTATTTTTCCTAATTCTTTTTGTGTGTACTATATTATACAATGGCATCATAAATCCCATATTTAACAGTGGTGGTTTTGATCTTTTGTACCAACATTTGTCTCTGTGAAACTTTAGATTTTCAGCCTGTTATAGCATAACATAAGAAAACAAAGCATGTTTATATTTACAGTTTGAGAATATGTAATAATAAATCTTATTTAGGAACAGAAAGATATGTAGTGTGAAGCAACAAGCTCTTAAACTGACAACTACTATTATATTTAATAGAAACCCCAAAATTAAATATGACACATATTGAAATACCTGTAAGTAAAATATTCTGTGTTCTGTATAATAAAAATATTTTTTTATTAACATGCTTGCATATTAAAACAAAAAAATGCTACATACCTTAATAAAATAACATGCCCAAAAAGATGACATCACTATCTTTATAAGGACTAGAAAGTTAGCAGATTTTATATAAAAGGGAAAGTGAAGAAGTCGCTAATATATTAAATTAATCCATTTGATTTTTCTGTATTGCATCCATATTATGGCATTTAACTTTGAGTTAAATCATGGTTAAAACTAGATTTTTAAATTGCTTTTTTCCTCTGACTAAATTCTACTGTCCACAACATTGTTTTGGTTCCAGTCAGGTGAGCAGAGTTTAGTTTCACTGAGTTTACAATTTAAGCATCTTTAAAATTTCAAAGTTCATTTGAAACCGTTTCCATGGCATATCCAACATATCTTTGACTTTACAGAGATATTTTAGGTGATGCTACAGTTCCATGCACTTTCACTATGCTTATTTCATGCAGTTTTTGATCCCACAGATTATAAAATTCCTTTTAGCATAATCCTCTTAAAAAGAATTATTATGCAATTAGGTTATATGGAACTTTCTTGCTAGTGCAATGGTTATGATATCAGTTTGAGCAAAATATGACAGTCCTGGCATGATTGATAACACATTTCAGTTTTCACACTACCCCAAATTATGAAGGCGGCTCCTAAGATAGCATTGCCAATCCAGAGAAAATTAGAAATTTCAGTTGGTGAGCCATATTTCGATTTTTAAGGCATTAAAAACAACTTTTAAATGAAAGACTTATCCATGAGCCAGCTTGTGGAACTTCTAAATAAAGATGTGTCATGAAGATGGGGTAAAAGGTAAAGGAAGAAAGGCCTGAAGAGTGCACTTAGAAGGCAAAGCTTGGTCCACGTTTAGGGGTTGTCTGGAAAGGAAATTGGTTTCTGGTGATAATTTAACTCTCTTCCTTAAGAAGACCCAATGTGGTCATGAGTTTGAGAGAGTACAGTACTTCCCCATCACTGTCCTTTACTGTTTCAGCCTGATGCACATTCTATCCCATCCAATCACAAAAAATGTTTGATGGCCTTGATATAGGAGCCACAGCTAGGAGGCATGTCTGTAACAACAATGATATTTTATGAAGAAGAAATTAGTGTTTCTTTATGACTAGAGTGTAGCTGCCTAAATTATTTTAACAGGAACAGAGTGCTTTAAAAGACTTTTAAAATACCTCCTCTTTGTCCATTGGCACTCAATTGATGTACCCATGAGGATACATCACATCTCCCACAGGACTGCATATATTTTCTGTGGAAATATGGGATTAGAGTAAACAAGAGATGAGAAGGGGCTGCACAGTGCCCAGGCCTTATCACTGCACAAACTCATGGTGCAACATGCACCCAACCCAGAGCTTTGGGCTCTGCCACAGCCTGCACATCAGCAGTGTACCACTGTCCCACAACACTGAGGAAAAAGTACAGAGGTGCATCTCACAACCAAAGCAAATCCTGATTGTCCCAGTCCCTGCAAGTTTAAAGAACATTATCAAATATCAACAGCTGACACTTTCACCAGCTGGATAAACTCAACCATATTCTAATGTGTATTTGCAATGCAAATACTCATGGATTTCCATTCTTTGCATCCCAAAGCAAAAAAGGTACATGCTGAAAAAGGCACATGCAAATATTTAAATTCTAATGTTGAATTGCATATGAAACAAATTGCACAAGTGGAACATCATTGTAACTGCCACTGAATAGATTACCCATTTCCTTTGTGAACTGTACTTAAGAAAGAGGAAAAATGTTGTGAGAAGCAAGCACCCAAAACAGAGAATTGAATTAATTTTTTGAAAAGTCATGTTGGGGCAGATCACTGGTGTGGAAACTCCTGTAGTCTCTGCTGTGTAACCAGAGGATTTCCTAGCAAACTGTCCCAGCTGAAGGTGAGCACAAAGTTCTGAGGCATGAAATTGTTTCTTTCTACTTCCATTTTGAGGATTTTCATAATCCTCATTGAAAGAGCTTCAAGGATGTAAAAAATTGCTTGTTAAAGGAAAAGAAAAAAAATAAAGGAAAAAGAAAACTAAGCTTCTGTAACCTGCTTAAAGCTGGGCAGTAGTTTTGTGGTGGAGAGCAGACTTCAGCCCAAAGTTCCCATTCAAACTGAAACATCTGAGCACTTGAGGGCAGAGAACTGAAATATTTGGGTCAGTTGGAGCAAAATTAACAGTACTGGGAGAACACAAGGGACATGAAAAGATGAAGGTGAGTTTCTGGCAGCAAGAAAAAGCAAGAAAATAACAATGTGTTTCTATAGGTAAAATGCAAGGTGCTATCAGTACATAAGTGCATCTGAGGATGACAGTATGTCTCAAAGGCTCTTTTTGGGGGGAGAGATGAAACGTGGAACAGAAGTTCTGAGTGGGTATCAGGCACTAGTAGAGACAGCATCATTGTGGGGGTGAGTATGAGTGTCAGCACTGGGGAGTATAAGAGAGGAGATTATGAAGAGATGTGATTTTCACTCCAGGAGAAAAAATATTAGGCAAACAAAGAGAAGCAACAGAAGGCAAGCAGAATAGCAGGTGAGAAATTGGGACTGTGCAATTAGATGTGCGAAAGATGTGCTTCACAAAAAGGCTGCTGATGAAGAAATACTAATGCTAAAGAAATGAACTGAAAGGCAAATCACAAATCAAAGGAAGAAGCAGCAAACAAAGGTATCCCTGTAGAAGAGAAAAGTAATGCTGAATGAGAACAAATCTATGAAAACATAAACGAGAATATTATGAGCCTGAAGCAATCTTCAGGAATTATTCCTTATGGTATTTATGTAGCTATGCAGGATTTTGAAAATATGGATCTCTATCTGCATAGAAAATATCATATAATATTTGGGTCACAGACCATTTTCTTCATCCCACTGCAGTTCATGTTTGCATTATACAGTCACACTATGAAATACAAAATTCATCCCCCACCACTCACTCACAATACCTACATTGAATTACCTATAGCTATTATATATTGAGTTTTCTGAGGCAAAGGGATCTCCCTCCTAGACTATGTGCCATTTGAGTGTCTATTTAAGGAAGACAAGTTACCTGAGATACACATTTCATAAGGGTGAAAGGGATGACATTGTCAAGAAATTTTAATTTTTTAAATTATTATCAAAATATAGTTACTATCTGTGATAATTTTCTGTGATGAAGCAAGTGGTTTCATTTGTGCAGACTTTGTCATGATAGGCAATTTCAGCAGATACAAGGCATCTTCCAGCACTCTTCAGGATCTTCCTGATAAATTGCTTGCCTGCAGTGCCATAAAGAGCAGGCTTCTCCTGCCAGAATCACAGGCAGCACACCAGCACAATCATGCTTCCCTCAACCTCCTCTCTTGCCTCTGAGAAGCCACTGTCAAAACCACAGCACCATTAAGGCCATGTCTTCCATGTGAATTCATTGCCTGTTCCGTGTATCCCCTCCTCTGGCCCCGTTGGGGTGGCTGCCCCACCCTGCAGCTGCCCAGGCTGGCACTGAGACCACCACAGCAGGGGCAGAGTCAGCTCTTTCCAACAGCAGCTTAGGAAGCACCTGCTTAACAGTGTGAGTTTCATAATTAAAAAGTTTTTGCTATCTGTTAGAGGGAAGATTTATTTCTTCAAATTTTGGTTTTATTGGGGAGGGACATTTTTCACCATTACACTGGAAAGCAGGGCTCATTTCTCTGTTTTTCACAGCAGAGGACATCGAATACCTGTGCAACATGTAATATGTTAGGAAGATCAGGTAGTACCTTAAAATTACCTTTTTCCTTATGGCGCATAATGGATGGGAGCTGCTCCTTCAGTCCTTGGGAGGCTACAGAATTCAATTACTCTCCTCTATTTCAAAGAGCAGCAGCAGTAAGATACTGCCTCTGACGCGGTGTGTCCAGATGGGAATGTTACTGCCACAGTTTTATATTCCTGGGCCCTTCCATGGGACTAAAGATACATTTTAATCAATCATTTGAACATTGTTTGTGAGAGGCACAGATACGCACAGTGTTAACTTTAGGTCAGAATTCACTAGTCCTATAGACAGATTTAAGAATGGAAAAGACAAATGCTGTTTACAAAGCATTTTATGACTGCTCTTCAACTGCCCTTGGGCATACCCTTTAGAGAGGATTATCCATGTAAGTAATGCTAAACGGTGAAGGTACTCAACTGTGACGCTACTGGTACTAAACTTCAGCTAAAGTTTAAACTGTGCAAGTGAGGGAAAAACTGAGACATTCAGCCCACAGGAAAGACACTTTCCATGTTTCAACAGACATCAACAGCAAATGTCAACCTTCCTATAATTTTAACTAATTGAAGGCAGAATCTCAAGTTCAGCAGGAATTAGAATCAAATTTCACTGAGGATTAACATTTGTAAACAGCAACCTTTGAAAAACCTGTATCAGTGTATTTTGAAGAAAGCTATTTTTTCCTATGCAAAGAGCACCTGTATGATCCCTTAGGGTTCTTTATGGCCAATGGAGTGTGTTGAACCTGGGCAGAAGATAAATAAGTTGAATTTGAGATTAATTTTTGAAAATGCAAGGACTACAGCCATTCGTGTTTTTTTCAATAGTTGCAATGTAGAGAAAGCCCAGCTCCTTCAAGAGGTTTTAGCATAAATATGAAACTTCATAATAAATTTTATGGTACTATTTGCATTGCAGCATATCTTGGAGCCCTGTTTATTTACTTGTACACCTCACTGTGACAGACATGAGCAATGAAAGAGTCAGTGCCCCCAGGAAAGTTTGCACTGAAGAAATCAACAAAATCACCTTTGCAAGTTGGAAAAAACCAAAATATTTTCAAGACTTTAATAGGTTATAAGAAAATGCAAGGCAGATTATTAAAACAAAACAAAAAAAATAGGATAGGAGATATTGTCTTTTTCTTAGCTTAATAATGTATTTCATTCGCAGAATTACATTGTTTTAACCCTCTGAGAGGAAAGATGAGACATTCAGATAATTCTCTGTCTAACAGGAGCTGCAGGCCAAGGAGGTTCATGTGGGTGTGGCAAATATCTAGAGTTGTATGAAAATCCCATTGAGAGAATAGAATCTATTCCATCTTTTAAAAATCAATTAAAAATGTGTTTCAATGATCCTCATATTATTTGTATATACATGTATGTATCTGTATACATGGCTCTCATACTTTATTGTCTTTGAATAACAAGAAACAGGCTCAGAGGATTAAAAGACCCATGGACTGGCAGAGCATATTTAGGAGAATGACAGAGAAGTCCATTTAATGGGATGGGGGGGAACAAATACTAAAGGCAAAGTTTTCATTCCACTTGAATATTTGAGCTTGTATTAGGTCCAGACCACAGTACTTTTCAACAGCCTGTTGGCATCCCAAAACTCTCTAAGTTTTTTGGTAGATACACAATGATTTTAAAGAATATATGACCCAATAAGTAGGTTTTATCCTCTCCTTCAAAAACAGAAATCATAAGGGACATGATATTCCTTTCAACAATCACCTGCTGAGCCCACCATGCTGCAGGCAGACCTGTGTGAATTAAGAGGGATGTAGAAGCAGCCCCTTCATGGTGCAACAATGTGAAATATAACTCAGAGCCCACTCGGTAATACACCTGATTCACAGTGGTGAAGAAGAAATCTTCAAAGGCCATGAATGCTTTAAAAAATGAAATCCAGTTTTCTCCTCAGTCACCTGATCAGTCTAGATCTAAGAAAGTGCTATAGCTGAACTAAGCTAGTCACACAGAGCCGAGGACATGCCTGTTTATCTGTGTCTTGTGTACCTGTCTTGGCTGGGCACTATACCTGAACAATTGGAAATTCTGTAATTGTTTTTTCTAAATAGCTCCCAGCCAGGCAGGCGGCTTTAGCCCATCGGCATCCATCCAGATAGTTATCCTCTCTGCTACAAGGCAAGGAAGCCCAGGTGGTATAATAGGCCCTCCATGGTAAAACATGGGTGTGATCAAGCACCTGAAATTCTCTTCACTAAGCTTGGCTACTTTTCCTGCATCAACAGCTACTTACTTTAGGCACTGAGCTAGGAAATACAGGTTTACACAAAATATGAAAACACACTCATGACAGTTCTCAGTAAAATAATTAGAGGGTGACTCATATAACTCAATGTTATCTTTAGAAGAAAAGTAACAACAGCTGACATTTCTGAAACTCTATAAATCCACCTCTCCACTGGCATCAACCAGGCTCATTTCTCTAGCTCATGACAGCCACCTTGCCATATCTTTGTGTCCAGAGGCAGAGTCAGATGCCCATGATTCAGTATTAACTGAGCTGGTGCGTGAAGTCCTGGCAGGAGAATGAGGACATCTTCTGCATCAGCTGTAAGAGAAACTGGAGTCTGATCCAGAGGAAACACAAAACTGCCTAATGTGGCAAAGCCCTGACTTGGAAAAATACAAAAATAAATGCCTAAGTGTAAGATTAGTACATGACAGAATGAAAATCCATGGGACCATACAAAGTATAATTCATACATATGGGGACTACATGTCAAATTTCATTTCCTTTTTTTACATATGGAAACACTTTTCTGTGAACCCCATGTTATGGGATGGATTTTCACCTACCTTGTGCAAAAAGAAAAGCAGTGTTGTCTGTGGCATACATTCTAGCAGTTGAAAAGCCACTAAAAATTATAAGACTGATGACGCAAGACTTTTAGAGACCAAAAGGAAAGGCTCATGAACTGTTAGCAGTCAGCCTCGCTTCCACAGGCAGTTATGACAGCTTGGTTTCATGTGAAAACTTCCATCACATCAAATCAAGTCAACCTAGAGCACTTTGCTGCCTTATCATACATTATGAATTAAGGAGAGGTAAAGAAGACAGAATCCATGAAAGCAGAGAAAACAAAACCAGTTCTAGAGAAAATTGGTATTTCCTGCAATCTGACACTTGTCACAAGTTGAGTACCAGTAACTGTTTCATTATTTTGGTGTCAGACCATCTGTCTCTGAATTCCAGTAGGCAAACTAAAGGTGCAGTGCACTTGATAGACCTCAGAAGTGGGGAAAGGAGAGAGAAGAGCAAAGAAAGCAATTCAGAAGAAATGCTCAACTACCTCTTAAGTGGGGGAACATGCTATCCTCAGGCCTCTGCTATTAACAACTGATGTCTGCCTTTGGGGTTGCCTGCACAGTTTCACAAGTTTCACAAGTTTCCTTGAGAAACACTCTAGTTCCTCAAGTGGGTGCTGCTGAATCCACTTCTGTGCTTCATAAACTGAATTAAAACCAGAAATATCAACCAGAGAGGTGATTAATTTTCTTCTTCCAAATATTAACCTCTCAAATTTTAACTTTAATATAGGTGAAAAGATCACCTAAATGATAGGTGTGGCTTAGCGCGCCAGGAGCTAAACACCTGTTTAAACATAGCTGTTTGCTCACTTCCCAGAGTGAGATGAGAGGGAGAACTGAAAAAAGGGTAAAACTTGAAGGTTAAGATAAAGGCAGATTAATAGTATCAAAAAGGAAGGGAAAATAATAACAATAATAATAAAAATATACAAAACAAGTGATGCACAATATTGGTCACCAAACAATGACCGATGCCAGTCCCCAAGTAGTGGGCTCCCATCCACAGCCAATCCCTAGCAGTTTTATTGCTCAACATGATGTTGTACAGTAGGGAATATACTTTTGGCCAATTGGGATCAGCTGTCCTGTCTGTGTTCCTCCACACTTTCTGGTGGCCCCTGCCTCCTTACTCACAAGACAGCATGAGGGGACTTAGGGAAAGTGCTGCTTAGCAACAACTAAAACATGCACCAGCCACCAGCATTATTCTCATCCTAAATGCAAAATGCCACTGTACCATTTACTAGGAAGAGCATTAATTCTATTCCAGCTGAAACCAGGATAATATTCCCTCCTTACTCTAAACTATGTATGTCATGCCCAAATCCCGCACTTTCTAATACATCCTGACTAATCATCATCATCTTTCCTGTTTCTTGATATTTACACACAGGTATAGTTTCCTTATTTTATGGTAGTCTTATGAATTCATGTAGTCCATGAGTTTGGGCTTCTGTCACAGCAGTCCTTCAGGGCAGGAAAGATGATATGTGATATTGGATGCTGAAGCCAGTTCTGGTTCTATCACTGCTGAGCTTGTCTGGTTCTGTCATTACTGAAATTTCATTGGTTTCATCAGAATTAATTTTTCATTAATCCAGATAATTCTTACTGTAATAATGTTGATATGGCACATAGTAATCATAGTGGAGATGAAATACAGTATTATGTAGCAATTAACATCTTACAATTCAAACCAATGTCCAGTTTTAGCCAAAATCAAATCCCCTTGAAGTCCACATCAGAGTTCCCTGCCCTCCTGCATACCCACCAAGTGTACCCAAGTCCTTGAGCAAAATAAACCCTGTGGATGGATTTGCCACTGCCTGAGGAAGGAATAACCCAGAGTGACTTTCCCAGCATATTTTTAATGTGCCCTACAGGAACTTTATCCCCTTCTGTAGTACATGAATGCTTACTGGGCAGGGCCAGCTCAATTGGCAGATCACCTACTGTTGACTAACAAGGAGGCTTTTGCTAAATGTGCATTCCAATATTTGAAAGCCCCAGCAGTCATTGCCCTCAGTGTAGTGAGAAGTCATATAATTCAATTTTCCCTCACTTGGGTGGATCCTGTTGGGTACCATAGATCAGTGTGACTAAGTGGCATACCAACTGACTGGCTGTGTACCCCCTTAGATTATAGGGGCTTCATTCTGCTCTCCATCCCCATCTTCCAGCTCAGAGAGCTGTGTTCCCCAATAATAACTGGTCTTACTATTAAAAACTCAGGCAAAGAAGGCATTAAGTGCCTCAGCCTTTTTCTCATTCTTCATTATAATTTTTAACTCCCACATCCAGTAAAGGATGAGATTTTCCTTAGCCCTCCTTTTGTTGCCAATGTATTTGTAGAAACAATTTTTATCATCTTTTGTATCAGTAGCCATATTAAATTCTAGTTAGGCTCTTCTAATTTTCTCCTGCATAACCTCCCAGCATCCTTGTAGGTCATCTGATTTGTTTGTCCCTTCTTCCAAAGTGCATGAATAGTCCTTTCTTTCCCAAGCTCCACGCAAAACTCTGTGTTCAGTCAGGTTGGTCTTCATCCCTGCCAACTTCTTTTATGGCACCAGGGATGGCCTGCTCAATGCAGCAGCCCAGATGCTCTGCTTCCATTGCTATAATCAACTCCACAGAGCATTTGCCAACATCCCTGAGTCAGTAGAGATAAAACACTGTCTGCTTTTCTCAGTCAGCAATGTCTAAAGCCAGCTGGATGGCCTTCCCTTAAGCAAATTGGCTCTATTCACCTCCTGCAGCAGTTTCTGGGACTTGTCATATAGAACTCCATACAGCAGTTTTCCACTTCTGATGATTTCCTACAACAGGACCGGTANAGGCATTAAGTGCCTCAGCCTTTTTCTCATTCTTCATTATAATTTTTAACTCCCACATCCAGTAAAGGATGNAACAGGACCGGTAAGTAAACAGGGCATATTGCTTCTCATTTTATGATAATTTATTATACATTTGGACATTGTCAGTGCACTTCACCTCCTCCTCTGGTGATACTTCAAAATCTTTTCCTTCTGTCCAGTTCATGATCTCTATCCAAGATTTCTGGGCAGCTGAGGTTTCCTAGTTGAGCCTGCTGTGTGGTCTCTGTCCTTTGAACATCCAGCCCAGCACTGGCAGTCAGGATGCCAAGAGAAGCTGCCCTTCAGTACCAACCATTTCCAACTCAACTCAAACCCTTTCTGAAGCTGACCATATCTGTTTTTCAGTTGGAGTATAATGGACTCCATGTCCTGTGTATCCCAAAATCTGGGGTTTAATCCTGAGTCTCCCTGCTTTCTGACAGTAGGCTGCCAGTAGGACTATTCTCCCTGGCTGTGGTATAGGGCATATATCTTACATCTTGTCTTCACCAATTAACCCAAGGGTTACTGCATGATCTCCTCTTTGATTTGTTCAAAAGTTTGTTGTTGCTCAGGGTCCCACTTGAAATTTGAAATAGTTCTTTTTTTGTTTTTTTGGACAGTGGATCAAGTGAGCTTACAATCAGGCTGAAATTTAGAGTGTGCATTCCTCCAAAAACACAGGCTACCTAAGAGAGCTTGTGTTTCTCTTTTCTTGTTGGTGGAGACATTATTATTTTGTTGATCATGCCCAATGTGATTTTATGATGTTTGCCTTGATGCTGGATGCTAACAATTTTATTCATAAAAATTGGATGTCCTGTGCAGATCCCTTGAACTTACTTCACTTTGTGGCAAAATCAAATCAGCTTTCAGAAAAGTTTGGATTATTTTTTTCCCTTTTCCAAAAATTCCTGTTGCTGCATTGCCCCATGCAATGCTACTATCAATGTATTGCAGCTGTTGCAGAGTTTCACCCTATCCCAGTGCAATCTGGATCAGTGCATGGCAGATGATGGGATTATATTTCTACCCCTGGGATAGTTGATTCCAGGTGTATTGGACATCCCTCAGGTTTGGCCAACTTTCCTTCCTTTGTCCTCTTCAGCTTCTGGTGCTCATTAGTCTATTCAGTAGTGGGGCATCATGAGAAGTTGAAAAGTCTTTCACTTAAGGTAAGTGCTGCTCAACAACAACTAAAACATTGATGTGTTACCCACATTATTCTAGTCCTAAATCCAAAACACAGCCTTGTAATGGCTATTAGGAGGAACATTACCTCTACCCTGACTGACAATGGTCATGTCAGCTAAACTGTGTGTTTTCTTCCAAAGTAGTGACCTTGGTAGCTGTTCAAGTCCACTTTGAGGGAAATGCTTTTATGAGAAAGCTTTAGGGTAAAGGGGAAGGAAAAAAATTAAACAGCTTTACTTTTCAGACAATTTTTAAAATAGCAGAATTCCAGCAGCACATCCAAAAGAGCAATCTGAAAAATACTAGATCAAAAATACCAGACAGAAGGTGTTCACAGGCATCAAATGGATACCTCAGCAAAATATATACTTTAATCCTTTTACTGCCTCCAGAAAAAAATCTAGTAGCTGATTGTTTATGTAATGCTAATATTTTACAAACTGACAATTAGTGCCAATCCTTACTTCTATGAGCAACTTCATGTGACTAAATAGAAAGAAGCATTCACTGAAATGGACATATATGCATTATCCTTACTACTAGATATACCTTAACCAAATTTTGCTATTAGAATAGCACTTATTTTTACAGCCTAACTCAGAACCATAAAGAAGCACAAAGATGTCATCAGCATGCCCCAGGCTTCTTTACAAAATTGAAAGGAACAGTCATCTCAGCAAAAATCTCTTTTTTTTCCTTCTATTGATTTTTTTTTATTTTAAGAAGCAACAAAAAGCAAAGCAATTTCTCAGTCAAAATATGGTGCTCCTGCCTCAGTTTTCAAGATGATATTTTAAGCTGTGCCATTGTTTCTTGTGTTTTAGTACATCCCAGCAAATCTTCATAGAACTAACACAGAAATGGGAACTTCAGGTCAGGTCTGATGTTTTACATCAAGTATAAAGAAAAATGAAGAATAACTATTTTGTGTCCAGATAACTTCAGATATAAGAAAATATAGTTTCTTATTTCAGTGTCTTTGCAGTGTAAATCTCCCTCTAACGTGAATGAAAATGTAAGATGACATGATTAGGCAGGCTTTAATAGAGAAAAAGTTTTGTGGGTCACACACAGAAAACAGAGGGAGCAGTGAAGATTAGAAAAGCAGCAGAATAGAAATTTTGTTGCTACAAGTAGTCTGCATGCATCACCAGAATCCTTAAGAATTTATAAAAAAATCAAAAATTTTAATTAAAAGTATTCTTTTTAATTTCTCCTTATTTTCTCATTTCTTTCTTTCTTGCTTTCTCTCTCTCCCTTTCTCTCTCTCTCTCTCTCTGTGTCTCTCCATTTTCTCTCCTTTCCTCTCTCTTTTAAAAATATTCAGGATTTATTTTAACTAGTAAAAGCATAATGAACGAAAGCAATGTCAAAAAGTGATTGAGAGTAATCTTATTCCTACAGTCATGGCTGTATTTAAAAAGCTGGAAGAATTGTAGCACATATTTACTCAGCATTTGCTGTACAAGCCTTCTATAAATATGACATTTAGTATGTCTTTTGAAATATTCTCTCATGTACGTATTAAAAGGAAACAGTGTTTTCAAAATAAAATCATTAATTTGAATATTAAAAATTAAGTGAAAAATTCTGATAATGAAATTGCTCACTAGAATTTATTCTGTAATACAATTTGAAAAAAGGCTATTCTAATGAATATATGGTCATTCAGCTGACATCTACATCAGCACAAGCTGTGACAAAGATGGACTACCTTCATACCACAGAACAATATGGACAATGCAATAACAGGAATTTTAACTGCTCAATAAGTTGAATGAAGCATGAAAATGAGACTTTATGAAAGAAACAGTCGTCACTTGAATAAAGAATTGCAAAAATCAGGAAAAATGCTGAAAATGATAGATTATGGCAGCAGAACAAGACAAACATCACATGCTGTGGGGGAAAAAGGACAAAATGCCAAATTAGATTTTGTGGATATCTTTTGCACATATATTCTGCTCTTCAGAATGTGAGAGCATGTGCATAAACACTGAGGCCTGATAGAAAATTGCAACTTGTCAACAGTTGCTGACAGCTCTACACAAGAACATAAAAAGCAGCAATGTTTTGTCCCTGTTAGCGAGATTATGGGGGATTAGACTAAGAAAAGAAAACACGTCTTGCTGGAAAAATATTGGGTAATTCTTTTTTTCACATGTTTCTAAAGAGGAGACTGCAACATCAAATATCCCAGAACCCTTACAGCTAAAGCTCAAGAAGCCCTTGTGAAAATTCCTGAAGCTCTTCAACAAAGACAAGCACATTGTTGCAAGATATTACAGCCATTTTCTCTTGCAGTATTAGGAGAAAAAAATGCAACTGTATGGTCTCGTATTTCAATGGAACACCTCAAAGAGAGATCCTTTATTGATAATCTAATGGGTTTTCTTATCCTACAGATCCCCAAAAACAATCTTCCCAACATTAGACATGATAGCTCAGATCATAATCAAGGCCAGAGCAAGATCACTGACAATGGCAGGCAAAGATTTTGCAACTATCTATCTGCCATTGAAAAGAGAATATTTTGATTGGGCATTCCAAAAATCAGAAGAATTGTAAATTTCATTGTTAAACTATACAGGTGTTTGTTCAATTCACTATCCAAGCCATTACCTGTTGCAAGAAAAATTGAGTTTTAGAGAAAAGCCCATGCTGAGTGAAGTGCTGTTAGATGCAATAACATTGTTTACTGACAGATCAGAGAAGACACACAAATCAGTAATTACACGGCAGAATCCGTTCTAACTATAGCTCTTTATAAGAACTTGCTAAATTAAATTCACCCTCACAGCTTTAGGAATATACTACAAACACTGACAAAATAATCCTGCTTCAAGGCAAACTTGCTTTGTTGACTTTAGGTGAATGTCTGCCAGGGGTTCATTGAATTCAACAGAGTTGTATAAATCACTAATGACAAAAGGTAGTGAATCTAAGTCATGGGAATAGACATTAATTTTAAAATATAATTCTGTTTTGATGTTTCCATTTTAGGTGATGGAATGGATTGAGCTTGGTTTGAAAATGTGTTTTTGTGTCCCAGAGAGTACCTTTAGGAACCAGGCATAGGTGCCCAAAAACAGCAATGGCTGTCAGGTACCTGTTCTCACCAGCAGAAACCAGGTCCACCACACAGAGCAAGTGAGCAGAAGAGCCCTGACCTGAATATCTCCTTGATTTTCTTCGTCTGGCAGCAGACAATGCCCGCTGGCTTTACTCCACAGTGTGCTATCCCTTACCTTACAATGAGCCCCAGTTTTCCTGCAGGATACAGATAAGATTAGATAACTGGCCTTGTTAATTAAGGCACACAGCTATCACACACTCTAATTTCTGGGTAAAATTAAAAGAAACTCCACTATCCAACCAAAACCTTTTGCATAAATATACCTTCAGAAGTTACCTTTGTATAGACTTGAAACAAAATGTATGAGATCTATATTGCACAAAAATCATATTGAATGTGAGAAAGTTGCTACCCCAAACAGCTGCAGAATGCCAGACAGGGTCTACTATGCCTTTCACCTGAGAGCCAGGACCAGTTCCATTTGAGCAAGTAGAAGTGCTAACTGCCTCTTAGCTGGGGCAGTGAGCAGTGACATACCCAATACAGTGGGGCAATATTGAATCCTCATGTCCTTCTTTAAATTCTTTATAAGTCTTTTGCTTGAGTTCACAGGTAAACATAAATTACAACTTTACTAGAAAACAACAGACTGAATGATACAATAAAAATACCTAAATATAACCAGAACTGTTGTAAGATCTTTAAATATTTCATGGTCTGCACCTCTCTGAATGGCTAAATTGTATCATGAAGAAAAGGTTGGACCATTTTTTCAGAACAGAAAATTAGGGCTCCTGGATATCACTGGCAAGAGACTAAATTCTTTTTGGAAATAAGGAACACAAGACAAAAGAGGAAAACAAATGTCTGTCACACTGGTTAAAAGGTAGCCCAGCATGTCATACCTAACCCTCCTTTCTTCCTAGTAATACATAACACCCTAATGTGACCTAGAAATCTTTTGGTCAGGAATGTGATTGAGCTTGTTTAAGAATGAATTGGCTTTAATCTGTGTCTTTTATTTGCCTGATCCAAACTGCTGAGAGTTCTGTTCTGCCAGGAGCAAGAAGTCCCCTGCTCTACTTAAGGAGTCACTCCAAAGGCCCTCAACCACAACCTTAACATCTGTGGACAGATTCTCGTGCAAGAATGACTACACTTATCACAGCTGCCAACCAAACCTGCAGGTAAAAAGAAATACTTAGTCACTGTATGATTTAACTGCAAAGATCTTTATATGCCTACAGCTGGACTTCTGGCTCTGCAAAGAAGCATTTCAACCTTGATGATTTGGGACAGTTCAGCAACTGATCCAAACTTAAGCTTTAGCAGGATTCACAAGCTAATTTATCTTGCTTCCAAGCTTCACCTGGTAACTGTACTCAGCATGTGCAAGAGAGCACTACACAAATGATGGCCCCATTTCTCTCCTATTCAGTGTCTGAATGGCTACAGCTTTCACCCGTGACAGACAGGATTCCATTAATTTTTAACCCTCTTAAGGAAACTTACCTAGCTGTAAGGCAGTAATGTACGCACTCTGAATTGAGTACTTTACATTTCTTCCTGTAATTGTTACCAAATTTGCATGGAAAAATTACACAAGAGGCAGAGAAAGTTGAAATATGAGAGTGACACTGAAAGCTTAATAATATAAAAAAGCTGTTACCTGGAATCTTTTTCACTGAAAACTGGTTCATGCTAAATAGGCTCTCTAAGGCTCACCCCTCTTTTCAGATTTGCTCCCATAGGTAAACATTGGAAGTGTCCCTGTTGGAAGCTGGCCTTTGCAGACCCCATTCCTGAGCATCTAGGGCTATATCAGTATCTTTTGGATACATGCAACCATCTTAGTATTAACACCCTCTACCAGCACTGTACTGTTGAGGAATATTTTCCAGAGACACCTCAAGGGCTGTGCACGCACAGGATCAATTATCTTTGGCATAGCCTCATGCAAATCCTGTGATACAATTTATAGACCCCGGGCAGCAAGGCTGTGCCATTTAGCAGGTCAGGAAATTGCTGCACTGTGTTTCATTGCACCCAGGTAGACATGTCCTAACTTGCCTATTTTGTTTCATAACAAGCCAAAGAATCCACTTGTACTTTGCAAATTCCATTAAGTGCTTGGCAGGAAGATGCTGCTGTTGACATGCAGTGACAGACGAAACTTAGATGTCTGGAAGAATTACGACCCTCCCCTGAGCACCTATCTTACCTCATTCCTTACAGGAGCAATGAAGAGGACATACTTTTACGTGTAATGCCACAATTCTTTGTTTTTACATGGACACTGTAACTGTAGTATTTAAAGGGAACAGAATTTCAAATTTGCCGTTGCAAGCTTTTAACTGTGCTTGTTTGCACACTTAAATGTCCACATCTAGAAAGGGGGCGTTGGCCTCTGGGGCAGGTAGTCATCATGTCTGATAGTAATTATGTTAGCCATCTCCTGTAGCTGGCTGACACATGAAACAAGATTTCCCTTTATCAGTGACTACTGTGTCCTGGTAGTTCCAGTCCTTAGATACAGCCTAAGCTAATGAATGACTTTTCAAAGCTTAGCTAAGATACCAAGAGTTTGGGGGAGGGCTGAAAAGCAGAATATAGTAAAACCTCAAAGGTTTGATAACCCATAGGGCTTATCTGTAAGGAATTTCCACATTTATTTTTCTAATTACTATGTTGTTGGTGTGCTTACAGATGATAAGGCAGTGAACACTGCCAAGAACCTTACACAATTCCAATGGAATTCAGATTGCAACTGGTATAGCAAATCACCCATGATCACACTGAACTTTTCAGTGCTGTCTGTACTGATGTCATTTTCCAAATACAAGGCAGTGAAGAAGTCAGAATGTAATTATTTGAAGTAAGCTGACCATGTCACATTATATCCTCTGTGAAGAATGTTTTAATTGGCTCCTCTGTGCTGAGACTAACTTGTTGGTAAGTGCAAACAAGAAGTTAAGTATGCAGAACACATCTCAGCTGTGCAACCACTTGTGGATGGAAGGCAAGAGCAAATTTCAGCACCTCTCTTAAACAGCTGTTTTGACAATTACATATTAAGTTCGGAAAATTTGCCTCTGAAAGCATCCTAGACTGACAACTACTCTGTGAACTAATTCTAAATAAATTATACAAGACAGTTAATAATTTTTCTTTGTATGCTTTATTTCATGGCCTTTGCTTTTTGCCTGATTAATTAAAAGCACTTCAAATTTCTCTGTCGGGAAAAAAAACTCCTTAATTGTAAACAATTATTAAAGTTCACACAACTGTTTCCAGAAAGCTGTTACTAAACCTTTACATTAGAAAACAACTTAGCCCCTATATACTTACCTATACCATACTTATAAATAATTTTTGTATTATTTAAAATTCAGAATCAAAAATTAAGTAGTCAGCTTTACCTCAGAATATTTTGATCCTTACCATAATATTAATACTTTTGCAAATCAAAAATAGTTTCTAAGGTGAGTGCAGGACCATGCTATATGGTTTGGCAGTTTTTAAAATGTACTAGACTGCAATTTCAGCAGACTGCCCCTCTCTACTATAACTCTCATACAAAAACATTTGCAATAAAGTCTACCCTTTTGCACACAGTACTATAACAGACTGGAGAACAACTTGTGCAGCTAGGATACTTTGAAATGCATTTTTTATCACCTGTAATCTCATTAAACCTAAACAAAATGTCATAGTAACATGGGAATAGTATGGAAATAGTTCAGTAGTTTTGGCTCTGAGCTCATAAAATGCATTCTAGTAAAAAGAACTCTTCTGATATGTTCTGACATGATGTTAACACAATTACAAGCATCACAATATATAGAGATAGGAAAGTGGCAAGTTGAAAAAATTTTTCTTTTTTTTTTTCCCTGGAGGAATCAGACTGGTTTTTCTCTTCCTGCCTTTGCTAAAATTGTTTTTGGAAATTGCCGTGAGACAAAACCTTCTTTGATTTATCCTCAAAGGAAATAAGCATCCAGGAAAGCCTTCCTAGCCAAAGAGTAAGCCATTCTATTATTTGCTTCAAGCATGTCCAACTGCGGATCTTGGAGATGCTTAAGAATCACAAAATGGAGAATAAATGCATTTAGAGCATTCTCCTGCCCTGTCCACAAACACTGCCTCTGTGTTGTGGCAAGCCCTTCTTACTTTTACAACTGCCTTGTATGGCTGTGTGAAGCTAAAGTGCAGCCCTGGCACAGATCTGCCAGTTCCTATTAGAGCAGTTTTCCTCTGCAACAAAGGAAGATCTGTGGCACGCGTCCCTGTGGCAGCCTTGGGATGCTCAGATGTCCCACTGGCAGAAAGCAGCTGCATCACTACTGAGCATTTCATCTGATGAGTCTGCTCAGTTTTCTGCATGAATAAAATCAAACATGGCAGATTAAAGTCCCTTAGTTGTTATTTCTTTCATATTGGAGGCTAAATATTGCAGTGCTGACAAACACTTGCTTCTTTCCTCAAAAAGACCAGGTTTAAGGGCTAAGCTGTCTTTATTCTCATCTATGCAAAAGTTTCTGCCAGCAGGGAGGATAAGATATGACCTAATGCAAATTGTGAAGGTAAGGCTCTACTTCAGCATGATAAGAAGACTTGCCAGATGCTGTCATGTAGTAGTGCTCTTACAGATATTATTTTATTGTGTTCCTCAACATTTCAGTTGTATTTGAACCACATTGCTGCCACGTAGCAACTAAGAGAGATTTTTATGAACACACTGTAGTGACAAGCAGGGACAATGATAATTTGTACTGGCAAATGTTGTTTGAAACACCACCCCATTACCTTATTATTATATATGCATCTGCAGACATCCCCCTCCCCATCTTTCACATAGGTATTTATCCTCTTCTTCCTGACACATACCTTCTCCAAAACCACAGTTCTGATGTTAATATTTTACAGTCAGGACCCTTGAAAATCCCAGACCACTGGGATGGGATAAAATAATAAAATAAAATGGGATAAAATAAAAATAAACTGATTTACAGCAATATTCTATATGCAGTGCTTGATGAAATGTTTAGATTTCATTTGGTTTCTCTAATAGACAACAAGTATCATGAATTATCAAGCTGAGGAGGCATTCAGACTGTTAAATTTATTCAGATAAAATTTGGTTAATAAATTTAGTGAAAATATTTTTTTTAAATTATGCTTTTTTATGCATTCAAAACAAACAAAACCCACAACATTTCAAAGTAAAAAAATCCCCCAAACTCACTAAATTTAAGTTGTTTAGTCAACTACAATAATTGGATCAAAATAATCCTCATTTGCACTTTTCTATTAATTAAAAATGTAAGTCTAGTGAGCAGTAATCAACCTCTATAGGAAGTATTTCAGTACCTGACAATAGAAGATGGAATATAATACATCCCTGTGGTCCTTCTTTAAGTTTTGCATGCTTTTCAGAGTAGACTGCTATAAGTTTTTTGAAGGTGATTTTTATTTTCTCATGGCTTTGTGATCTACTTGTCTTCCCTAGAAAGGTTCAACAAAATAATTTTGGAAATACCACCTTAAAATTAAAAAAAACTTTTAACAGTTTTCTTTTAAACATGAATAATAATGAAACCTTTGAAAGACAATATACAGTTTACAGAATACCTTTCTGTAGATTTACAATTTACCTGCTATGTGGTTATGCAACGGAATAAATCTTCATGACTTGCAAATGCCAGGTTTCCACTTCTGATGCACAGTCACACTTCTCAGCAATCAGACACAATAATAAATAGCATATTTTCATCACTTTGTCAATGCATTCCACAAGAGAATTGAAGCTTAATATTCTTATTTGAAACAGAAAGAAACTGAAAAAAACGAATCAGGGCAACAGAGTTGCCCAGATCATCACCCTACAGTGTGGACCCCAGGCAAGGAGTCTGTATCTGAACAGTTCATGGCACAGGTGTTCCCCAGAGCTCTAGATTTTTCACTCTGGGCTCCCTCCTACACTGAGGCATCTCAATAATGTGTTATGCCCACATGATGCTTTGAGCTTTGCAACCACTTCCCTGGATTTACCTGCATGACAGTAAAACACTTGGGTTCATAGAGTGCAGCACCCCTGCAGCCTCAGTTTGTTTTTAGACAACATAGAAAGGATATATGTAAGTTAATAATTTTCAAAAAGCAGCTTTTGGTTATTGGTTCTTTTTAAATAGGTCATGTTCAGGATGCCTTCAAAGAAAATTTATCAGATCTAAAGGCAAATTACCTCATCAATTCAATGCAGACATTTCTCTGGCAAACTATAACAGCCAGCAAGAGAGATGTATCCTACCCATCCCTGTGCTCAGTGTATGCACACATCACCTGATGCAGAGTTCACTGCGCTGCACCATAAATCAAAGAAGACAGTGGATGTTCTAGGACAGGAAGGGGTGTTTTGAGAGAATACCTCTTCCTGACTGAAAGGAGGTGAGCAATCAGAACTTTGTCTAGAAGAACAGTTTTGCTCATTCAAATAAATGCACCCTCCAGGCTATTGTAACTTCTGCCAGGAACTGATTCATCCATTGACAGGCTTTTGAATCTGGATAATGAAATTGCAATGAAAAGAGAGAAGCCTCAGTGTTTTTCCAAAAAAAAGAGAGGGCTTTTTTCCAGGTTTTTCCTTCTCCCATTCTCTTTTTGCAAAAGAGCATTATGCCATGGAACAGATATCGAACTTCTTAATAGCATTAGACAGATGACTCCAGACAGGACTTTTTTTTTCTTCTTTCATAAAGCATATTTTTTAAAAATTAAATGCATTCCTGAAATAGGCAGAGTGTTGCAGGTAAAAGCAGAAAAAAAAGGAGATACCCTGCTCCAAAATTTGATAGTACTAAAAATAATTTTGACTATTTCAATAATTTACTTAGGTCTAACCATGCACCGATTAAATTAAAATTTGTAAATCTTACAAAAATTATTTCTGGAGTCAGACCATTGTTGACTACTATGAAGAAAGCATGTATACAAATATATGTTTTGTCCAAAATAAGTGAGTGCACATTATCAAATAAAGGTATTCCTTTCATATCTAAAAGAGAACCAAATGACTGATAACTATCTTCAAAATCTTTGTTCTGTATTAAAAAATGTTGTGTTAACCCTGATGGAGAAACCTCGTTATTCTCAATGCCAAGGCAAGAGGAACAACATAATAAAACCGGTAAAGAGAATACAATATGCAGGAATTTCGTCATTGTGAGGACAATGATTCATTTGAAACACAAATTAATTTTTGACTCATGGAAACCAATATATCTTGCTTTCAATGTTGTAAACTACCTTACTCAAAACAACAATTATATTTTACATTTTGATGGATCTTGTCACCTGACTTTTACAATTGTGGCACGTGGAGTGAGTTGAAAAGTGCTATGTGCATTCCAAGACTGTAAGGTCTGTGAGAGAAGAACCTTCTTATAATTTCTAATAACTATTTTGGTGGGATTCTCTCTCATTATAATGACATTTTAAGTCACACTAAGCATTCAAGCACTTCAAAGTGATCATTGAAAATTCATGTTTATTATATTTGCATTACTTGTAAGGGAAGTAAAATTTAGAATGACCTTTCTAAAGCTTTCAGTCATTTGATTCTGCCTAAAGAGATTCAGTTAAGAGCACATTCACCTAAGGATGTGTCCAGGCACACTCAGCACACAAACATTCCAAAGGATGTTTTAATTCCACTGGTCAAGTATGTGGAAGTAATTGCTCTGTATGTATCTCATTTTCACAGCCCAGTGGGAATACCACAATCTGTTTTGGGCAAGCCTCATCTGGTAAACACAAGCAAGTATCAAGTGTCAGTGTGAAGACAAGCCACTAGTCACAGCCTTTCCTAAACACCTTTTAGGCATCTCTCACATTTCAAAAGCAGCAATGACTGAGAGGCAAGGAGCTGGTGGAACAATCTGATGTCCTCTCCATGGACTTTATCAGTTCTCCATGCAATCCTTCAATGGCCACCTGTCCAAGTTTAAGTAGACTTCAGAAACACAGCAAAGAAACTGCAGGCAGTGTCATGAAGCTTGCAAAACAGGAAAGTTTCTTAGGTCATCTATGAACTGGGGAGCTGTAATGACTCACAAATCTTCATTGCTTTGTTTACCAGGAAAGTGGATACCTCGGGGTGCTTAAGCCTGGCACACACAGCTTTTGGATGTAATGAGCCACAGTACAACCTAAGCAGGCTGTTGATCCCCCAAAAAAGCCTTATGTAAACAAACATGCAATTTCAGTGTCCCAGTGTCTAGGACACTCTGACACAGAGAACCTTCTCCATTCCTTCTCCAAGCTCTAGGAAAGCAAATTGTAACAGAAGTTTCTCTGTAAAGTGAGTAATAGAGTGTCTGGCATTACATGGGCATAAGTCTATAGGATTTATTAATTGTTATTAAGTGCTGGCATCACTGACCCATAATATTTAGGTCACCCAGACAGTCCTAGCACTCATGGAATATTTATTTTATTCAGATTTTATAGTTAGGGTTAGGCTCTAAATGCCTGAAGATCTAAAATTAAAATTGTAGAGTCCATAACTTAAGTTGTTCAAAATAATTTCTTCCTCAGGGAACACTTCTTGAACAACATTTACTCTATTTGTCCTGAATTTACAGAAATGCTTACTTAACTCTTGACAAGTTATAAACCTGGATTTGTATTCTCAAAAAGAAAATTGTTTGGTGGAATCTTCCTGCTCCTATACTTTATTCCACCAAAAAAATAATTTTAGCAAAACTTTAAAAGCATCTTTATTCTTGAGTTTTCATTTACAGTTGCTTTTTTCTTTCAATATTTAGAGAACAGAAGCAAGGGGATATATTTCATTATAATATTGTACTATTTCAAAATACTGTTTTAACACTTTACCACAGTTTTACATCCTATTACAATTTTCATAGAAGTTTCTTTTTTATTCTAACAAATATAATTGTCAGAAATTACTTTTCCATATATTGTCAAATCCTAATCAGAGAGGAGAGCATTTAAACTACATTTTCTGTCATGGAAAGGAACTAACTGAATAGTATTTAAAACCCTTATAATGAACTGTCATTTTCTAATGACTATAAATTAGTGGCAACAACACACACGTGAAGCTAAAATTTAAAAAGCATACATTATAATACTATAAAGTTTCTACTCCCCGGTTAAAAAAAACCAGAATTATATATTCCTCATACAGAGAAGGAAATAAACTTTTGGTAACACCTTCAGAATATTTAATATTACATAATAACTCTTATTTACCTATATATGCCTAAAGACTAATGAGTAAGCTCTAGATTTATTTAGTTAAAAATATAATATACCATTCATCACCTCAGGCAAGAATGAATTCCTCTGGGCTTACCCTTTTTGATAAGTCTCTGATTTTTTCTCCTGATACTTCAGGTATAATCATGAGCCTGATGACATATTTCACAAAACTCTCCACAGAATTCAGTATGTGAATTGCCAATCTGTTCATTCACTCTTAGAAAAATCCAAAACTATTCTATGCCATTGTCATGACTATGGATATCAACCCATCAGTGATCTCATCTTTGACAGGAATCATGTCCCAGCCATGGCAGGCAACCTGACTGCTTTGGAGTTATGCAGCTGCATGGTGGTGATTTCCCAGTCTCAGCCAAAGCAGCTCTGAAGGAGTGCAAGATAAAGCACCACAAGTGAAGGTGAGACACTTCGTTTAGGACTGCAAAAGACTCATGGAGAGGGGATAGAAACTGGACTAACCAACATTATTTGAGCCAAAAAAAGTAGAAGTAAGAGCTGTGAGTTAACCACGTTATTTGTTGGCAGAGGTGATGTATGGTGCTTGAGCCTTTAGTCTTTGTTCTCAGGAAGTAAGGAAGGGAAATATATCCTACTATAGCACTGTTATTTGCATTAAGATGTGTGACTCTTTCGTGCCTAACACCTTGAGAGTTGTGTTTTCAAGAAAAGAAAGGAATAATTTTCTGGCCAGATAAGACTGTTGTAATTGTAAACACGTTTAAAATCACCTCTATCAGGCAGGGTGATTTTATAAACTGTTTTATATGGGCACATTTATTATTTTTTTTATCTTAAAATAACAACACTATAAAACAAAGGCACTCTTCATCCTCCCTCTTGTGGCAGCTGAAGGACACCTGGTAGTAATCTGTACAGAAATTAAATATTTTACACATACCTTTTCCCAGTCTCTGGTTAGCTAGGGAACAGAGTTGCATTTTTCTTAGCACGGCTGTGGGAAGATAAAAGATGTTTATAATTTTAGGACATTATGCACCAATTATTCAGAGACTATAAATGAAATGTTCTTCTGACTGTATTATACAGGTTATGGATGTCACAGAAATTACATGCCCATTTAGATAAGTAGTGGAAACAGAATGATTGCAGCAGCGGAACGACGTTTTTAAATACTCTCACATTTTATGTTTTTATCATGGACTACTGACAACTCTGCAATGATCACTGAAAGAGGATGTCTATTCCAAACTTATGCAAAGATATCTAGGTCAAATATCATGACCTACACACACTCTCAGGAAGGTTAACAAGTACAGCAGCTTACTGAATTGCATAAGTGTTTCTTTCCAGCGCAGGATGGAAACCACAGTAACTACAGAAGGCCTGCAGAAAAGGGGTGAGGGTGAGTGAAGAGGGATTCAGAAAGACCAAGAGACACTACAGCCCACCTTAGGCTCTAACAGAAAGTATGCAATACTTGTGATGGGGATCCTGTGATGTGATGACTCGATAATTAGCTAAGTACGTATTTCCCCACCCACTATTCCACAACCCACACTAACCAGCACTGCAATTACATCCACTCCTGATCATATTCTCCAACAGCCTGTATGAGGAATGAAAAATGCCATAGCATTTGAAAAGATACAACCTACTTCTATTAGAGATTTCTAAAATGTTTCCTTTTTCTTTCCTATAAGCAGCTGGCTGCCATCTATAG
Source organism: Alaudala cheleensis (assembly GCA_013398995.1). Taxonomy (NCBI): domain Eukaryota; kingdom Metazoa; phylum Chordata; class Aves; order Passeriformes; family Alaudidae; genus Alaudala; species Alaudala cheleensis. The sequence continues at coordinate 1,068 of VWYE01023017.1, read as the reverse complement.
AGAAGCACTATCATTTCTAGTTATACATTCTCTTTCTTCCATATTCTGTAGGGATAAAATGAAAATGGAAGGAAATAAATCCATAATCTTAGGACAGAAAAGGGTTTTTTGGTTTTGGTGGTTTTTTTTTTCTTTTTGTTTTTTTTTCACTGTCCAGTAATCAGAGAGACACGCCTATAGAGTTTTTAAATTAATTTGTCTCTAGTTCTGAAACCTATGTCTTTGTTGCCCTAGACAAAACATCCTGGGATGCTGGCTTCCATATATTTACTTCATGAGTGAACACTTCATCCTCTCTTTCACACTCATGTGTCTTAACACAAGGCATGTACAGCACTCACAAGAAAATTACTGCCATGAAGAACTTTTCAGACTTTTGGCAGGAAGCTCAAGAACAGAGATATAAAACTTGGGAGAGTAGCTTTACACTCTGCAGAAAGGAAATGCAGAAAGCTGCCCATCATGAAAGGACCTGGGGGTGCTGGTGCCAGCAGCTGAACAAGAAGGCCAATGGCATCCTGGCCTGGATCAGCAATAGTGTGGGCAGCAGGAGCAGGGCAGGGATTGTCCCCCTGTGCTGGGCACTGCTGAGGCCACACCTCGAGTGCTGTGTCCAGTTCTGGGCCCTCAGTGCAAGAAAGACACTGAGGGGCTGGAGTGAGTCCAGAGAAGGGCAGTGGGGCTGGGGAAGGGTCTGGAGCACCAGTGCTGTGAGGAGCAGCCGAGGGAGCTGGGGGTGTTTAGAGAGAAAATGAGGTTCAGAGGGGAACCTACAGTTTCTGCCTGAAAGGATATTGTGCCCAGCTGGGAATCTGTCTCTTCCCCTTGGCAACAAGCAATAGAACAAGAGGACATGGCCTCAAGCTGTGCCAAAGAAATATTTAGAGTGGACACAAGGAAGAAATTATTCACAAAAAGAGTGCTTAATATTGGAACCGTCTGCCCATGGAGGTGACAAAGTCACTGTCCCTGAAGGTGTGTAATTAAAGATTGGATGTGTTATTTAGTGCCATGGTCTATATGACATGGTGACTTTTTATCATGGGTTAGTGTCATAGGTTTGCCCTG
>VWYE01023016.1:91888-108802 GCA_013398995.1 Alaudala cheleensis | reverse complement strand
GGCAACCCCGGCAGGAACTGCTCCTGGGCCAGCTCAGACTGCCCAAAGCTGCCATCCTCAGGATGCCCTCAGAGGGGAAGACTTGCAGAAGCCACGTGCCCTGGGATAAACCAGCCCCACAGAGAATCCTTGTGTGCTCTCCAGGTAGAATTCAGCCCTCAGAATGGGGGATACATTTGCTACCTGGAAGCAACAAAGCATCCCTTAGACCCACCAGCTCATGGAAAACTGCATCTCTGCAGCCCTGGCTCTGCTCTGATGGCCCCACTGACAATTATAACGTGAGGCAGAGAAAGCAAAGAGGAATCCACTGGGAAAATTGCCTTTGTGTCCTGTCAATTCTCACTTCCAGCAAAAGCTGCAGCTCTGCTGGCTCCAAGCACTCTGCTGGCTGTGGCTTTCCCAGCACCTCTGTGCTGATGGAGCTTGTGATGCCTCTGTCATCCAGAGAGCAGAAGGCCAGAGTTCAGCTTGAATCCACAGCCAGGCAAGTTTTGATCAAGATTTGGGCAAAAACACCTGGAAAAACTCTGTGGGCAGCAGGGATGAGGACCCACATCTCCAGCTAAAATCAGAGGCAGCAGTGAGGTCTTGGTGCCTGAACAGGAAAGGAGATGCTGGGCAGGGAAGAGCCATGTCTGGGTGGGAGGGATCCTCTCCAGCCCACATCTCCTCTCTTGTGACTAGTGCTGCTGCTTCAAAACTCACAGAGCCACCCTGCCTTACACCTGATCAAAACACAGCTGCATTCAGAAGACCTGAAGAAAAAATTACTAAATAACTGACTTGCCAGCCCTGAATTCAGCCAGCTCTCCTCTGTGAGCCCTGCAAGGTGAAGGCATTTCCCTTCAGCTCATTTACATTATTTATCATGCTTTATCCACAGCTCCTCCCAGTGCTGTCATGGGGGCACTGAATAAAACCAGCTGGCACAGGCTGAAAGCACAACAAAGGAAATGCTCTTTCACACTGCAACACAATCAAACAACTCATTGTTGCAGGATATCATGGAAATGGAAGGCATCAGTGGTCAGAAAGAGATGAGGTAACACTCTGCTGGAACCCTGGAAGCTGAAAATTTGAGTTTTTCTGTGTTAAAAGGTGTTGAGCCTCAAGCAAACACCACATTGGACTTGAGGCCCTGGGACAGGCTGCAACACTGAGTGACAGCACAGGGGCTGTGGGTGTGGGGTTTGAATGGTGCTGTGTGAGCTCACAGGGTGAAACACTCAGGGTTTAAGGGTTTAGTCTATAGCAATGTGTGTGAGCCAAGATGGAGGATTTAAGGCCTTGTCTAAGATCTTCTTTTTACCTTCTTCCTTCTTCTTCTGGGGTTTAGGTGATTTTCTGTCACTGGGTGAAAAAGGTCCCCATTGCAGACCTTTAGTGGCCATCATTGGGTCAAAACCACCAATAATAGAGGTGTCATCTTGTTATTGGGTAAAAAGTGCATAAAAGACCTGGGAAAATCAGTAGTGACCATTTAGCCATGCTTTTCTAGAAGCTGGTGAGAGCTCATGGCTTTTGAGTCTGTAAATAGTCTGTAAATAGGTAAGATATAATAAATCACCAAGTCCAAATTCAAACTTTTGTTTCCCATGTATCATTCATCCTGACCTTGGCAAGAAGAAGAAAAAAGAACCTACAGTGTAACAACACTCTTGAGAAAGGCCCATGGAGCACAGCTGGATGTGGCTCATCCTGACAAAACACACCTCAGGAGGGTCCTGAGCTGCTGCCAGAGGGAAGGAGCAGGTAGGAAAGCCATGGATGCTTCTTGTCCTCTTGCTCTCGTCCCCTCATGAGATGCTGGCTCTGTCCCACTGGACCTTGGTCCCATCTCACCACCTTGATGTTCCCAAAACTAGGAGCAGAACCAGGACATACCTGAAGGTCATCTGGAACACCTGTCCCTGGTTGACGTGCTGGCTCCTGTTGTTGTAGCCGTGCAGCATCTCCCCAAAAAGGGTGTCATTGAACTTGGCATCTGCCTTCAGGCACTTGGGGCCCTCGCAGATGTCAGACAGCATCAGGCAGGACTTCCCATCCGGGGCCAGCTTGTATTCCTCCACACACCTGTGGGGCACCACAGGCCACGTGAGATGAGCCAGGCACAGAGCAGCCCATCCCAGGAACCTCTGCCCAGCCCTGCCAAGCACCACCAACACCTGCAGCAGCTGTTTGGACATGTGAGGGGTCACAGAGCACAAATCCTCTGCCCAGCCCGGCCAAGCACCACCAACACCTGCAGCAGCTGTTTGGACATGTGAGGGGTCACAGAGCCCACATCCTCTGCCCTGGCTGGGTGGGTGACCAGTGAATGGGGGCTCTGAACTCCCTCCTGCATGGCCCAGCTGCCTGCAGGGAGGTTGGGTAGGGCTTGGAGCACCCTGGTCTGAGGGAAGGTGTCCCTGTCCATGGCAGGAGGTGGAACATGAGGAGCTTTCAGCTCCCTTCCAATCTAAACCATTCCATTATTCCATGCTGTCCTGCCTGGAGCTGCCTCGTGCTGGAGAGCAGAGCTGAGCCCACTGTGTGTCTGCTGCTCAGTACAAACATTCCCCAGCAAAGCAAAACCCACCTCCTGCCCCTTCTTCCACCCAGAAATACCCTCCTGCAAGGAAGCAGCTCCAGCCTGGCTGCTCCTCTGCACTTTGATCCCACTTTCAAGCCTGTTCTGGGTAAGATTCACATGTTCACCTTCAGCCAACAGGAAGGGACACTGAGGCAGGAAGAAGGGATGTGATTAAAGTACAGACACTGGACACCTGGGTGGGATCTTTTGTAAATGTGCCCTCCTGCCTCTCCTCCTCTTCCACCAGCCTTTCCATCATCTCCACCTGACTGGGAAACTTCTGTTCCCTCCCCACTCCTTCCTCCCCTGAGCCCCAGTGCAGGAACACCAACCCCACCTGTACCCTGGCCTGCTTCCCTCTGCCCTTCCTCTACTGCATTTCACTGCAAGCAGAACTCCCACCCGTCTGTCACACTTCTCCTTGCCTGTCCTCAAAGAGCAGCTCAGCCTTGAAAAGGGATTATGAAAAAAGAAGGGGAAAAAAAGGGAAAGAGTCTCTGTCCTTGGGGATGCAAGGCTGAAATGCAGATTTGTGAGGGAGAAGACCATGGAATGTCCCAAGATTTTCTAGACCCTCCCCACAAAGGATGCTGGTGCCCACATGAAATTTCCAGCCCCTTCTGCAGGCACAGAGTAGAAAACATGCTCTGTTTTGGTGACTCAGTCACTCCATGCTGCTAAACAATAATAATAAAAAAAAGGTAGTGGGGAGAAAAAAACAACAAACCAGCAAAAAATGGGATAAATAAAGGAGAAGCTGGCACAGGCAGAGCTCCCTGGGCTGCTCTTCCCAGGGACCAGCCAGCAGCCAGAGCTGTGTGAGCTCTTTGCTGCACCTGCAGGCAGCGGGACTTGACGGATGCTCCTTGGAGTTACTGCTAGGAATTCACTCCCCTTCTTGCTTCTGGGCATTTTCTTTCCAAAAGGGCTTTTTTCCCCCTTCTTCATCCTAATCTGTCACACTGGGACATGGAGTAGGTTCCTGAGTGTGCCTGAGAGTGTGAAGCAGCCGTGGGGCTGGGGCAGGAGATGGATGGCTGCAGCTGTGCAGCATCAAGCCAGATAATCACTGAGCTGCTTTCAGAGCACACTGCAGCCAGGGAGATCTTCCTGAGAGAAAATGCTAAGTTGTGTAGGATTATAAGATCCCAGCCAAAATAAGGGATGAGACTCTATATTTAAAGGAAGCACACAGGAGGGGGAAAAAAAAGTAAATTTTAAAAGTAGTATTTCTTAAACAAATCCTACACCTTCCCCTCCAACACACAATGTACAATTTTTGGGTCCCTTCACAGTGAGTCACAGATCAAACTGTACTGTCACACACTGGGGGAGAGAGGGAAGGTGCATCTGCTCACACTGCTCCTCACACCTCCCTCAGGAAAAGCAGGTGCCTCTATTCCCTACTGGAAGCCAGCTCCATCACCAGCCTTGTCCTGGGCACTCAGCTCCAGGCTGGGTGGGGATGGCACAGGAGGTTTTTCCCCTCAGGAAAAGCAGGTGCCTCTATTCCCTGCTGGAAGCAGCTCCATCACCAGCCTTTGTCTTGCACACTCAGCTCCAGGCTGGGTGGGGATGGCACAGGAGGTGGCAGGGATGGAGAAGGGGAAGGATTTGCTCGTTGAGAAGCCCTGGAGGGCACTGCCCAGAGGGGACTCACCCACAGAACATGAAGATGGTGCTGGAGGAGGGGTCGTGGGGCAGGGGCAGGGTCTGCTGCAGGCAGAGCTGCTCGCAGCCGCCGTTGAAGCCGTCGGAGCAGTCGATCCCTTTGGAGTAGTCGTAGCAGCCAGTGCCATCCTTCATGGGCCGCAGCTCCTCGGGGCACTGCAGAGACAGGATACACACACAGAGGTCACCTGTGTGTCCTCCCCCACCCTGGAGCCCCTGGCAGTGGCCTCCCAGCACAGTCCCTGTCCCAGAGCCAGTGCTGCTGTGTCACTGCTGGATTAGAGGTGGCTAAAATGAGCTACACAGACTCCAACCTTCTCAGAAGGTGTATGTTCAAGGTTTATGCAGAAAGAACACCTTTTATAGACAGTTTCAGTACAGCTGGACCCCTCACCATCACTGGCTATTTAGATGTGACACCCCTTTGTAAATCTTGCAATCAACAAGTTCTAAACACCAGGTACAAGGGTTTGTTTTTAATCCTTTTAGAGCAGTGTCTGGGAAAGCTATCTAACTTTCTTTTTCACAGGCTTTGCTACTGTCTGATATTTGGATATTTCCCTCTGACCAGGCTGTCAGCATCCACACTGCTGAACTCCTTTTCCATCTGAAGGAGATGAGTGATGGATGGGGCAGCCCTGCATCACCTCTCACAGGGGTGAGGGCCATGGGGCAAGGATTTGGTCTGCTGCCAATGCCTCCCCCCTCATCCTCCATCTGGGAGAGGGTGAAATCCTTGGGGCAGCAAAACCACACAGCAATAAAGCCCTAAGCCAGCCAGGGTGGGGCAAAACGTGACAACCCTCTGTGTTTGCTCCCTGTTCCTCCAAAATGAGGAAAAATCCAGTGCAACCCAGAAATAAACACCTCAACACCTGGGACCAACCCAGAGAACCATCTCAGTGTATGGGAATGACACAGAAATCCATCCCAACCCATGCCAGGCATGGCCTTGGCATCATGTCCAAAAGGATCTTGATGCCTGCAGTGGGCAGGACCAGCCCATGGCACCTCTCACACTGGGGACAGCCAGGATGGCAGCCCAGGCTCATCAGTTTTCCACAGCTGAGGGAACCATGGCTCTCATTTCTCATGCCAGTTCCCCATCTTATTTCCCTTGCCCCAGAAGATAAAAGCCAGCAGGCAGCAAATGCCATCGATAAATTGTCACCCAGATTAAAGCACACTTCCACTTTTGTCATTTATCCCTTTTCACCAAACAGACACACACACAAACAACAACAGAAAGGAGAGTCCTTGAAAAAATAAATAAATCTTGTCTGGGAGCAGCTCCCAATTAAAAATGCATTATGGAATTTCTTGAAGATGAGTTAGGCTGGAGATGGCCCAGGTAGTGATGAAGGCAGGTTACAAATGGCCTCTGTCAAGCAGAAGAAAGGTTATAAAACCACTATAGTTCGTGCTTAAAAAGGAAAATCAATTTTCCATGTGAGCAAAACGCAGTACATATTAATAAAAGTTCAGGAGACCCTGGACCTTGCTCACACTGACACCAGCAGGGTCCCATGGGAGATGGGCTGCTGAGCCTCTCTCACTCTTGGCTACTTAAGAAGCAAACAGGGACAGCAGAAAGGGGCTTTAGGGGCTCCTGGCCCACCCTGAGCCATCACAGAATCCGAAAATGTTTGGGTTGGAAGAGACCTCTCAAGATCATCCAGCCCCACATCCTGCTATGGGCAGGGACACCTCCCACTGTCCCAGGGCTGCTCCCAGCCCCAATGTCCAACCTGGCCTTGGACACTGCCAGGGATCCAGGGGCAGCCACAGCTGCTCTGGGCACACTGTGCCAGGGCCTGCCCACCCTGCCAGGGAAGGATTTCATCCTAACATCTAATCTAAACCTCCCTTCCTTCAGTTTAAAGCCATCACACTTGTCCTACCCTGCTGTAAAGGTTCATCCCCATCTTTCCCTCCACCTCCTAGAAACCCTGTGCCATTTCATCAGAACTGCTCCTGCCCTGCCTGCAGCAGCTGGGCTGTGCTGATCTGTGTGCCAGCTGTCCCTCAGATCCCTCCCTGCCTCCTGTGCCCTCAGCCCTGCAGCTTGCAGACCCCAGCACCACCCTTGGGGTGAGGCGAGAAGGGAAGGCACAAGGCTGTTCCATCCAAAGGATCCTGGCAGCAAAGGGCTCTGCAATAGGCTGCTGTCCATCCTTGCAGAGCAGGCAGGGTCCCAAAGACTCAGCTCTGGAATCAGCAGCAGGAAGCAGCAGAAGACTTGGGAGCAGGAAGCTTTCCAGATGCACACCCAGAATAATGAAGGAGAGGACACTGAGAACAATCTGTGCTTTTTCACTGCCCCAGAGCTGCTGGGAAGCAGCACCAGGATGTGTTTGTGAATCTGCAGATAGCTCTTCTCTCCTGTGCTCTCCTCCTGGTCTGCCAGCCCTGCTGCAAGAGCAGAGCTCTGCAAACTGGCAGAGAGGATCTCCCTGGAGCACACGGGGAGCTCTGGCTGCAAACAGCATCTCTGCTTCAGAGCACTGCCTCTGCTGCTCTCCCCACATCCACAGGGATGGGGGGCCAGGGGGATCTTCCAGGGTGCAGAAGGCAACTGGATGGGACTGTAAGGCAGCAGGAGCTGCAGGACCACAGCCAGAGGATCAGTCACAGCTTTCTGGTGCTTGGAATTCTTGGTTTGGCACAGATCCACGTGCTGAGCTCAGCACCTTCTCCAGCTCCACAGAGGAAGAAGATGGTTTTTCCCCATGACTGGGTTAGTGGGTCAGCAAAGCCCTCCCTCCCTTCGTCCTACCCTGCTTGAGGCCACCCTTGGGATATTCCTCCAGTTTTGGCTCTTAACCACCATGAAACGTGTTTCCTTTCAGCTCATAATTATGCATCCTAATACTCATTAATTACAGCAGGCAAATAGCTCAGCACAGCATTTGCAAAAGGAAGTGCTCTTGTCTCTCCACATCCAGCCCTGCTCGGAGCAGAGCTGGCTCTCCAGTCAGCTGCTGTGCTGCAGCACAGAGCTCTCCAGGGACAGGAAGCTTGGGGAGCTGATGTGAAAACACAGCATATGTCCCTGCTCAGGAGAGCCAGGGGAATCAGCAAACCTGGCAATTAGTCCTGGCCAGGCAACACCAACCTCTTCATGGAGGGTTCAGCAGGGATGAATAGGTGGATGAAGCAATTACTGAGCACAATAAATCACAAAATGGTTTGGGTTGGAGGGGACCTTAAAAATCAGCTCAACTCCCCTGCCATGGGCAGAGATGCCTCCCACTATCCCAGGTAGCTCCAAGCCTTGTCCAACCTGGCCTTGGATATTTCCTGGGGCAGCCACAGCCTATCTGGGCTTATAAATCTTTGTAACACCTCCCTGCCCCTGGAGCAGAGGATTTCCCATTGGGATGTCCCACCAATAGATCAGAATGGGGGCAAACTGAAGTCCATTTGAGTGCAATTATGTTCTTGCCCACAGGAGTCAGAAATGACCATGGAAAAAGCCACTCTGTGCTAATCCTGACTCCCTGATGGGTCAGCTCGAGCTCCTCAATAGGGTTGGAAAGCCAGCAGTCACCCTGTGTTCTCTGTGCTTTTATAAAGGAGCTGTTCTTTTATAAAAGATCTGTTCTTGCTGACATTGATTTGCCTGGCTTGGGCAGCAGAGAACCAATAATTACGGTGAGTTTTAATCAATGCCCCATCAATTTAGGTGCAGTTCAATTTGCAATCTGCCTTGGCAGTGACACAGGACGGGGGGCTCTGTTGGAAAATGATTACAAAATCAATGAGCAACTCGGTCAATAACCCTGTCTGGGTGGCACATCCCACCCTGGTGGGAGGAAAGCTGTGCCCCAGCAGGTCCTGGTCAAACACCTCTGCACACCCCTCATCCACACGTGGCATGGATTTATTTAGCCATGGAAGCAAAGAGATCCCACACAGCCACTCAGCTATTCAAAAGAAAAAGCCTTCTGTGGTTTGCCACGTTAGACTCATACTGCATGCATTCCCCTCCAATTCCCAGCCCATCCTTTATCCATGGATCTGACCAGGAAATGTAGCTCAGAGCTTGGGAAAAGGGGCTGGTGCCTAACCCATGCTATGGACAGGAAAAGGAGATGTAGGGGGAGACTCCAGCTCATGGTCTGCTCAAAATCCAAGGAGAAGCTGTTACCATACAAATATAATTCCATGGTCTTGCAAATCCACTCCATCCATGCAGAAGTGAACTGATTTCCCTGTGCCGACAGACAGCCCTGAAAATTGCCCTTGGCATTGGGAAAGGAAACTTTCTTTTCTTGTTGTGTGTTAGCCCTGATAACACAGCCCTGAAGGCTAAACATGACCCTCAGCTCCACTGCTCTGACCCTGCTGCAGCCAAGGGGTCTGAGGAGAAGGAACCACCAGCAGCTCCCCATGGTTTGGCTGATGGCACAGTTGGACACGCTCCCATCCCCTCCCATCCCACAGCTCCCTGTTCCTGTGATTGCAGTCAGCAAGTGCATTTTGAGCACAGGGGATGGATGTGCTGAATAGGAAGTGCTATTTTTATCAGTTGTTTTGTGAAACAGGCTTTTTTTCGCTTTTAAATGACATCTCCAAGGTGACATGGAGTGGCAGATTTGGCAGGGCCGGCTGCCACAGGCCCACCATCCCCCCTGGGAGTGCACCAGATCCAGCCCCAATGGCGCACAGGGGCTGTGGTTTGGAACAGAACAGGATTTCTGTGCCCACTGCTGTCACCCAGCACAGCTCCACGTGGCACTGTGTGCCTCCTGCCACCAGCACTGGGCACAGCTCCTCTGCCCCCACCAGCATCACACAGCAGATCCTGCATCCCAAACCAACCCCAGCATGGCCAGAGCAAACCCAGTGGGAGGAGGATCACCAACAGGGGGAAGGAACACAAGCACACAACAGAACCAGGGTGAGGTTGTGCCTTAGGAAAATAAATACCTGGACAAGTCCCTGCTCGTGTAAAGTGAAAAAGGAGCCTTTGCTCACCTCCTCGTTTGCAAAGCTCATTAGCAGCGAGATGGGCGAGGGGTCAGTGGAAGGCAAATCATTACTGACACAGATCCCCCGGATGGGAGCACATCCACTCTGCCTGCCAGAGCTGCTCAGCTCAGCTCCTCTTCTCCATTATTAAGTTAAAAAAAAATCCAGAATACTTAATAAAGTGTTTCTGTACAGGGTAAACTGTCTTTTTTGTTATTCCACTCTGTTTTCTCAACAACAGCAGCCTTCTAGCCAGAGATTTCTGTGTCAGGTACTGGAGGTGATGCTCTGGGTACAGATGAGTCTGAATCCCCCCAGCTCCTCAAACCACAGAGGGAAGCTGCCACCAAACCCCACTCCCAGAGCTGCTCCAGGTACCATTCTCCTGCCTGGATGCCTCCAGGACCCCAAGCTGCATCCCCAGCACTGCTGGCCTGAGGCAGCACAATCAGCTGGGGGCTCAGAGGCACAGAGGAACGATTCCAAAGGCTCTAATGACCCCCCTTTGTGCCCAGGCATCCTCACTCCTCACCGAGGAACCTCCTCAGCGTGAGACAAAAACATTAATCCGAGGCACTGCTGAGGTACAAGCAAGTGCCAGCATTTTAATGAGCTCCTGTCCATGCACTGGCATGCATTTATTTGCTTGTTGGAGCTCAGAAGTGATACAAATGCAGTAAACCCCTCTGTCTCCACACATATATATATATATTTTTATATATTTAGACAATTCTAGCTCATTCTGCCTTCATTTTCTTGACCCAGGAGGGCCCTGGTGAGCAAAGCTCCTCAGCAGCAGCAGCAGGACAGAGCCTGGCTGTGTGCAGCTCAGTCTCTGTGTGTGAGATTCCTCCCTCCTCTCCCAGTATTTTGACAAAACAGGGCCAAAGTGCTGGTTGCTAAAGGGCTCTGCAGAGCCTCCTCAGGGCAGGGATGTCCTCTCCAACCCCAGCTGTGGCAGAGCCCTTCCTGACACCCCGCTGAGGGGGGAACATCCTTCCCAGAGGGGAACATTACAACTGTTTTCTGAAATAACAGTCATTATCTTCCCACTCTTCCCCCCCTCCCTCCCATTCCCCTGCTTCCTTTTCCCTTTAAAGATCATCAATCATTATTTTAGCCTTAGAAAATCAAACCCATCTGTCTTGCAGGCTCCTGAGAAGATGCTGCTTGTGCTTCTCTTGGTCCCTCAGTGGGAGTGGGATGGGGGATCCATGGGGGAGGTGGAAGGCCTGGGAGATGAGGCAGCATCTCCTCACCTCTGGCCACCACTCCAGAACCCTCTCAGGCAAGTCACTCTGTGTGTCTGCACCCCAGTTCCAGGAGGGTTTGTTCCAAGCAGCTGCTGGGATGCCTTGCACACACTCAGGAAATCTGCTTCCCTTCCAGAAGGCACCAAGAGCCCCTTTTGGGGTGTGCTGGTATCTCCTGCCTCTCAGGGCATTTTCAATCACAGCAGAAACTGGCACCTCCCAAAACCTTCAGGAAAACAGAAATTCAACCCCTGCCCCACCTGACTCACCCATCAGGGTGCAGTCACAACACTACACAGCAGATCCTGTATCCCAAACCAATCCCAAAGCCCCAAGCCAGCTGTGACCACAGCACACGAAACATCCCAGTCTGGTGAGGAGCAGAGGGGAGCTGGCCAAGCCCTCAAGGAACCCTGCTGAAAAAGCCACTGCTGGATTTAACAGGGCTTTTATCATCCAAACCACTCCTTCCCCGTGCAGGCAGAGACCTCCAGCTCACCTTGGTGCTTCCTGAGCTACTCCACTTGTTTTCAAACCAGCTGTCCCTTGCCCACAGGGTGCAAACCCCCTCTGACAGCAAAAGCAGGTGGGTTTTGCTCCCACCCACCACCAACTCCGACCCCAACAGCCTTTGCCAACCTTTCCTCCTCTCTCCTCCCCAAATCCCATTTTCATCAGCTGGATTAATGAGATGACATCCAAACCCACAGGTTCCTGGGAGGGGAACTTGCTGTTGAGCTCAGGGGGCTTCTGCTCCCAACCACAATGTGAAAAGGAGTCAGCTCCTGCTCCAGGGAGACTTTAAAGGGATTAGGAGAGGCTGGTTTCCTCCTCTCCCTCCCTGGTGTGTGCTTCTCTCCCATAATTAGCTAGGTGCCTCTCAAGGCAAAGGATGGGTAAGTTTTTATTTTTCAATGAACAATTGTCTGTCAGAAAAATGCAGATTTGATGAAGCTTAAGTGCTTTGTGGGATTCCATCAATTACATCTCAAAACTCATTGGGAAATTAGGAAAGCGTTTAATTTTGACAAGGTTGAAATGTTTTGGTTTCCATCACCTAATTTTGTTTTTATTTCAGGCTGTACATTGGGATAAAGCAATATAAAACAAAGCTCCAGATGATAATGGTGGAATTAAACATTCCCCTCTCCTTTATAGAAAGGAAATGTTTTGAACCGAAGTATTTTGGAATTTTCACGTATGTGAGGCATTTCTGCACAGCATTTTAGGTTTGGGCTGGAACTCCCAAACTCCATTTCTCCCCAGGAAAACACGTTCCCAGGAACACCCACATAATTCCAAAGCATCTCTCCATGGTCCCTAAGCCACCTCTGGCTGATTTGTGTTGGAAGGAGGAGACAAAAGCAGCAGCCACTGCCCTGCTCCTTCATTTCTAATCCCATTTCTCTCCAAAACTGTTACACTCCTAAATTAATCCATTTCCCTGCCACATTCTGCAGCAGTGAGGAACAGCCCATCATCATTCTGAGCTGGGAGAGAGCAAGGGAAGGATTAGCCCAAACAAGCTGTGCTAAAGCTTCTATGCCTGTGTGGACCATGCCAAATTCCTCCTCCTTGTGTGTCTAAAGAGGCTGGGACCAACACCACAGCAGAGTCACCACAGGCCACAGCTTCATTAAGTGCCTCTCTGGTGGATGATCTCCCTCCTGCATCCTGCTGAGCCAAATTCCCTCCTTAGGGTTGGGCTGACCCCTCCATCGCAGGGAGGAACAGCTCAGATCATCCTTGTGGGCAAACCACACTTTTTTCTTGCTCAGAGTAGAAATAAATCCCTGCCAGAGGCACCTGAGCCTGTGAGAGGAGAGCCAGTGAGGGTGAGCAGGATTTCAACAGCAGCACCCAGAGCCCAGGCTGGGCAAGGCTCTCCCAGCTCTTGCCTACACCTCTGCCAGGATGGCTCCTGGAGCACAGCCCTGCTTCAGCCCTTCCACACCCACCTGCAGCATCCTGGGCTCCTGCAGCACCCTGGGGTGACTTAAAGAACATCTGCAGGCACACAGGTGCTGCAGAACCATCACACCACCCCCTACTGCAGTCAGGCCCCTCACACCTTAAACAAACATTCTAATTCTGATCATTCCAGGCCCAGGACCCCGAGCTGCCTTCCTCACCCCCAGTGAGGCAGCTCATGCCCTTCTGCTGCTCCAGGTGGTCCTCAGAGAGAGGAGACCCATCCTGGGGGGCACCACGGGGCTCAGACACCTGCACCTGCTGCTGCCTCCTCCTGCAGGGATGCTGAGGGTGCCCAACATGCACTGGAAGAGAACAGAGCACCTCCCTGCACAGCTCATGTGCTAAGAGCAAAGCTCCCATTCCTTTGGGAGAAAAAAAAAAAAAAAAACAAACAAACAAACAAAAAAAAACCCTCTTCCTTTCAATGAGGCTGCAATCCTGCCTTTCTGGGCTCCAAAATGCACCTGGGCACAGCACAGTACATGAAGCAACCCCCCCTTCTCAGGTGGGTGAGAGGACTGGCACCAGGGAGTGAAGCCAATCTGACAGACAGCTGGGGAAACCTGAATTTCAGCCATGATGCAGGTGTTTCCTTCAGTCTCTCAGGGCCAATTCACAGGTTTTCATCTCAAATTATAAATCACCAACACAGGAGGGTTAAGCATTTTCCCTCCTTCAGCATCCTCCCTCCAGGCTGTGCAGGCACCACAGTGCCAGGAGAAAAGATCAGTAATATTTCCTTTATTGGATATAGTCTGAATTATTCCTCCAGCACACATTCCCTGGTTTGCTGTGATCCCTGCAAGATGGTACAAAACACACACCGGACTCAACATGCAGAGTCACCAGATCCAGAGAAATTCACTGGGATTTTGTTTTCTTGGGAAATTCCCCCAGCTTGACCAGAGGCACCAGCAGTTCTAGAGTGCAACAAGAAAAAGCAGCATGGAAACAGGTTTTCTAGAGCTTGGGGGATGTTTGGTTATGTCAGGGCTCAAACACAAGGCTCCCATTAGCAATGCCAAGGTCTTGGCAAGGTTGCAGCTGGTAATTCCTAAAATTACCTGAATAAAAAAAGGCCTCCGATAAGAAAAGACCTGCAGAAACCCTTAATGCACTCATGCCATCTACTGGGTGCACATAAAACTACCAGAAAACCAGGAGATGAGGGGGACAAAGGGATCCCATGGGAAGTGTGGGATGGCAGGTGGGGAGCTGCCACCCCTGTGAGTGGGAACCCTGCTGGAGAGGCTTCAGGGTCTTCAGGTGACACCTAAATAATAGAATTTGAACTGAGCAAAGCAGCACCCTCTTTCCATCATCAGCACAAGGGGACTCAGCCAGGCTCCAGCACGAGCTGTGAGCAATCTGCCCTTGACTTTTTAACCCAGACCTTTTCAGGCCAAGCAATTAGGTAATGGCAGAGCCCACACCACTAATAACCTGATAAATGCATCCCAGTCCCCGCAGAATTACTGGAAACTGTATTAAGGGCATGAAGGAACTGGTAACAGATGATGATTATATATAAAAGGAATAAGAAATCTTAGAGATTTGTGCTGCTCCCTGGTTGAGCTGCTCGGCTCCAGCTCTGTGGTGTGTTAATTGCTTACAAGGCTGCATGTATATTTTATGCTCAGTACCTGCCTGGAACATTTGTTGGATTTAGCCTTGATTGATGAACCACTGATTATATACTTCTGTGGTCCTCAGCAAATTAATAAACTGTTGACTGGTAGAGATTAACAACATGTCATGATTTGTGAATCTGTGTCCAGAGTGAAGCTGGAGCAAACCTAGTGCTAAAATTAGTAGGCAAATGCTCCCTGAACTCTATAAAAAGGGGATAGCTTAATTAAATTACATCCCGATATTGCCCACAGCACTTACCAAATTGGCAAATTGAGTTCACAGCAGTTCAGCTTCAAAACTCACTGACATCCCTGAAAATTTGCAGCACATGACCCCATCCCTTCTTGCACTGCAAGCCCAGCTCGCACTCAGCAGGTTCAGGGGAAGGAATGGGATGAGGAGAGGCAGCACAGGGATGGGCAAAGAAAGTACCAGAATGTGTCCAACCGAGCCTGTGTGAGCTCTGAGACTCCACTCCCAGCCCCTGTGAGCCCACCCAGCACCATGAGCAGCAGGCAGGGCTGGGGCAGTGCTGCCAGCCCACCCATCAGGCCTTTCCCTGGAGCCATGGTCAGAAACATGGGGACAGCTCCTTCCACCTCTCCTCACACCCCTCCTTCACCAGGTGATGAGAATAAACCAAAGCAGCATGGGCTGGTGTCAGTCCAAAGGGAAGCAGGGACACATCCTCAGGGATGCAGTGGCTGTCCCCACACCCCCCCTGGGCAGCTCAGCTCTGCTGTCCTCAGGCTGCCACTGGGGAGCTGCACCCCCAGACTGGGAGCAGTGGGGAGGGACAGAGCAGCCTCATGCTCCTGCAGTGGGGAGAAAAAGGGGTGAAGAGCAGAGTGGGGAGAGACTGACTCGTGTCCAAATGGGAAGAACAGCCCCAGAGCCTGGTGTGATGTGTAGGATGGGGTTCCAGTGGTCCCTGAGTGTCACCTGTCACCCTCAGCTCTCAGGGAGGGGATGCTCTCCAGGAAATGCTGCTGCTGCCTTTCCCTTCTCCCCTCACTGCACATGGCCCATTCTCTTTGCTCACAGCCTCAGCCAGGCATTGCAAAAGCTGGGGGGTATTTTCCTCAAGTGACACAGTTTTCCTTTTCTGCCTCTCCACATGCCAGCACCAGGTCTGTAATTTATTGACAGTTTCTATCTTAATATCCTGACTTTAAAAAGAGGCATCACTTCCCAGAGACGTGAGGTGATCAGAGCCCTGATTGCTTCTGACAGTGCCTGGGCAAGCACTGTTGGCATTCAGAGCAAAATAATACCCAAAAAAAGGGGGGAAACACCCCAAAAGACTAGGAAAGCTAGTCTAGAAAGACTAGAAAGGCAGTTGCTCCCTGGAAAGGGGGACATAGAAGAAAAAAAAGGCAATGGGAAAAGAAAGGAGGAAGGGGAGAGGAGCAGCAAGGGGGAGATGGCACCAGGCATTGCTGGTGACACATCAGACTGTCGTGCTAAATGGCCTTAACAAGCAACCTGAGAAGGGCATAATGAAAACGCCTCCCCCCCGGGAGAGCACGGCTCCAGGCTGACCTTTCCCAGCTGCCGTGTACAAACATCTTCAATAAATAAAGAGACACTTACCTCCTGTCTCTGCTGAGACAGGGAGGGATGTGGTGGGGAGGCCCTGCCTGCTGTGAGGTGAGGGGATTCAGGGGTTTAGGGGCAGTGGGTGTGTGGTTGAGGGGCTGGTGGAGGGGGTGACAGCTCTGGACCCCCTCGGGGGTCACCACGGCTTCTGGCAGGCAGGGGCTTCAACAACAGACACAAAGGGATGCTCCAGGCTTGCCCCACTTCCCAAGGCTCTGTCCTGTGTCTCTGCACATCATTCTGGATTCACACAGGCTCCTCACGCAGGGAAGGGATGACTTTGATGTCAAGGTGAGATGGGTTAGAGCTGGGGGAGGAGCTGAGCTCTGCTGCTCCCACCTGGAAGCACAGCAACCTCCATGGAACTGCTCACAGCCAGGCTGGGGCAGGCTCTGGGTAACCTGCTCTAGTGGAAAGCGTCCCTGCCCATGGCAGGGGGTCGAGACAAAGATGACCATTAAGGTCCTTTCCAATTCAAACCCTTTTAGGATTCTATGATTCAGAGCCTCTGCCCAAAATGAATGGTCTGGGGTTAGAAGATCTGGACTGTGCAAAAGCTGGGGCTCAGTAGATTGTTTGGCAAGACATGAGCATGTTCAGAAACAAGTCAAGACTGAGGGTGACAGAGATGCCCAGAGGTGCACAGGCTGGGGGGATGCTTCATCTTTCTTCTGCACTGGGAAGCACAAAGCAGGAGAAAAAGCAAGGCAGCTTTCTGCCCTGCTTCTTGACAAGCAGGAAAATGACCATCAGCCTCAAGCAGATTTTTCTTTAGCTCATCTGAGCCCCTGGGCTGCTTCCCTGGAGTCCTTAAAGCAGTTGTGATTTGCTGTAAAGGCCCCAGGACTGGGGGAAGTCCATCTCCAGCACACACATCCCCCTGGCCACAGGAGGGGTCACATCTGCCTCTGGCTTGTCCCCAAACCAGAGGCCAGCCCCGGGGACCCCACAGCCTCAGTACCTACCCCAGAGTCCCAGTGTGGGCCCCACAGCCCCAGTACCTACCCCAGAGCCTCAGTACCTACCCCAAAGCCTTAGTATGTACCCCACAGCTCCAGCAACTATCCATCAGCCCCAGTACCTACCCTAGAGCCTCAGCACCTCCCATATAGCTCCAGTACCTACCCCAGAGTCCCAGTATGTGCCCCACAGCCCCAGTACCTACCCACAGCTCCAGCACCCACCCTACAGCCTCACTACTCAACCCACAGCTCCAGCACCCACCCTACAGCCTCA
>VWYE01023016.1:59945-83636 GCA_013398995.1 Alaudala cheleensis | reverse complement strand
GATGGGATGGGATGGGATGGAGCAGGGACTTGGAGCACAGCAGCTGCTCTCAGTGGGACAGAAATCCCACAGGAAGCCCCTGGGGACACCAGGCAGGAGGAAAGCCAGCAGTGCCAAGCACTGTGTCCCCCCTGACCACCCCAGCAGATACAAGGGGCACTGCCAGGGAGGCACCAAGGTCCACCAGGCTTGCCAAGAACAGCCATCACACTGGCCTGGGCACACAGAAAAGGTGCAGTGCATGAAATCATACAGGTTGTGAGGTCACATACCCAAAACCTAAGGAAATTAAGAATTAAGGTTGCCAGGACAACCTTCATGCAGTCTCCAGTAATTTGGTTGACTCCAAAAGCACATCCAGGAGGGTTATCCTAAGGACCCATCTCTCCCCAAAAGCCAAAGGTGATGGTGCCAGGCTGCAGCCAGGAGCCCAGGGATGCCTGAAACAGCCCAGAGCTCAGTTGAGGCATCTCATACCCCACCCCTGGGTACCTGTGAACAGCCACAGCTTCTCAGGCCCTGCAAATGACTTCCTCTGCATCTTCTCAGTATCTTGTTTTCTCTTCCTTTGGGAACACATAGCTCTTACTTTATTGTACTCCATCCAGGCACTGTTCTGCATGCACAATTACTTAGCTCCTCGTGGTTTGCTTATGCTTTACTCAACACCAAGAAGCAGCAGTATTTCACAACAAATAAAGTGATTAAGCTCCCAATCTCCCTGTTATCATCCCCATTTTACAGACAGGGAGCCAAGGCAGAGGCACAGTGATGTAAGAAAACATCCACTCCGTTACGTGCACCAAATCTGAGACATTTAGATGTGATTTTTTCAGAGTGCTTAGCATTAAATGACACTTTCCCTGCTCAAAGTACAGCTCTCATTGACTTCAGCTGAAGTTTTTACAGCTTCACATTAATGCAGATCATTCCCAGAGCAGGTTCATCAGCTGTGCTGAGCGAGGCAAAGGTGAAAAACTGGGATATGATCATGCCATTAAAGAAAATTCCCTAATGCATATGCACAGAGGGGGGTGCCTGAAGGCTGCACAGCAAACTGACCCTGGCACTTCCCAGCCCTGGAGTTCTGCAAACTTGATAACATTTGCTGAAGAGGAGCTGCTGGGGGGTTTATTCTGGGCAGGGAGGAAGGAGCCTGGAAAAAGAGGGCATTTTCCAGCAGCATCACTCCACCTTGGGTGGGCAGAGCTCTCCCTGGGGCAAAATCACCCTGACTGCTCCCTGCCCTCTCACTGCTTGTCCCAGTAAATCCCATTCCTCTGCCCCATTCTCCCAGCTCCCCCAGCAGCCCCAAACTGGGTGTTTTTGGCCAGCTGCTGTCTCTGTGCTCAGGGAGGGAGGATTGCTGCTGGCTCTCAGGGCTAAAACCAAGCAAGGCTTCACGCTGAGTGCAGCAATTCAAGTTTTTCAAAAGCACTTTGGAGCTGGACAAATTGAGGCAGTTCTTTGCCTCCAAAAGAGGGACCCTCCACAAAATGCCTGCCTCAATCCTCTGCAACAGCGTTGCCTCGGGGGGAGAAACAGAAATCTTAGAAAAACAAGCCATCAAGCAAAAGCCCAGACAGAAAGCCTGAGATCTCTGGCCCTGAATTATTACAGCCTGAAAACATCCTGAGATGGGTCAGGCCACAGCAGTGCCAGGCAGAGATTGCCCAGGCTGGTTCAAATACAACAAAGATTCACGTGGATTCCATGTGATGTGGCAAAAAAACCCCGTAATTAATGGCAAAATTGCCATTAAACTCAGTGCTGTGATGAGCTCTGGGCATCTCCTCACCACCTCACCTGTACCCACTCCCAGCGTGGGAGGTCTCATGCTGGAAAGAACAGGAGCATCCAGCCACTCTCCCTTTCTTTGCCCTTCCAAGCCATGAGCAAACCAAGATTTCAGGTCCCAGCTTGTTCAGCATTCCCAAGGCATGAGTGAAAGGATTTTCCCAGTTAAACCAGACACATATTCTAGCTCAAACAGGAGCTTGGCTGTGCCAGTGTCCATCTCTCCACCCTGCTTCCCTGGCAGGAATTGGGAATTTGCTTGTTGGTGTGCCCAGAAGGACAAGAGAGGAGGTGGGAGGACCCCAGCCCATGTACAGGATCCATCCCCTGCCCCTGGGCCCCATGGCTGCTCAGTCCCCCAGCCCCACAGAAGCAGAGATGTCCTACACTGCCCCATGGGACAGATCCAGTGGGGGGGCTTTGGCCATCCCAAGCATTTTGCAATGGCCAGATGGAAAATGCCAGCTTGGGACTCACACTTCAGCCTCTGCTTAGGCATGAATCACTCACTGGGGTTTTCCCTCCCTTTGACACCCTTCTGGGGTATTTTGGACAGGTTTTTTGTCCTAGTGAGCTCTTCTGGATCCGATTCTGGAGCAATTCATGAGGGTAAAGTTGGGTTTTGCAGGGAAACTGAGAGAGGGAGTGACCACAGCCCAGACTCACCCCCTCTCACTGCCCAGCCACTGGGGGGGGTTTCCAATACACACATAAAGTGCCAAGATGTGGTGCTGATAAGCACTTCAGAAACGCTGATGGAATCAGATTAGATAAACAGGGAACAGCCAGGGCTGCTGGATCAGATATCCATGTCCTGATTCTTCACAGATGTTCCCATCGATCCGCTGGGAACAGACAGCTCAGAGACTGGGTGCCAGGGAGCAGCCATCCCCCCACAGGCAGGAATGGGTGCTGGGAATGCTGGTCCCTATGGAATGCTGGCTGCAGGCAGGAGCCAGCCCTGAGCACCACAGCTCAGCAGCCTGGAGCAGCTCCAGGAGCAGCACCAAGCTCTGCCATAAAGCTGAACCACAAGCCTGGGTGACCTTCAGCAACCCCTCTGCATCCCAGGGGTCACCAGATCCCAACCTCTGTGGCTCCCAGCCATGGCACAGGGTGAGCAAACAGCCCACATCACAGGATTGCACAAAGAGAGGGGTGAGAGACCACAGGAAGGAAAATTGGAGCTTTTTCTGCTAAACAAACCTGTCAGCTGTATTACAGAAAACATCACACACCTGGGTCAGTTACTAGGGATACGTTTATGCATATGCATCCATATATGCATAGCTTTGCTGCTATATATAGCACCTTCCATCAGCAACACTCACTGGCTCTAAAAAAGCCAGATGAATGTCCACAGACAGAGGAACTGAGGCACAACCAGATTATTTACAGCTCATTTCCAGAAGCACTCTTTGAAGTTAGAATCCAATTAATTTTATACCTGGGGAGAGATTTGCATTGGGTTTTCTGTCCTTCTGGGCAGGTTTTTTCAAAAGGGCTTGGCACCTGAGGCAGACTGTGTTTTCCAAGGTGTCCAGCATCCAGGAGCAGCTCCGTGGAGCACAGGTGGATTTGTCACCAGGGCAGCACCCTGTTCTGGAAGCCACTGGTCACTGAGCTCTTCTGAGGACACCACCTCCATGTCTCCAGAGGTGAGGAGCACCCTGATCTGCTGCTGCCTTTGGTAGGCACCCATCCCTCCCTTGCCTGGAGATGTTGGCACCTCAGAGCAAAGAATTTCCTGCCCTGGAGGCAAAGAGGGGTTTGTGCTGGTTTGGATCCCTGAGCAAGCTCAGCCCAGGGTCAGAGAGACACCACTGCAGACTCAGGGGAGAGGATGGGGATTGGGAGGTCTGGACCACCCTGTGCAGTCATAAAATCACTGGTTATTACCTAAACCTGCACCCACACTGCCAGGAGGGCTCCTCCTGTACCTGCCCTGCAAAGCTGTGCCACTCTGGCTGTGGCACAGACCCACAGCAGCCACACACTGAGCCCACCTCTCACACTCCCTGGGGCACAGGCTGTGTTTAGCCCTGCACTCGTGGCACCCCTTCAGTTCCCTTCAGGGAGCCTTTCCTGATCTGTAGTGCCAGGAACATCCCATCAGAGACACATCCCACAGCCTGGGGAGCTCTGATCCAGGCAACGGCTGAAAGCATCACCTTTGGACTTCTGAGGAGCAGACACAGCTCCAAATGCTCATGAAAGCCCCAGGGGCCAACGTTTCCCAAACAAACAGCTCCCTCCAGGAGGGCAGGGGCACTGCAGCACCGCCTGCCTGTAATGAGCTGACCCCCAGGCTCCCTCCTGGCTCTGCTGCTCATGGGGTAATTGCTGCACATTTTCAGCCTTGCCTGCAGCCATATCGTACAGCAAAGGCTGCCAAGCTGTGTCCAGGGCCAGGTGTGTTCAGGAAAAAAAGGAGAATCAGCATTTTAAAAAAGGAAAGGAGAAAGAAAAAAAAAAAGAAAAAGAGAAAAATCTGATGCTAATCTCTGTTGCATCTCTTTTGGGGGGTTTTTCTGGATGAACCAAATTGGCTGCCATCAAAGCAAATGGCAGATGAAGAAAACATTGACTTTCTGCTTGGGTCAATAAACAAGATAAATTGAGTGGGGAGTTGGAACAGGGAACAGCATCATTTGCCTGAGGAGGAGAGAGGGTTAAAGGCAGAGAGGCTGAGGCAGGGCATGGCTGTATCTCATGTGAGGGTGTTCCACCTGGGAGCTCAGCACTGGCAGGCAGGAACTGTGCTGGCTCTGCCAAGGCTTGGAACTGTGCCATGGGACTGGGTCTGATGTGTTTAAAAGAGTTGATCCCACACCCAAATCCCAAGATGAGATGAGATGAGAGGGGATTGCATTCCTACAACTGAGCATCTGCTGGTGCCAGGGGTTTGTCCAGAACGGGTGCACAGCCTGTGCAGGGCTGAGACCTGGAGGGGCCAGACCAACCCTGTCCCAGGTGTGAGAGGCCAAGCATGACATTGAGCTCATCCACAGACACACACAGGACTGGCTGCTTTGGGCTCCTCCAAACTCACAGGCAGAAACTGGCTCATTTGTGGATGATCCCCCTGCCCCAAGGCAGTGAAAAAGAGCTGATCCATGCCCTGAGCCCCACAGAGCAATCCCCAGTGGTTAGAGAAGGCAGCCTTGAGGATTAGCTCAGATCCAGACCTAGAGGTGCTCTAAGCTACTCCCTGCTTGGAATGGATGCTAGGGAGGTGGCCCTCCTGAGGAGGAGTAAGGCCTTGAGATGACCCACAGCATTACACAGGTAAAACACCACTTGGGAGAGATATTCAAGGGCTGCATGATGGCAGAGGCTGCAATGGGTGCATCAGGGGCCCAGTCCCACAGGCAATGATGGGAGCTCCAGGTGTGCATGTGATGGGAACACTCCTCCCCTCAGGCCAGCCAGATCTCAGCCATCAGGTTTGTTTCAGTTGCCACAGTGTGTCATGGTGAAGGATATGAGGTTTGAACCACAATTCACAGTGGTGTAGGATGTGGCTGTCACCATTCCTGCCTGATTTGAACTGTCAGAATCCATCAGCAGGAACTTTGCCTAGGAACCCTCTCTCCAGCTGCACATTTAGCAACTGGAGATTAATGACAGGAGATTAAAAAAAAAAAAAAAGGGTAAAAAAGAAAGACAAGAGCAGCATTTGCACATTGCAGGACCACCCTCCTTCTCCTGAGCATCACACTTCACTCAGCACCTTTATTTCAGTGCCTGTCGTAATTAAGGAGACTAAATGGAAAAGGCATCACTAATCCAAGGTCTGCCTCCAGGGGCTGAGGAGGAGGCCCAAAATGTCATTTATTTCCTTTAAAAGACATTAGAAACAGCCACACCAACACACCAACACATGGCCTTCCATGGGGCCACCACGAGCCCTGCAAACCACTGGGGAGCAAGGGATGAAGATGTGATGGATGCCAGGAGCATCCCCCAGAGTCCAGGGCAGCCCCCAGGTGGAGAGGGGAGCTGTGAGCACCAGGAGGGCTCTCAGAGAGGCTGATCCCTTCCCCAGTGTCCATGGCAGGATGAACCCCACTGCTCCTCAGCCTGACCCACCTCACACCGAGTGGTGCCAGCCCGGTGCCGGTGAGGAGAGGTGAGGGTTACCCAGAGCCTCACCCAAAATAAAAGTCAAAACTACCCTTTGAGTACACACACAAGGGCCAAACATTGATTTTTTTCAGCCAAGAAGCAGCAGCAGAAGCAAACCTCTGCAAATGTGACTCTTGGAAAAAAAGAGTCAAGCTGGAGGTTTTTGGAGGCAGAGCTCACTGGAGAGGCAAACCTGGGGATTTCTGAGCAGGAAAACAGCCAGTGGTTGTATTTTTACTGTTTCATCCAAACAGGCTTCTCCAGACATTAGTGAGAAAAGTGGGGATCATAGCAAAGACTGAGCTTTACATGTTTCTCCAAGTTTTTCTCCCCGTGGAAGGAGCACTGCAGAGCTGGAACACTGCCCAGTCGCTGGCCTGGGGGCAAGGAACTCGCTTTCGGCATTTGGACTAATTCATATTAGAAAATTCTCATTTGACTCCAGCAATATTCACCTCCATCTATCCAAAACCAAACTGGGTGTAAAGAAATGCAAATGGCATCAGAACTCCTGAGGGCCTGCCCTGCCACAGGAGAGCATTCCCAGGAATAAAGCTCCGAGCAGGAACTGGCATTTTGGGATTGTCTGGAGACCCAGAGGGTGAAACACTGTCTGACTGTGGGCAGGCTGCAGGATGTGCCAGTGCTCCAGCCTCCTCATCTGTAAAAGGGGAACAACAGCAGCTACCTGCCTCCCACTGTGCCACACAGTTAATTAATGCTCCTTTGAGTTGTGAAGATTAAAAGCGGCGTAAAACCGCAAAATAGCGGTTTATTATTGTTATGAATGAAGCCTCCACTCATTCCATCAGTGCCCCTTAAAGCAGAGCTGCTGCACACTCTGAATTGCTCCCAGCAGTTCTACTACTGCTGGCATTCACAGGGGTTTGACTGTCGACTTCCAAGTCAGAGCTTTGAACGTGTTGGGGAAGAAGAAAGAGAGAGGGAACAAACAGAAATTTCATCACATTTTGTGCTTTGCACTTGGAGATGAAGCTCCCACAATGCTCCCACCCTCTCAGGGGCTGGAACAAAACAAACCACAGACAACAGCACCTCTTCACCTCCTGTCCTCTCCTGTGCTTCACCTGCACAGGCTGCCACATCCTGGCATGGGGAATGTCAGAACAGATCATGCTGCGAGGGCACAGAAACACCAAACTGGGCTCACACGGCTGCTTTAGGAAGGGTTTATGATACTGTCTCTATTTTTAACAGCTGTGAAAGGTTTAGCCCAAGAAGCAAATCAGGGGCAGAGCAATGTGGCCTTATTATGTAGGGGCATGGACAGACCCATTTTTCCAGCTGTTCCCAGATGTTGGCACCACCCAAATCATGTCCTGTCCTCCCAGGGCCACAGGAGCCCTACTCACTCATCCCCTCACCCTGGGGGCTCTCTGGCCCCTACAAACCCTCATTTACCCTTATCCAGTGCCAAAAGCATCAAACCTGGAGGGGCAGCTGTCCAGTGCCCATCACAACCCCTGAACCAACCCCCAGTCCTTGTCCCAGTCCCATTCTCAGTCTCTGTCCTGCCACAGGTGGTTTTGAGTTGGTAAAACCAGATTAACACACAGGACAAGGAAGTTCAGATGCCTGGACTTCAGGCAAGTCTCCTTTTTCCACCTGTTTCCTGCATTATTTATCAGAGGACCAGCATTATTTCCTTGGCTGCCCCTTGCACATCTTCAGCCTGCACCCCCCTGAGGTAGAACCCCCTCCTCTGATGCCCCTGCAGCATGCTTTCCCCACCCTGCAGCCAGTCTCTCCGTGCCCTGGCNGACTTCAGGCAAGTCTCCTTTTTCCACCTGTTTCCTGCATTATTTATCAGAGGACCAGCATTATTTCCTTGGCTGCCCCTTGCACATCTTCAGCCTGCACCCCTCTGAGGTAGAATTTCATCATCTGATGCCCCTGCAGCACGTGGCATTCTGCTTTCCCCACCCTGCAGCCAGTCTCTCCGTGCCCTGGCACTGCAGTCCTGGTCTGGCAGAGCAGCCTGTGGCTCTGCATCCCCCCAGCAGTGCCACTGACCCTCTGCAGCCCCTCCCAGCATGCCTGGCTGAAGGACTGAGGTGCCTGCAGCACACAGTGGCCGTGCTCCTCCCGACAGGCACCTTTCATGTTTAATTCAGCGGCTGGTTTAGTTAATCTATTTTTTAATAATTCATCCCTTCCATCTTAATTTTGGTAGTTGTTGAAAATCCCTAATAAAACATTTAGGGGCTCTTTTGCTGGAGCAATGGCATGATTTACTTGATGGAATCCAGTCTTTGATGTCCTGTCTTAATTCCCTCCCTCCCACCGTGCCTCAATCCTGTTTATCACTGTGCCGGAGGTAAGAGGTTCTTGTTGAGTTTTGTAGCACTTGAGATGCTTGGTCAGCGTTAATAATTCAGCTGCCCCGCACAGCTCAGACAAATCTTGTAGCAAAACAGCCTCTGCCTTTTATTAACAGCTCCCTCTGCCACCATGGAGCCAGGAATGGGGTTGGGATGCAGAGCAGAGGGACCAGGCTGAGCATCCCAACCCCGCAGAAGCATCCAGGAAAACTTCACAGGTGCCAACTGCATTGTTGGGAGAATATACACCCTTTTACAACGCTTGTATTTCATCCTCTACAGCCTGAATGGGGAAACATGCTGGGTTTCTGCATCTGTAATTGGGGAAGAACAGATGGTGGAGGCACAGTTGGAAGTAATACGGCCATTAAAATAATCTATACGGCTTGTAATTCCCCCTGATGTGGAGACACAGCCTGCCTCTGCCCAGTGCCCACCCTGGCTGCAGGAAGGGTGGGCACAGATTTGGGGTTCTTCCTGTTGTTGGGATATTCTGATGTGTTTTGATGGGTTTTACTATTCCCCTTCACCTGGGATGCTCCTTGTGTTCCTCCTGGAGAGATCTGAGGAGCCACCAGCTGAGCCAGAGCTGCTTCCCCAGGGTAGAATTTAACTCCCATGTGGAGCACGTTTTCTGCCCATATCACCCACTTAAAGCAACTTCTAGCTTTATTCGTGTCTTAATGATAGAAAAAGAGCAGCAGAAAGCCCCAAGCACTTCAGGGAGATCAGGGCATCTCTGCAGTTAGATTTCAAATGGGGATGATGTGAGAAAGAATTACGGAAAAACCCTTCTGTTGATCCATGAAAACTGAAACCTCTCAGGGGAACACACAGGCTTTGCCATCCCCTCTGTCACCCACAGGTCCTGAGAGTGAGAAAACATGAAATCAGAGTAGGAAACTTGCCCAAAAAAAGCCCAGAGGTAAAGCCAATGTACAGAAATGTATGCCCTTGTTCTGCATGATGCAGGTCATGGTTTGAGAGACCTCTGTGCCCTCCAAACACCCCAACCACCACTTTGCTTGGTACCTCCTGATGGATGAGGGTTTTCCTCTAGGATTTGATTACTGCTTTGCAGCCAATTGTTTTTCCACACAGTCATACTATGGAAAAGGTCCTACTTCAAGACAAAATTGAGAAAATGGATGAAATCTGAAAAAATCACAGTGGAAGGTGTAATCCCTTCCCTCTCAGACCCAGAGGCACCCACATCCTGACTGATGGAGAGAAGGAAAGGGAATTTCAGCATCACCCCCTGGCCCTGAACCCGAGCACCCCAGGTCCCTTGGGCTCCCTGCTTCCCTACAAGACAGGACAGAATGATTTTCTCAGGTAGAAACCTCTCTGCTGGGGTTAAAATCTTCCTTGTGCTCACAGAAGCAAATCCAAATCCAACCTCTCCCAATCCTTACTCTGCGCCCGGAACATGAGGGAGCCAGCAGGACGTTACCTTGGCAGCTGGCTTTGCTTTATGGAACTGTAAATATATTTTTTTAATGGGCTGGAGGCAAGAAAGATGTGTTTGCAGGCTCAACAACATCCAAAATTAACTGCAATTCATTTCAGAAGGGGCAGAGGGGTGGAGGAAGGGGGAACGCAAGCCTGAAACCCGCAGAATATAAAAGCCTTGGAAGAAATTGCCAAAAATCCCCTGCATGGCTGCCTTCTGGCTCTGGAAAAGAGATTAAAAACCCAAGCAGCACCAGGCTGAAGCAGGCATCACAGAGGCCACCCCAGGCCATGCTCATGCTCACATCAGATTCTTCTCTTTATTGCTTTCCCAGAGACAGCCCAGCCCCCGCCAGCACAAAGCTCTGCCCTGCTCCTCCCATCTCCTGGCACACCTGAACCAAGGAGTGCTGCTGCCCCATGGGACCTGGGCTGCCCATCTCTGCAGGGTCCTTGGGCATTCCTGAGGGACCCTGAGCATCTCACCCTTCTCCTTGTGTTACAGTGTGGGTTCTTTTTTCTTGTTCCTGCCAAGGTCAGGATCAATGATCCATGGGAAACAGAAGTTTGAGTTGGAACTCTGTGATTTATTATTTCTTATCTATTTATAGACTATTTACAGACTCACAAGACCTGAGTTCTCACCAGTTGCCAGAAAAGCATGGCAAAATGGCCACTACTGACTTTTCCCAAGGTTTTTAAGCACTTTTTACCCAATAACAAGATGACACCTCTGTTATTGATGTTTCTGACCCAATGGTGGCCACTAAAGGTCTGCAATGGGGACCTTTTTCACCCAGTTACAGAAAACCACCTAAATCTATGAAGAAGGAGGAAGAAGAAGGTAAAAAAAAGATCTTAGACAACACCTTAAATCCTCCATCTTGTCTCACACACATTGCTATAGACTAAACCCTTAAACCCTGAGTGTTTCACCCTGTGAGCTCACACAGCACCATCCAAACCCCACCCCCACAGCCCCTGTGCTGTCACTCAATCTCAGGAGCCTGGCCCAAGGCCTCAAGTCCAATGTGGTGTTTGCTTGAGGCTCAGCACCTTTTAGCATAGAAATACTAACATTTTCAGCTTCCATGGTTCCAGCATCCTTGTGCCAGAGCATTTCTCCTGACGTGCTTTCCTTACCCCAGTGTCACTCTCTTGACACCTAATTTGAGTGACCCTTTAGTGACTAATTTAATTATCCTGGCCCACAAACTGACAGACAGCTGTTAAAAAATGGTTATTGCATTATTAATACGCTCCAGTAATTTCCCATTAAAACTATACTGTTAATAATTTTTCCCCCTGTATTTCTTCCCTCTTAATTAGTCTATTTAAAACTTTGAAGGAATATTCTCTTTATGGTAAATGGGAGCGTCGAGCAAATTACATTTTTGATTGAACACTTCTGTGATAGGCCAGCAAATAAGACCGTTGAGTTGTTAATTATTGTCAGAGTTTCACACGATGCCTGCTAATGAGGCAGTCAATCTTCTCTGCCATTCCCAGAATATTAATGGAAGCCCTTGGTATTGATTTTGTCACCAGGAAAGGTGGGAACTCCTCCTACCTGGGGGGTTCCAGGGAGGGCAGGAGGGATCTGCACTGAGGGGACACTGAGGGGACCAGAGACCAGGGTGAGGTGAGGCAGGAGGGCTTGAAGCTGGTGGAAGCTCTGGAAGCTCTTGGATGTGCCAATGGCAGCTTGTGCAGCTCATGGGCCCAGTGTGGGGGTTGGCACATTCCCACAGGGATCAATCCCATCCCCAGGCAGGACAGGTGACAGATGGTGACACTTCCTGCCAGACATGCTGCTCCCTGTCCCCTCCCTGTGTCTGCCTCTTGATTTGGAACAATATCAGATTCACCCCTTATCTTTCTGTGATAAGACAATTTTTATCTTTTTTTTTTTAGGAAAGGGAAATGCCTGATCCGTCTGGACTTCAGCAGATCACTTGATAGAGCGATGAATGGAAGTTATGAGTAAAGCAGCCATGGATAAGGATCAACATGAAACCACGAGGTGGCCCAGAGACTGTACAGAAACAGCCTTTGAGCTGTGCTGGGAGATGTGACAGGGAGCTTTTTGTACCATTTCTCAAGCCCTTTGGGCCCTGATCCTGTTTGATTTTCACACCAGTGCTCTCACTGGAGAACGGAGGAGTTTGGCAGCAAAGTCTGTCTGTGTCAAAGTCACAGGAATTCTTTTCCCCAGCAGGAAAACTCCCAGTGCCCACTCAGAGAGCAAGAGCTGGGCACTGGGGCAGTGCCCAGTGCCATCCTCAGAGTGCCAAGGCCATCTCCCTGCTAACAGCATCTTGGCCAAGCCAGAGGGAATCCCACCAGAAAAGATTCTGTCACAGGACAACTGGGACTGAGTGAGGAAACCCACCCCAGAGCTAACAGTGTCCGTGACCAATGTCCTGGTGTCCCATTGATCCCACCCCCTGGCTGGGCAGGGATCTACAATCCCCTGAGCTCCTTGGCACATATGGAAAGATGCCACATGTGTCCTGTTCCTGAATCCAAAGCAGGGATGGGCAGCACAGACCCTGTTCCCCTCGGGCTGTGGAGGCTGTCCCTGTGGCAGAGCCCACCCACAGGCCTGGCCTCCTCTGCTTTGAGTGACCACATCACCCCCAAACCCATCCACCTGAGCAATGTGGGGCTGACTTTGCCAGGGCTATGCAGCATCAAGTCCAAGCAGAGCCCTGGATTTCCTAAATAGGTCACCCAGCACTTGCTGTTGGGTTTTATTTCTGTAGCTGTGCTCTGAGGAAGCGCCTGTGTGAGAGCTTGACCCAGAGACCTGCAGGACTGATGCTGAATGTGCTGGCCCTGCAAACCAGCTCAGCTCCCTCTGAACTGCCCCAGCCTTCCCAGCCCAGCCCTGCTCCCAGTGGGAAAGCCAGGACAGGCTGGCAGAACCCTGCAGAACTGCAGCAGGTGACGTGCTGACACAGGTCACGCTGTCACTGCTGCTGCCAAAAGGCCAGGGACCTCACCCCAGCTACTCCAGCTGGCCTTTGCACAGCCAAACTCTCATCCTCCCCAAAAATGAGATTGTTTGGGGCTGTTCTGGGAATACTCTGCCTGAGCTGGAGATTCAGGGAAAGGTGAGTGTGTGTAGGAGCGGGGGTTGGAGTATCTGTGGGAAGGCTCCCAACTCTCTGTGTGCCCTGTCACCCACAGCTGCACAGCTGGAATGACACCAAGAGACAGGGACAGATGGAGGACAATGTCCAGCCTCCACAGGAACAGCCTCCCATCCCTGCCATCCCTGGACAGGATTTTCTGTGGTTTCTTTTCCACCCAGGAAAGCAGCAGATTTGCATGGCTGCTCCCCAATTGCAGGTGGTGTCCCCCACCCAGCCACTCCTGCTGCTTCCAGGTCCATCTGCTGCCCACTTGTGCTTTTTAAGCAAGCCAGGTGCTATTTTTACTGCAGTGATGTTTTCCATACTAAAAGCTCCTTTTCTTTTCCCTTTCTATAGAGCAGGCTTCAATAATTCCTCAGGGTCCACTTCCAACCTGGTATTCTATGATTCTGTAAAATAGGAGGTTTCCATTTATAATGAATTGCCTGGGATGCAGCATATCCCAATTCTACCAGGAAAATGGGATCCTGTAACCCTCCCTGAGCTCCCTGTGAGATGCCATGAAAAGCCCTTCAGGTCAGCAGCATTGCCAATGCTGTTCCTCATTCACTATCACTTATCAGCTGTGTCCAGGCAAAAATTATGGCTTTTACCCCCCCAAAAAAGCCCTTTCACCCCCCTGGTCTGGTACTGAGGCAAATCAACACAAAGCCAGGAGAGCTCCTTCCCCTTGGGCTCAGCCCCCAGCACCCAGGCAGAACAGTGAGAGGGGCTGGCTTGGATTTGGCTATGGTCACATCAGGCAGGAATGAGCTGCTCCTCCCTGAAGTCTTTGAGGAGCTCCTGTAAGGAAGAGAAGCAGCCTCAGGTCTCCCAACACACCCAGGTCTGAACCCTTGGCTCACGTGAGCAGAGGACCGTCCCTGCCCCCAAAGCTCTCCCCTCCCTCAGGGAGGTGCAGGAGGGTAACTGGAGCCACCAGCAGCAGGAATGGGGAGTGTGAGCCACCGTGGGCAGGGAGGCTGGACAAGATGATCTCTGAGGTTCCTTACAGCCCAACCCATTCTGTGCTTCTGTGAGTCCATCAATTGATGAGCCATTTACTCATCCAGTGACAACTTTATCAGAACTCTTTTAAAACTCCTCAACTCTGGCCTTGGAGAACCCTCAGTGCAAACCCAGAGCACCCACAGTCAGCACTAACACCTCCAGCTCTGGCCTGTCTGTGTTTGATACACACTGATTAAAGGAAATAAAAGAAAGGCAATGTGGACTGAAGTGAATGAAGAGACTTCTCCCTGCAAAAGCTCAGTGCATATTTACACAGCATCCTGCCTTAATGCCCAGCTGCTTCATTTGTGTCACTTTAAGCCCTCAGCACAAGCAGGGAAGCCTTAGCTGGGGTTTAATTGTGTGCTGCTGGGTTCTGCACAGCCCCCCACGAGCTGCTGCTGGGAGAGAGCTGTGACAGGGCTGGGATGGATGTGACCAGGCAGTGACAGGGGGACAGCCACCAGCCAGGAGGGAGAGCAGCAGAGGGGACACTCCCCCAGCCTGGGACAGACAGAGGACAGCTCTGACACAGAAACTGAAGCACCAGTTTGCATGGAGCTAGCCAGCCCTGTGGCATCTGGGGTGGACTCTGCTGTGCAGGGACACAGGCACACCCACGCAGGACAAGTGACAGAGGGGTGACACTTCCTGCCAGACACACTGGTCCCTGTCCCCTCCCTCCATGTCTACCTCTTGGTTTGGAAGAATATCAGATTCTGTGCACTGCCCAGACCTCCTGTTTGCAGAGACAGGAGCAGGTTCTCCCCCAAAAACTCATCCAGCTGCTGAGCCAACACTCCTGAACGTGTCCCAGTGCAGCTGGGGGCTCTTCATGCACTGCAGGCCTCCTCTCCATCTGCTCCACACGAGCCACTTCTGTTCCTTCTGCTGGAGGTGAAACAGGCACTGCATGGATTGTGCACAGACTGTGGCCATCCCTCTGTCCCAGCACTGCCATCCCTGCACTCACATCACTGCTGGAGATAAAACAGGCACTGCATGGATTACACACAGATTGTGGCCATGCCTCCTTCCCAGCACTGCCATCCCAGCACTCCCATCACTGCTGGGGTCCAGCCCTGAGCGTGGCACAGCCTGCAGCTGTGGGTCCCCAACTGCACCCATCTCACTTTTGATAAAAGGCACTTGGTTGCAGTCAATAGCATCTCATAATATCAAAAACACCGCAGGAAACATCAAGAGCTGAATTGATTATGGCACAGAAATTCTTCAGGCAGGGAAAGCAGGGCAATTCCCAAGATGGGATTATTTTTTTGCAAGGCTTCACCTAATTTTCTTGATGTTATTTTTCCCCCTGCTCACTCCCCAGCCCTCCTTCCAAACCTCTCCAGCTTTGCACTGCTCTTTGATTTAGTCCCTGAAAACAATATTTTGCTTAACACAGTTAAGTTTCCCAGCAAAGTGCCTGGGAAAGCATCCCCATCACCCAGATGTCTGGGATTGAAACATGCAGCAGGAAAAAGTCAAGGAAGCTTTTCCTTTTGGCTCTGTAGTGAGCAACCCATTTTTGGGGAGACCAGAAAAAGCCCTTACAAGAATTCAAAACATATAGATCACAAAAGAAGTCCAAATGCACAGACCAAAAGGGGAATGATACAAAATCTGTGCAGAGTGAAGGCAAAGGGCAATGGATTTTCAGTCTGATCCAGCCTTGACAAAGCATGGAAAGGTTTTGTGAGCCAGGCCAGGCAAGGCCCCACAGGACACACCATTCCTGCCCTGTGCAAGACTGGCATTGCCTCTAAACCATGCCCTGAACTTTTTGGTGCTTCTAAACCCATTTTGAGCTGATTTTGCTCCTTTGCCTGGAGGTGAGAGGGGCAGGGAGGGTGTGCAGAGCATCTCTCCTGCATCTGGAAACTGTGGCATGAGAAGGAGCAGCACTGCATGAGCAAAGTTACTCTGAGCTGCCTGGAAAGTGCTACACTAATGGCACAA
This sequence comes from Alaudala cheleensis, assembly GCA_013398995.1. Taxonomy (NCBI): domain Eukaryota; kingdom Metazoa; phylum Chordata; class Aves; order Passeriformes; family Alaudidae; genus Alaudala; species Alaudala cheleensis. The sequence continues at coordinate 67,807 of VWYE01023016.1, read as the reverse complement.
AGGGCATTTTCTTCCCTAATAAATCACCCCAAGAGCCAGGGTGACACACTGGAGTGGAGAAAATCCCTGGAGGGCAGCAGCCAGAGCAGCAGGGCACTGCACTGAGGAGTGGAAACATCACCCTGGCTCTGCTGCTGAGGAGCAGGAGCTGAAACTAATTAACTCCCCTTGTCTCCATGGAGCACAGCCGTCCTGGGTCACTGGTTGTGCCCAGCCCTGCCTGCCCTGGGGTGAAAATCAAACAGGAGCTTTGCCCCTTGGCCTGAGCTGCCATCCCTCATCCCCCCACAGTGAGACCATGCTCCTCTGCAGCAGCATGTGCATCCCCTTTTTGCCTTTAGTAATTAATACATCCCATAAAAATCAACCTCGAGGTCTCTCTTCCATGGTGCAGTGTGTCTTTAGGAGGAAAAAGGGGGTCTGGGACTGTCCCTGAGCTCCCAGTGAGATGCCCTTTCCAAGGGACAGCATCTCCTCACAGTGCCCCAGAAGCACAAGGACGAAGCTGCCCTGTTTGTGTCCATCTCCATTCCTGTCGTCTCCACAGAGGTGGTTTTTCCTCCCTGGCTGTGGAGCCTGTGGCAGGTTCCTGGCACACTCCCAGGAACATTTTGGCTCCACTGAATTTTATTAGTTTTGTCCTTTGGCTGGAACAATCCAGCAAATACAGGAAATAAAAACAGGAAGGGAAGAGCAGATCCCGTCCATATCAGACAAGGTTTAGGCAGCTGAAATCCCATCAGAACTGGCTTTTGGACAGTGCCAATTCTTCCCACTGAGTTGTGTTAAGAAATAACTGAAGAAAAGGCATTTTCCAGTGCCACTGCCCCACATGAGCATCATCTGGGCCAGGGAATGAACTGCCTGCTCCTTCCTCCTGCAAACCTCCCAGTCCCTTTCTCAGGCAGGAGATGCACACAAAAGCAAAGGTAATAAAACTCAAATAGGGGTAAAAAATTGTAATTCAGGAAAAAAATAGTACAGAGAGGCTGCATAAAGAGAGAGGCCAAGGGGCTGTGCTTGAACAGGCAGCTACAAAGCACACTCCAGCCAGTGGTTAACAGAAAGCAAAGGCAGAGACACAAAAAACAAATAACAACATTAAACATGGAGGGAAAAACATCTTTCAACACAGGAACCCAAGGTGTGATTTTGCTACCTTGCATCACCCTTTCTGCTGAGCATTCACAGTGTGTTAGAGCCCAGCCTCACCCCCAAAACCCTCAGTACCACTGCTTGGCTCAGCCCTTGTTATATCCTGCTCCCCACAGATCCTTGGAAGGGTGGATGGACACACAGCTACAACAGATCCATATGGAGAACATGGAGAAGCTGCAGTGCCAAACCCTACTGGGTGACAGGAGATCCCAGAGACATCAAAGGGAATCATTCTGGGTGTGAGACAGTGTTTGCAGATTTGGCAAGTGTGGGGTATTTTTAATTGTCTCAATAAACATATAAACAAAATCGGTGGACTTGCTGGGTTGTTTTTGTTTTTTTTTCCCTCCTGGGCTCTGCAGCACCATGGACAAGAGGAACTGCAATCACTCAGCTGCCAAACTTGTAGCTGGTGCTCCCTGTGATGGATTTGCCTACAAGCCAGGCCCAAATTTACATCCCCTGTCCCTAAGAGCTTTCCTCATTTTCTGTGCAGTTCTACAGCACAGCATTAAGACCTCAAAAACACAGTGAGTTCACACAGCAGAGCACAGAGAGCAAAGCTCAGCAGTACTGCAGCAGGAGCTACTGAAAGCCTGGGATGAGGGAAGGCTGAAATGTCCCCTGGATTTTGGGCATGAAGGATGCTGTGGCTGCTGATGGACCAGGAAGAGGCAGGTTGAGGGCAGCAAAGTCCCTGCACTGTCCCAGCAGTGCTGGGTGATCCACATTTCAGTTCTGACTTACCCTAGATCCCTCCTGGGTGATTTCAACTCCAGTTTTTTGGGGAGAGGTTCCCCTCTTTCCCCATCCCACTGCTCCCCTAATTCTCCTGCTTTACAGCTCACACCCTTCAGTGGCTGCTGCAAGATGACATCTCCATTTCCTCACCCCATGGCGAAGTGAGACGTACCTGACTCCTCTAACCTGCTCTCATAAATCACAGCAGGAGGCAGGGAGGAGGAAAAATCCTGGTGAGCAGCCAGGACCCAGCTCAGCTGACAGCTGCAGGGCAGGGGCTGATGGCTGCCTCTCTGTAAAACATCTGTCCCTGCTCTCCAGAGGGTGAGGCCAAGGGCTGCCTCTCTCCCGGTGTTAAGCACCAAAAGATGCCTCTCCACCCCTTTCTGTGAGACAGCAGTGCCTCAGGTGATCAGAAGCCCAGGCCAGAGCACAGGGGTGTTATCTGTGGGGATGGTGGTGTCCCTGTGATGTGCACAGTCATGAATTACCCTCCCTGCAGAAATGAGTGAGTTGTGCCTGCTGATCCCATGATCAATTTGCTCCATCATGCAAAGCTGTCCATTCATCATGGACTGCAGCCACTCACACCTTTTTATTGGCCCCAGTGGAGCAGGAGGCTCTGCAGGAGAGCCCCTGCTCAGAACAGCCTGGAAAAGGAGCTTCCCCTCTCCCCCAGCCTCCTGGCTGAGGGTCCCTGAGGCACTGAGCACCCAGAAATCACAGCCTGCTCTGCTCCAGGGGGCAGCAGAAAGACAAGAAGGGAAAAAATATCAAATTCCCATGGCACCCCCTGCACAAATGGCAAGAAGAGCTGTCAGGGTGCCCTCTGCCTGAAAGCCACACCCCATCCCACATGGAACTCCTGACCTTGAGGGATGCTCACCTGCAGCTGCACACATTCATCTGTGCTCCTGCAGATCAGGAAGGAGGTTAAGGCACAGACAGATGAGTTTTGCTGCTGCAGCAGCAGGGACAGCTAAGCTTTTTCCACACTTTCCTGGCCCAGATTCCCTTTGCCTTTCTCATCCACTTCATTTTTCATCTTCCTCCACTCGCAGGGAGCCTCACACCACAGTGATCACCACTGGCTTGCAAAATCACAAGTGCCCAAATCACTGCAAAACCCCTTCAAAATATCACTCAAAACCCCTGTAAGGCTGGAGCAGCAGTGAGGCTGCAAGAACACAGCATTGCTGAGCTGGTGAATGCCATGGGCAGAGAGAAAAAGCCTTGCTCCCATCCTCGACAGAAGACGGGACTGATGAGGGCACAGAGAGGGGGAGCAGAGTGTTCCACCTCTGACAGAATTGAAAATAAAAATCACAAACAAATAAAGAAAAAGCAGAAATAAAAAAATCCAGCTGATTGTACTTTGGTAAAGAATTCAGAGAGCAAAGGGGCTCACTTGGGAGCAAAATGAAGATGAATCGACAGCGAGTTCAAGAGAATTCATTCTGCTGCTGAACACTTGTCTCTCCATCAGGACATCTCAAAGGCTTGTCAAGTGAAGGCAAGGCTTTTATTTGTTTCTATGGTTGCCATAACGATAGAGCTATATGTCATGTCAGGCAGCAGCTGAGGCTCGTGCCTCTGATTTATGGCTGCTCAACAGAAATTATCAACTTTTCTGCAGAGCGGGTGGCACGGTGAACCGTGACCACGGGTGTCTGCCCGTGCTGTGCTCTGCCTCCAGGGCTGGCTCTCCCCCTGGCCCCCCACAGCTCTGTGTGCCCCAAGGGATGCTGTTGTTATCCCCTGCAGAGATGCTGTTATTATCCCCTGCAGGGATATTTTTATTATCCCCTGCAGGGATACTTTTATTTTCCCTGCAGGGACACTTGGTGCTGGGGCAGTAGGACCTGGGGGCTGGGGCTCCTTCCCATGCACTGCCACAATCAGAGCAATTCCTGACCCACAGGACAAGCTGTGCCTTCCAAAGGCTCAAATGGAGATGGCAAGGTGTGCAGGGAAGGGCAGCAGGATTGAACACCTCACAGGAATTTGTTTAACAAAATTTTATAACTACTGTGTTTAACTCCAGGTTATGGGAGAAATACAGGTAAGAGAGAGATGGGAGTGGAAACAAAAAGGGGTCTTGAAAACAAGCAAGAGAGGGTGGGATTGGGATGTATTTCTTGCCCTGGCAGGGGACAGGATGTATTTCTTGCCCGGGCTGCAAGGACAGTCAGCCCAGCTGGACCCCAGGCTGTGGGGAGAGCCCTGCAGCACTGCTGGCCAAGCTCACCTGAACAAAGATGTCACAGTGAGTGTGGCTGTCACAGTCCCAGGCTGTGACTGATGCCATCGTTGTGCAGAGGATCAGACTCTGGGGTCGAGGAAGGGATGCTCAATATGGTCACTGATAAATTATATATGCAAGTTTCATTAACTCTAAGCACTCTCATTCCTAATTTATGATGCACAGCATCAAGTTTTGCACACACCTGTGTCCTGTCCCCTGAAGCCCCTGGAGCATCCTGAGGGGGATGTTTGCCCAAAGCCTGCTGGCTCCTGTTTGCTGGAAGGTTCTCTAACGACTTGGCTGCAGCAGGGGAAGGTTTGGATCCTTCCTCCCCATCCACCACAGCACAGCTCGTTGCACTGCCCAGCAGTGAAACACACAGAGAACAGCACTGCAGTCAGCATTTCCCCAGAGAGCTGCTGAAAGGCCAGGCCCCACCTGTCCCTCTGCATCTCAAGCATCTTCATAAAAACACAAGACCACATCTGAACCTTTAACCCTCCGAGTTGTAAAGACTTCATCACTTGTTTTCTCCAAAGCAGGCTTTCTGCCATTTCCCTCCATTAAACTCTTGAAGACAAGTGACCCCAGAGGCAAAGGTGTCAGACTAATGAAAGGTCTGCAGGAAGGCAGCACGCTCGTTAATACAGACACAGCACTGAGCCACCACCACGGTGTCACAGCACAGCAAACAGGGCAGGGCTGCTGTGTGAAACAGCCCAGGCTCTGCCCTGGGCCATGGAGATGGGACTCTATTAAAGCCCAAGCACTGCAGGTTCAGGAAGAATTTCTTCATTGGAAAAGGGTTGTCACGCATTGGAAGGGGCTGCCCAGGGAGGTGGTGGAATTCCCATCCCTGGAAATATTCAAAAAGTAACTGAACTTGGCACTCAGCACACTGGTGTGGGTGATAAGGTGGGGATTGACCACAGGCTGGATTCAGTCCTTGAGGTCTTTTCCAGCCCCAGTGATTCTGTGATTGACCTGGAGGAGCTCCCAGCATGGAGGGACAGCAGTGCTGCCACAAGCCAGGGGACAGGAGCCTCCAGGCAGAGGGAGGGGTGGCTGTGTTTGAACACCATGGACAGCCTGTGCTCACCCCTGATGCTGGTGTGACGTGCTGGATCACCACCTGAACATCTGAAACACCAAAACTGCTCCCCTGAAAAGCTGCTTGTGTCAGTCCAGAGATAAAACAAAGAGGCTGCACAATAAGCAGCTCTGAAAGCACCTTTCTCATTGCATGAAAGCACCCAAGAACCTCAGGAGAGGGTTTCACCCACCCTGGGGTGCTGAGGATCCCGAGCTTGCAGCTCCTCATTTGAGAAGTGTTTCAGCTCTAATGTAGAAGTAATAGATTGCTTTTCACTTCTCACTGTATCTGCGAAACCTTCCATAATTCAACATCAAATATTTATTATTGCGTTTATTAAAGTTTTAATAATTCAGCAGCTCCTGTGTGTAAGATACAAGTGCCGTGAACTCACACCTCCCTTATTCTACCTGAGCCACTCCAATATTTATACCTGGAATTCTCAGCTCAGGCTCCATTTATGAGGGGAGCAGGCAGCAGCCTTGTGCCAAAAGCTCCCCTCCTCCTGCCTGGCATGCATCCATCCCGACAGAGACTTTCCCACAAGGAGCAGTGCCCAGAGACAATTACTGCACTGGAGCAGAAAACAAGCTTCTGAGCCTCCACCTTCACTGAGGCACTTTTAATGAAGATGTGAGGGGGAAAGAAAGAAATAATGTTCTCTTGGCACTTTGGCTTGGAAAACGTTAGCATAAACCAAGGCAACCCTTCCCTTTCTCAAATGAGAAGTAGAAGTTGTTGCAGACAAGAAAAACAACCCTCCTAAAAGAGCCAAACTGTGATAGATGTGTACCACCAGTCTCTTTTCACAGGAAAGGGAACAAGCACTAATTAGCAACAAAAGCACACACACTTTGAAGTGAGAACATCTTAGATGCCAGTCCTGGCTCTGCCACAGCTTTTGTAGGCACTACAGCCCTGCCAAGATGATGGGACAGAAGAATGGAAATCCATTCCTCACCACTTTGGGAGAAGACAAGACAGGGGCTGGGGGACACAAGGATCCTGCTGGTGCCCAGGGAGATGATTCATAACACAACCAAGAGTTTGCAAGTCAGGAAATTGTGTCTGGAGTCAACAGGAGAAAGCAGCAAGGAAGGGAGGAAACAGAGTCTCCCTGGCACCAACAGTCAATCTTTATTTAATGGGAGAGAGGGGAACACACACTAAATACCTTCAGAATTAAACCCTTATCATTTACAGCTGAACCCTTGTAAACCAGACCAAAGAGGACAACCACCACTAAAGCGACCAGTAAAATCCCCAGGCATTCACTGAACCCTCCAAAAAAACCCAAAACCCTTTAATTGTATAATTATTGGATGAGTAATATGGCCTTCCACCCTTCAGGAGCATCCCAGCAGCTATCAGTAGCCAGGTGGATGTGACAGAGTTTCAGAAACATGACAGCCCCTCCCTGCCAGCACACGCACCCATTTCAGCACTGCAATCTCACATTCCATTTAAGCCACTCTCAAACTGCCTTGCCACAGGTTCCTACCAATTCACCTGCCTGCACTGGCAGATTTCAGAGTTACACACTCAGGCCTAGACCCATCAGCCCAAAGAGCCTGGAGAGCAATCACATCAGATTTCTTATTGAAAGGAAAGGAATCAAACCTATCATCACAGAAATTACTGCATCCTCAATAACAATTTAAGGAGCAGTGTAGGCACTCAAGCATGAAGAAAACGAGAAACCCGCTTCCTACCTGACATCTGCTGGATCTTCTGTCACCAGAACATCTGTCTTGCAGCTGGCAAGGGGATTGATGGAAAGCTCCACAGGGGGCACCACGAAGCTCTTACTGACTGGCAGCCACAGCCCCTGACCCAGGCTGTAGGTGGACCTGGAAAAAGGACAAACATGTCACACAGGAACAGAGTGTCCCCAGGGAATGGTGGCCCTCCACTGGCTGCTCAGAAACCAGAGCAGTGGTGGCACCATGAGATAAGCCAGTGATTTGGTCTTGTCCTGAAAGCCAAATGGGAGAGGAATGACTTGAGATGTGACAGGAGAACATGGGGATGGGAAAACTCTTCTTTTTATTCCAGGAGGAGTTTCTGTGCATGCTGTCTTCACATTTGCTGAAGGGACAAGAGGGGAACTCTTCTCTGCCTGCCAAATGTGGACAAATCTTTCAGGTCTGTCACAGACAAATGACACTTGTCCTCTCACCAGCACAAGAATGAGCTGGGATTGACCAAGAGGTTTCATCCACTGGGATGTCCTTGTGGCTCTCCTCCCCAGATGCCCCAGCTGAACCCTGCTGTGACTCACCTGAGAATCTTCTCTGGTGCCTGCTCTCCTGTGACCAGGTCATATCCCCGCTCCAGCGTCGTGTAGGGCCAGGGCCTGGCAGGAGAGAGGGCAAAAGCAGCTGAGCACATCCCTGGGCTGGGCAGGTGACACAGTGAGCACCCAAGGGGAGGAGAACCAGGCTCCTCAGCACCACGGGGGCCAGCCCAGCCCCTTGTCCCCAGTCACCCTTGGCTGTGTCGCCACTCACCCCTTGCTGTGTCCCCTCTCACCCCTCACTGTGCCCCCTGTTACCCCTCTCAGTGTCCCCACTCACCCCTCACTCTGTCCCCACTCACCCCTCTCAGTGTCCCCACTCACCCCTC